>VDFB02271358.1:1175235593-1175393220 GCA_007258455.2 Sequoia sempervirens | reverse complement strand
TCTCTATACCTACCTCTCACTCTATCCATCCCACCTTACATTTTGTCTCTCTCTCCATGTCTCTACTTCTTTTTATCTCATATCTCCTTTCTCTCTATCCACCTACCTCACCCTATATCTATCCTACCCTACCTCTCTATCTCTACCTCTCCCTTACTCCCTCTCTACTTATATCTATCTCCCCTCTCTATCTCTCTCTTTACCTACCCCTCACTCCATCCCTCCCTCATTCCCCTTCTCTATCCCTTTAGATATATCTCTATATCTCTTCTCTCTCTCCTCTCTAGTTCTCTTACCTTCCCTCTCCACTTCTCTCTATATTCCTCACATTCCCTCTCTACTCTCTACAAGAGTGATAGGGAGAGAGGGAGAGATATCTAGAGATAGATATGACTTGGGAACGATAGAGGGAGAGAGAAAGGGAGAGAGGTAGGTAGAGGTAGAGGGAGAGGGAGAGGGAGAGGGGGAGAGAGAGTGGGGGGGAGAAATAGATAAATATATAAAGAGGGAGAGCTAGAAAAGAAAAATAAATCCAAAAGGTACATTTATATATTAAAAAGTGGAAATATCAATGATGTATCAAATGTGAAAATGAAACTCTAATGTGGTTTCCAAGGATGGGTAGGGAAAGTAAAATTGATTTCACAATCAAGATAATAGAGAAAGATGTAACAATATAAAATCAATGAAGAATTAGTCATGCAAAGAGTTTCAAATTTGTTGGTAAGAGAACTGATACTTGAAATTCTATTTGACTCATCCAATGGAAAGTGACAATAACACTCCAATAGTTGGAGAGATTGCTTGTGAAGAAATAATATTCCTCTATATTTGAGAGGGGAAACTCCCTCATATGATGGGGGTATTTGTAGTTTTTGTGTACTTTTAACCTGAAAATACATAAAGGAGAAAAGGAAAATCTAAAGAAAAATGACTAATAGAAACCCCAAAAATAGACATACAAATATCAGTTGAGATTTCACAAAAAATGACAAATTATAAGGGGTTTTACCACAAAATATGTTTTTGATATGCAATATGATGAAAGAAAGATAATGAATTTCAATGTACAAGGAAACAAGTTACCTTAGCACATTCAAACCAAGATACCATGGTATGATTGTGTTTCATCAATCACACATAACTGACCAATGGATTCCATAATTATATAAATAGATTTCCAATTTAACATACGAGAAATCAACAATAATAATCTAGAAACACATTGAGGACATACAAATTGAATGCATTCATGATTATCTTCATGAAATCATGAAATATCAAAAACCTTAAGTAAAAAGTGTCAAATCAAAAGTCTTGATACTATCTCACTGAATAGTTCTCCAAAGTTTTCCCATTTTGCAAAAATTCCCCTTCACATTACCAATAGCCTTCTATTTATAGGCTTCCCTTTAATAACTACCTATAACTACCTCATAACTAATTTTTTTCCATCTTTTGAAATACAATGGTTGAAAATAAGGAACCTCATTAGGTTGTTATGGAGAAGGGGGATTCGCTACTCACGAGTTCTCTTCATTCAGAGAGCCTCACAGGGCGAACTACCCTAAACTACCTCAAGGAACAATGATGAGACTTTTAGAATCCGAAAGAGTAGGTCACAAAAGTTTTCTAGACAAACTATCAAGCTCTCAACCAAAGGATGACAACACGGAATGCTGGCATCCCAGAGGTGCATTGGCATCTCATATGGACTAGAGAACAAGTTTATCATAGGAAAACAACATAATGATTACTTCTACTCTGATTGTTAAGAATTTACAAAATGTGATAAAGAAAAAAAATGTAATGAGACTGAAATGAAGTAAAGTAGAAATGATAAAGATAAAGAGAAAGGAAATAATCACAACCACACAAGTGACGAAACCTCTAGCATGTGAATGTATTCAATACTTGCATGCATGATATCTGAATAGAATGTTGGGGCTGTATAGGGGTTTGCCTTAGTCAAACCCCCATTTTGGTGTTCCCACCTCCACGGACAACTAGATAGAAAGAGAGAGAGAGAGAGAAATGAATAAAGCATGTGGTGAAAGAAAAACCCACTCAGGAGTAGAACCCACACCACCAAGTATGAGTAATAAAAGAAATCCCCGCTCGAGGAGGAGAACTCTTATCACAATATGTAGATGCAATAGATAGAGGATGTGCTTAATCCCAAGATGCTCACAAGTATGAGATAAGGGAGATGAAGCTGCAAGAGCCAAAGAAGCTGCAAAGAGATGGGAAAGAACAAAAGAGAGGGCTGCTAGAGCCAAGAGAGTTTGAAAGAGTGTTGTAGAAGCTTGAGAGCTTGAGGCTATTGTAATAAATAAGAGAGTTGTTCAAGCAAGAGAAAGATGGTAGAATGCTTGAGAGAGAAGATAAGAAGCAAGAGAGAAACTATAAATAGAAGAGGAATGAGCTAGAAGAAGTTAGAAGTAGAGGAAGAGGCTAGAAGAACTTAGAGAGAGAAAATGGATTGAAAATATTTCTTTTAAGGAGGGAAAAGAAGCTTCTTGAGCCGTTTTCGGGTATCCTCGATCGTTACCACCGACCAAAGGAGGTGACAAGTGGCAAGCATGCATGAAAATGGTCATTTGAACATTGAAATGTCACAAGATGCTAGCACGTCATGCGGATGTCCGCACGACACACTAGTGTCTGAACACGTCACACTACAAAATGACGTGAACGGGAAAGCACAAGGTTTGACGAAAAGTTGACACGTAAGGGTAGCTATTGAAAAAGGGGTGCTAGAGCATCTTGAGAGGGGAAAGAAGCTAATACAGGGGCTAAAGTGAACCTGCACAAGATGCTAGGGGAGTGGGCACTAAAGAAAATGCAAGAATGTATGTGAAATTGAAAGGGGTGCAATTTTACAACTATACATTTTTCCCCCACTTTAGCAAGAATATGAATCTATGATAATATGCATGCTAAAGGAAATCTACAAAACATAAATAACATCATATGCCAAAAGGATACTATAGAGGAAACAAACAACTCTTCGAACCATGGAAGCATGTCCCTAGGATGAAGACCTACAAAACAAATACATTAGACAAGAAAAAATTGTACTAGACAACAATGTTAGAATATAAAAAGCTAAAGGATTTAGGTCAGTAAAGTAAAAAGACTTCGATGTAAGAGGTTGTCTCAATACTATGCGTCATTCCCAAATTAAGAAATAACACATAGAAGAATTCTAAAATGAAGAGAGGAAGGGCATATAATTATGATGAAGAAGATGTAGATCTTTGATCTGGTATATACAATTGAGAAGAGAAGAGAAGAGAAGAGAAAATTTAAGAATGTAAGTGTCTCACAAGCCCATAGACCTACAAGGAAGGTTTCCTACAAGATCTCTCACATGAAGGACACCATAAAAAGCACCTTACATACTCACATACCTATAAAGAGGCATCCCCTAAGATCTCTCACATGGAGGAAGCCAAGAAAGTACCTTATAGACCCATAGACATGCAAGTAAGGTGTCCTTCAAGATCTCTCACATGAAGGAAACCCAAGAAAGTTCCCTACAGACCCATAGACCTATAGGGGAGCGACCCCTAAGATCTCTCACATGGAGGAAGCTCAGATGAAGCACCCTATAGACCTATAGACATACAAGGAGGTATCCCCCAAGATCTCTCACATGGAAGAAACCCAAGGAAGAAGACTCTATAGAGTCAAAAAGTGACTTCACAGGCACACCTGCAAAGCGACATGTCTACCCATAGATAGGACATGTTCGAAAGTGGCCACGCAAGAAAGTGAGCAGACAGTCACACAGACCATCAATAGATTGGAAAAATTTCAAAGGGGTCCCTCAGGAACCCTTCAAAAGGAAGAGGGGTCCACACAAGGGACACACTATTTGAAAAGTGAGGTCTAGTTAGGCTACCCCCAAGCTAGATGCGAATGATATGAGATAGGTCTAGTCAGGTTGCCCCCAAGCTAGATGCTATAGAATTCATTTGAGATAAAAAATTTCAAAGGGGGTCCCTTGGGAACCCTTTAGAAGAAAAAGGGGTCCACTCAAGGGACGCTTCATTTGAAAGATATAGAGAAGAGAGGCGGTCCTTAAAAGGATGCACATATCCATAACAAGTTATCACTGCCCCTAGCATACAGGGGAGGAGAACCATGCAAGATACTTAGAACATATAGGATAGAGGTAAACCTTGATATCACTTTTCATGTGAAGAAGAGGTAGGTGCATCAATCAAATGAGAGTTTGATGGCACCAAAATCACTAAGTTTTTGTATTTTATCTTTCAAGGCCTTACATTCACTAGTGGAATGGCCAGGCACTCGATGGTATGCATAGAAAGAATGTTTTTCTTTATCATGCATATGAGATTTTTTACATGAGGGAGAAGGAAGAGTAATCAAGCAGGCTTTTAGAAGCCACAAAAAAATACACTCTTGCTTAGATAAAGGATGAGGAGTAGGAAGAAAACCTTTCTCTTGTGGAGAAAAGTTTGACTAGTCACAAGAAGGAGAGACGAAGGTAGAAAACAATGGAGGATCTACATGGAGAGTATTATTTTGACAAAGGGGATCATACTCCTCTACGAGATCACCATCATCTTTCCTGATAGGATTACCAACATTAACCTCTTTAATATAAGTGTGATCATCTTTCTCAGAAGGAGGATCAACACCAAGAACATTACAATTTGCATTCACCTTACCCCGTGATACAAAAGAGTAACCATCTTCAATAGTAGGTTCAGATGATGTTATCGGAAGCCTCAAGTGGATCGGGTTGACTTTACATTTTCCAATGTAGGGTTCTGTAAAGTAAAAGAACCCCAATCATCACCAAGACATGCATTTTCTTGAGAAGTAGAAGGAGCAGACTTAGGATTTCTTGCTTTAGAAGGTCCTTCTTTAGGGAAATCTATCTCAAGAGTATCCTTTGAAGTATGTACTTTTCGAGCAAACATCAACACATTGGAAGACACTGAAGGAATAAGAGTAGGAACAACTGAAACTTGACCAACAACTAACATTTCACATAAGTGCATAACATCAGGGTCAACCTTAACTATGACTACTTTATTATTGCAAATGAACTTAATAGATTTATGCAAGGTAGATGGGACTACACCCATAGCGTGAATCCATGGTCTACCAAGGAGAATATTATATGTTAACTTTTCAGACATAACATATACAAGGGTAGGTATGGTAATGGGTCCCAACCTTAAAGGAAAGACTATCATGCCTAGGGCTTGTCAACTGACATTATCGAACCCACGAATAACAATAGAAGAAGCATTAAGAGAAGATGGATCAATATTAATCTTAGGAAATAGATCAATGCTACATACATTGAGTGTTGAACGAACATCAATGAGAGTACATCTAATGCCGATATTATTAATATTGACTATGATCGTTAGAGGATCTACTTGCTTCTATACTTTTGGAGGTGGGAGTTCTTGTGGATAGAACGTAATATTCAAAAAATCTATACGAATATAAGCTATCAATGTATTAGCATCTTCTAGTCTAGTGGAAGAAGGCAAGAGGATCTTTTGCAAGGCTTCTTGAAGCATACCTTGATAAACTGAAGCAGACTGAAGCAAGTCCCATAGTGAGATCTTAGCTGGAGTAACTTGAAGCTGCTCAACAAGATCGTAATCACTAGGTGGTTTAGTTGTAGGTTTAGGTGCTTGAGGAAGGCTTGGTTGCTTATTCGTTCTATTCTCATAAGTATGGGCTACCGATCTATAAGAGGGAGCCTTAGGAATACTAGGAGAATCACTATCAAATGAAACACCATCAATAGAACAAATCCTTTTTAGAGAAGGACTAGCTGGAGTCACATAAATGACTGGTCTCTTAGGCCTTTGAGGGGAAATAGAGACATAGATTACAATTACAGAATCATCACAACTAGTAGGATAATTATTTGAAGAAATATTCTCAACATCGATCCAGGGAGGATCAGATGTGGAAGGAGATTCATCATTGACTAATGCATCATCTCTAGAAGAGAGTGCATCAAAACAAAGGTGAGATTCATCATTCACAAATGTAACGTCTCTATAGGAGAGTGCATTGGAAGGTATAGGAGATTCATCATTCATGAATGCATCATCTCCAAAAGAGAGTGCATTGGAATGAGTAAAAGGTAGAGTAACATTAAGAAAGGAATCAATGATTTCATCTTCTTGCAACAAGATATCATCCAAAGCAAGAGGACTCTCATGAGAAAGATCAAAGATACAAAGTGACATGGGCAAAGCCAAGTCACCATCACATGCATGAAATGGAATATCATTAACATTTTGAACAAAATTAGATACTAAACTAATAAAAGAAGATATTAAATTCATTACAATTTTTTCAGTATTTTCTATGTTCTAGTAATTTGCATTTTTGGAGGTCTTTAGAGTGAAATTTGATGTTGGAACTTGCATCGGTCCCTAAAATTCAACTGCCAAAGGCACTAGTATTTTAGGGATTGAACTAGTTCACTAGGAGACCTTTCCAATGGTGCAAACAGTTCTGAATTCCGAGCACCGAGTCAAAAGTTATGACCCCACCAAGTAGGGGTAAATAAATTCCTAGTTTTTTGAAAAATACCCTCTTCACGTCGAGTTCACCAAAATGTAGAGGAGGGGGATTCACTACTCACAAGTTCTCTTCATTCAAAGAGCCTCATGAGGTGAATTTCCCTAAACTACCTCAAGGAACAATAGTGAGAGTTTTAGAATCCAAAAGAGTAGGTCACAAAGGTTTTCTAGACAAACTATCAAGCTCTCGGCCAAAGGACGGTAGCGTAAAATACAAATGACAACATGGTACACTGGCATCCCAAAGGTTCGTTGGCATCTCATATGGACCAAAGAACAAGTTTATCACAGGAAAACAACAAAATGAGTACTTCTACTCTGATTGCTAAGAATTTACAGAATGTGATAAAGAAATAGAATGTAATAGGATTGAAACGAAGTAAAGTAGAAATGATAAAGATAAAAAGAAGAAAGGAAATACTCACAACCATGAAAGTGACGGAGCCTTCAACACATGAATGTCTTCAATACCTACATGTGTGATAGCTAAAGAGAATGTTGGGGTTGTATAGGGGTTTTCCTTAGTCAAACCCCTGTTTTGGTGTTTCCACCTCCACAGGCAACCAAATAGAAAGAGAGAGAAATGAACAAAGCTTGTGGTGAAAGCAAAACCCGCTCAGAAGTAGAACCCACACAACCAAGTATGAGTGATAAAAGCAATCCCCACTTGAGGAAGAGAACTTGTATCACAATATGCAGATGTAATAGATAGAGGATATGAGAAATCTCAAGATGCTCACAAGTATGAGATAAGGGAGATGAAGCTACAAGATCCAAAGAAGTTGCAAAGAGAGAGGGAAATAATAAAAGAGAGGGTTGCTAGAGCCAAGAGAGCTTGAAAGAGTGTTGTAGAAACTTGAGAGATTGGGGCTGCTATAACAAATAAGAGAGTTGTGCAAGCAAGAGCAAGATGGTAGAATTCTTGAGAGAGAAGATAAGAAGCAAGAGAGAAGCTAGAAGTAGAAGAGGAATGAGCTAGAAGAAGTTAGAAGTGGTGGAAGAGGCTAGAAGAACTCAGAGAGCAAATGAATTGAAAATAATGCTTTTAAGGAGGGAAAAGAAGCTTCCTGAGCCATTTCAAGGCATCCTCAACCGTTACCATCGACCAAAGGACGTGACAAGTGGCAAGCATGCATGAAAATGGTAGTTTTAACATTGAAATGTTGCAGGATGCTAGTGTAGCACATAGACATCCGCGCAAGCGTGCTAGTGTCCAAACACATCACGCTACAAAATGACGTGAATAGGAAAGCACAAGGTTTGACGAAAAGCTAACACATAAGGGTGTTGTTGAAAAGGGGTGCTAGAGCATCTTGAGAGGGGAAAGAAGTTGATGCAAGGGCTAAAGTGAACCTACACAAGATGCTAGGGGAGTGGGCACTAAAGCAGATACAAGAATGTATGTGAAATTGCAAGGGGTGTAATTTTACGACTATACAGTTGTGTTTTACATTAAACCTTTCTAGAATTAGAGTTCACTTTCTAACTTTTTGTTACAATAAGTGACATAAGTCACTTTTACAAAAAGATAACTAGAAACTTATAACTTTTTCAAAGTTATGAGTTATGTTGAGGTGCTTTCCATCATCCTTTGCTTCATCTTTGATAATTTATGAACACATTCCTAGAACTAAACATGGTATATCTTTTCCTCTTCATGGCATAGCAAGAACTGGCACTTCAACTAATGTTACCATCTCTCCTATATCTCTCAATGTTATGTGCATGATTGTACTTGATTTAGGATGCTATTCAAAATCTTATAGAGGAGTAGACTCAACTATCAACATGTTGTCTACATAGTATCTCGATGGCAATCTAGGAACTATAACATAGTTATCTGTTATAGGGAAAGAACATATTAAACCATATAGAAGGTTGCATCTATAATCCACGTGTTCTTTATTATGTTAATGATAATAAACCTTGATAGTATTTCTTCTTCCATCCCTTTTACACTTAGTCTTATTAGTTCATGCTAGGAACTATTGCAGAACCTTCAAACCATAAATAGTGATTAATGCATTCTTCAATGGCCAATCAGGATTCATATTTTTTCATGTTTTATTGAGCAATGCATAGTCGGAGATGCAAATGTGCTCACTACTTAAATACTCAAAAATTTGGTTGGCTCTTATTATCCTAGATCAATGGTGGTAGCATGTCAGTGTAGGGTTCTAGTTTCACAAGGCAAGAGAGTGCATGAATTTTGAAGCAGGTTTTGATGGCTTGAACAGTTGGCGATTAGGGTAGAGTGGGTACATGTAGAGAGACAAACATGCCTACAACAACTACATTCCATGTGATGGCATCCCTTTGGAGACATTTTTCAAAAAGTTACATGTGCCTTGTCTATGGTTTCTCATTTTGCTTGCATGTCTACAAGGGCACTTGCAAATATAACATCTAACAAAATTTTTCCTTCCATTATGCTATGATGGACATCCATACACTCCCTATTCAAAAGCTCCCATTTTGGCACAAGCAAGGAGGATGCTAGAAAAGCTTGATGAGTCTAGCTTTGCACCTACCAATTGCTTTAGGTTGGAAGTTTCTCAAGTCTTCTGAATAAATCCATTTTGTGCAAATCTTGCAACCATTACAGTCCATAAGATCATATCTATTTGAGTTATTCTGTCAAACTCATGTGGCTTCTCTATGCTTCCACATTTGTTGTCCAAGTATTCTCAGAATGAATTTAATCCCAACTCAAAGAAAACCATAGGCGTGGAGTTTCAAACCTAGATCATGAAAATAAATGGAAAGGAGATCAAAGCTCGGATTTGGGGCACTGGAGGCAAGGAAAGGTTTTGTGCTATTATTCAGCTTATTACAGGGAGTCGTGGGGGCCCTCATTATTTATGATATTAGCTGCAAGCTTACATTTGAGAATGTTGCATGATGGCTTGAAGATTTTAAGAGTGAGTGAATTCTTTCTAGAATGATCTTTTCACTTTTCTCTTAAGCATTCTTTTTGGGGTTAACAGGGATGAATAGTAATACCTTACTAAACAATTTTTGTGCATTGATTTGTTATATGTCAAGCTCTGTAAGATAGTTTTGTTCTGGTTTAGGGACTTGTATGGGCTTGTAATTTGGCTATGCTTCTGTGCAATATTTTTTTATTTTTTCTCATAGCAACTGCATTTTGGGGGCACTTGATGCAGGCCCATGTTTGGTCTTAGTAAGAATTCTAAATCATTTGCAGTGTTTTTTTGGCCATGGCTATGATTAAAGATAGTGTAGATTTAAAATTGGTATTAATTTCATTTTTTATTAACACTTTTTGAATTGGGGAGGATCCCATAATTGAGCAAGGAACAATGATTGTAGCAGAGCTTGATATTTTCCTAAAACAGGGGCAAGTGGTTGAACAAGGACAATGATTGTCTCAAAAATAGGAGCTATGTAACCTGTAACCTCTTCTTATTTTAAATCTTTGTCATTTATGTGCTGACTTTACAAAATGATGTGGGAATTATTTCATTTTTGCATTTGGTTAATACATTCTATATGATTGATGTTTTTTGCACAAATTTTTAGTTTGTCTAGATATTTGTTACGAATTATACTTTTTGATGGAGCTTCTTTCACCAATTCCAATATACTTTTAGTATTATGCCTTGTATTTGGCCTTTAGTCAATGCTATCTCTGTAAGTCTTGTTTAGAGTGTTGTGATATCAATATACATGTCCAAATATCATGTGTCATGATGCTTTTCCATTGACTGAGTCAAAGATATGGTTGACAGATAATGCATTGCTATTCACTGATGTTTGTTTGGTGGTGAATAACTATTTTTATTGAGTTGAATAATATAAAGAATATGGGTCGTAGTTTGTATCTAACATATTTTTCACATGTTTTTCCTACTATAGGTATTATTCATTAGACGAGGTGATGATGGGGTTCTTTGTGAGGTCTCTCTAACATAATTCGGTAGAGAAAATTGATAAATGTGAATTTGATGGGATGATTGTAAATGTAAGTACTCTGAATGCAATCTTCATGTGGTAACTCTGAATGTAAGTACTTTGAATGCAATCTTCTGGTGCGTATTCCCACTTAACCAACTCTATTGCACTACTAAGGATAACCTCCTACTAAGTACAACATCTTTGGTTAGCTAATTGTCTCACCACCCTACTCGACTTGGGGAGACTAATCACTTGGCTTACTGGACTACTTGTCCACCCACAAACCATAACACGAGGCTTCTTTCATTGTAAAGTTATGAACATACTAGGTGCATTTTCTTACAATTACTTCCTTACAGGATCTATCAGGGGCCCATCCAAGACATGATAGAGATGAACATTTCATCAAACATTGTGAACAACCAAAATGTTCTTGTACAATAACTTAACTCAACATCAAATATAAACAACTTTAATTCCAACAATAAGTCAAAAGAATAAACTCATTTTCATCATTAAATCAAATTTTTGACCAACTAGCCATAACAATTTTCAAAACTCACTGGCTAGACCATTTCAGAATTTAAGAAATAAAGTAATGTCATCTCTTGCTAGTATTAAAAGGGATTTACCAAAATCCAATGGAGTGCCAAGATCTAGTGAAACTCTTATCATGTACCACGTGACTTAACTATCACTTCCTAGCTAGATTATCAATACCAAATAACTACCACTTCTTGTGATATAATCAATGCAAAAGGTTTACTAGGTTCCCAATGCTGGTTTCAATTTTCTGAGTTGCATGATGATTCCTGAGGTTCAGTGTCGAACCCGGTAGCTCTGATACCATATGTAACACTCACTTATTCTACAGTTTAAAAATGTTAACCAACTACCAGTTTTAGCCGAAAAATAACAAACTTGTTTCCATTCGAGGGTTTCCAAAACAATTTCAATTGAGTCAATTTAAAATCCCAACTAACTTCTAAGTTTTCAAGTTCAGCTGATTTGAAGCAACTAATGGTTTTCACCAACCATTTCACAAAAAATCAATAACTAAATAACTGTCAAACTAGGATTTCCTTTGTAGTTAGAAGGAAAAGAAAATCATTCCCGATGTCATTACATCATTCAACTCATCAACTAACTTTTAAACTTCCATTTCCAACTGAAAGAAAAAATATTAATTGTAAACATATAACAAAGAATCTTAGAAAGATAATAACTACTTTTCTTTGCTGCCAGAAAGTAACGAACAATTACTACAACTATGAAACAAATGTAACAGCTGACATTCTATGTTTTGAGAAATGGAAAACTCACTGCCAACTTTTATTCAGCAGTAACTAACTATTCAATATAGGTTTCACATTCAACCAATTAACTAACCAAGGAAAAAATAACTTCTTTATTTTCATTAACTAATTTTAGATCTTTCATTTTACCTGAATGGATCAAGTAACTATCTCACTGATTAACTGCAAAATATTACAACATACATTAACATAAAAGAATAACATTCATGGCATAAATGAAAGTAAACTTTAATTAGCATTGCATGTACCTAGATTTACAAGTGAGGAAGAAATACATTTGACATCATCTTCATGTTGTTATACTTGGGCTTTTTTAACAATGAAGGAAAGAGAATTATCATCAAGGGCTTTACCGCCCAACCAAGACCTACTGGTCTCCTAAGTTTCTTCAACTGAAGAACCCGCCCTTCACGAGGGTAATCAACATGGATCAAATTATCATCATGCCTCTAAGCTTGGTGTCAAGAACCTATACCTCTTGATTGACCTTACTAAGGGTACCTCTCAACTAGAAAGGCCACTCTAATCAATGGTATATCTGATTCTTGATAGCTGACAAATGTTGAATCTAGCATCGTACATTGGCCAAGGATTTTAATATTTATGGCACTTCTGTGATGATATCTCTGGCACTCCTATGCCGATATCTCTGGAATTCCTGTGTCGTCAACACTCTTACCCTTGCTCGACATGATAATACTTAGAGGGTATGTACAAAATCATCATGGAAAAAATAGGCCCTTAAGTGGCAAAAAATTCAAAAAAATCAGAGTTAGACAACTTGACATAAAAATTTGAATAAATTATCTATATTATTTCAAAAATATGTAAGAATAGAATCTGTAGTAAATTGAATGTAGTTTCTAAACTACTAGGTTTATTTTAAAAAAAATCTATTTAGTGAAAATTTGAAATTTCAATGTAGTAGTACTTAAATTTCAAAGAAAATAAGAAGTAGGTGTTTGTGTCACCCTAACCATAATAAAATGATAATAATTTTTTTTATATTTTAAATATAAGTAGAGGACTCATGTCCTGATGTGATGCATTTTTTTTGTAATTTTTTTCCAAGTAAATAGTTAATTATGAATTTTTTATTACAACTTTTTAAAAATATAAAAATTCATATGTCTGACCACCTTAACTTAGTCAAAAATTCATGAAATTCAAATTTTTTTTTTAATCTTATAATATACAAAGCATAGAATGTGATGCATGTTTTGGATTAAAAAAATGTGATATCGTTTGAAAGCTATAGATATTTTTTAATCAGCCTATCAATTAAGAATTTAGTTGTAATTCAAATAGAAATTGAATAATAATTATTTATTAAATTCAAAGTAAAGCATAATTTATATTGTTGGAAAGTTGAGAGTCCTCTTTAAAAACCCTTTTTGTTTCATCAATTTTGAGTAAAAAAAAAGTCGTTAGCCACATACCCTACTCATACCCATCATATCACCACTTTTTGGCCCATGATGATCCTGCACATACCTTAAATCAAGTTTGTAATCTTGCAACATCTGGTTGATTATCATTCTTTTCCTAGTTTGAGGTTATATCTTAACCATAGGGTTATATATTTCCAATTCTCAATCTATATCACTTGTTTGCTTTCAGTTTAAGTTACAATTTCAGGCTTACAGAGAAGAAATAAAGACCAACGACAAATCAAGTTGATTCAGAGAAGTTCCTTTCAGAATTACAAAGTGGCACCAATCAGTTTCCCCTTTCACAGTAATCACAAGCTTAATGTCCTTTATCATTCCTCTTTGTTTTAAAACATTTATACATTTATATATTATTTTCATCAAGCACTTATAAGAAGAGACTTATTTGTTAAGGGGTTCGGCAGATCATAACATTTGACTTCATTTATTGGACAAGAGTGGAAAAAAGAATAAAACACTATTCCAACTTGGATATTTAAGGAACATAGGAGGGCAGTTAATGGTTTAGACAAGATTATAAAGGTCGCAGAGTATTAAATAATAGCTCGGTAAAGACCAAAGAGGCAACAATAATAATAATAATAATAAAGGAGATTCGTCGGCATTGATCAAAGGAGCATAAAGATTGCAAACTTTCAATTCAGACGAGATTTATTAACAAATTCATGAGAAAGTAAGAGTTTCAACTCCTACTTGCAGGAAAACAGAGCTCAGATTCCTTCAGGGGGTAGTTAAACAATATTCAGTTTTAAAAGATATACAAAGTGATTCTCAGCTTGATCATTCTAATACATTTAAATCTATTAAAGCTCGAGTTCTATTAACTTCCAACTGATTAAGAAATTCCAATGAGAACTTAACCTGTACTTGTTAATTATCAATTCAATTCCAACTATCATTGCAAGATTATCAAATTCTAATTTATTTTTAAGTGCCTGGAAGAGTTGTCCAAAGATTCGATGAAGCTCCACTCTAGATTTCTTCTGGCGAAGGTCACTCAAGACGCAGTCTTCTGCCACAATTTTCACCCATGTCCGTCAAGGAAAACCCAGGGTAGCTACCTCCTTAGTTCATCTTCAGGAAGCAAAACCAGAGGAGAAGTATAAAGGAGAGACCTGACAAAAAGTGTGGCACATTTACAAAGCCAACCAGATGAAGTGCGACACAGAAAGAAGATTGGGACTCCCAGGTAAACAATGGTGAATGAAGAATAGTCAAACCCCTATTAGTAACGTGAGAGAGAGAGAGATGAAGTAAAAAGGAAACGAATGCCCTCCAGAAAAATGCCAACCCCCTTTGAAACCTCCGCTTCCAAGATTACATGAATTCTCCGCGGCTGCATGGCTTCCTCTTGGCTGTTCTACCAGAGATTTAGAAGAAAGATGATGAGAAGAGTTACCTTCAATTTCCGACAACTCTCCTATATTTATTTACTTTTCGATTTCATGGCCTTTCAAATAATTTTATAATTGATCGGTGGTCTAAGGCTTATATCCAACATCATTAATTTAATATTAATAATCCATTGCAAAAATATATTTATATATATATTAAGAATTATTCCTCTCAACTCTCAAGAGGATATTATTATTTAATATTTTATTTATATCAATTATTTTAATTTAATAATTATAAATCTTTTGGAAATCTCCTTAAAAGCTGATTAATGATATTTATATATATAAATATTTAAAATTGACTTGCATAACGATAATTATATTTAATTACTTTTGACCAAGTTACTACTTCGATACATTGTCTTACACCGACTCAAGGTTTGATGATAAAATCGATCCATTGTTAACCACGTCCTCTCCCTGATGTTATTTCCTTTTCTCTCGTGGCGTCGAAAATCCTGCATCCACTGACAGGGATTATGGTTAGATCGTTCTCAACGGCTTAATAATATGCATTTAAATTTAATCTCATGATCTCATTCAACTTCTTGGCAAAATAAAAAGTTTGTTAACCTTACAGTTACGATAAAAGAACAATTATTCATTCCCAATGTCATAATCACATGAAAATAGTTAGTTGCAACTATCATTGTATTTGAAATACATAACCGAACATATAATCTCCATGTAAGAGATGTGACAGCTTTTCCTTTTTATTCAATTTAATCTTAGAAAAAATGATATTTTTAGGGTCTCCATATGTAACACTAAGTTTGATTCTAGATCCCTTTCTTTAAAAATCATGTCTTTTGGATGAATGCTTTTTGGCTTTGCTACTTCTAATATCAGTCTCATCTCTCTCTGTCTTCAATTCGGAGTTTGCGAGGCTGAGATCATATTCATTGGTATATTGAATTATATCAATCTAATTAACAAATTACTTTACATTCCAATTTACAAATTTATAATTTACATAATTTAAATTTCATCAACTGATATACTCGTCAATTCACAGTCCATCTTTTCACAAAACATGAAAAGTTAACAAAAATAATACTGGGTTTCAATTCCATGGAAAAGATGTTTTTTGGGTACACATGTGGAAGACTAATTATCAAATGCATTTGGACCTGTCTTCTGCTGATGACTGTACCACATTGCAAGTAGGTTTTATCCCCTCATTATTTATCTTTACCTATTGCCCAATATTTTATTTTGCCATCTTGCTGAACTATTCCTTTGCAACCACATAGCAGTACAACAGGTAGATCTCACATCCAAGATTTGTGATATCAAAGTCTTGCGGGGTCTTACATTATTCAGACTCTGTTAGCTACTACTAGTAACAGTAAGAACTATTTGTTTTAAAATGACAATGAAACTGGTATCTGGATGGGCTCTTTATTGAAGATTATTATTCACCCAATGAAGTTCTGAAGACAATCAGAATTCTTGAATTAATTGCGAATATTTATCACCAATGATATATATCTGCATTGCTGATGCACCTTAATTGCAAACATTTGATGGCTTGTAATGATCACATTTATATAGGTATATTCAAGCTCAAGGTTTAGACTGTAAGATCTTACATATCATTATCATAGATTGTCCAACTTGGTAATTAGATTGAAGAACCATACATTTAAAATGTTACTGTCTAAAACCATATTATCAGGGTGCATGTGCAAATGCACATTAAACTATTCTAAATTTAGTAAGACATACACTTTCCAGATGAAAATATTTAAAATGACAGGAAACACGATGAAATCCAACATTTAAGCAAAGCTACTCAAACAAGAATAACCGCTTAACAAAAACTATTGTCAACACTGGTTTTGCTGTGGTCAAGCAGTCAGTTGTGAGTGTTTATGTCAGAGATGTCAGAGATGGCATATCTCTAATGTTAATATGGCTGTTTCATGAAAACATGGTAAGTGAAGGGAGACTAGATCTGGAAAAAGGGGCCCTTATTTGCCACACTTTAGAAGAGTATTAAGCTTCCATTGACCTGAAAGCACTCGAGAACAATTTGTTATATTACATCAATACACATACCTGCTTGTCCAATTATACAATGGTGTTAATATTAACACCTCCTAAGTATACACATCGACGGTTCCTTTTATACAAGGGCTTTCTACAAGAAAGATAGTGAAGCAATACCTACCTGATTTCATACCTACAAAAGTCATTTTAACTGTCCTTAAAGAACTTCACACAAAAAATAGATACATAATACAAGATCACAACTTTCTATCAAATATCATATCAGACATCCATAACTTCATTACGGAACAGTGTTAATGTGGAAAGCCTTTAGCAGGGCAGTTGCCATTTTTTAACAAGCACCTGGCCACCAGAGCGCTCTCCATCCCTCCGTTCTTCAATAAGGCTTTGTAGCTTGAGGGGCAAAGCATTCTCAACTATAAGTTGCTTAGGCCGAGGATGATGCTCATAGACAGCCTGCAACAAACATACAATGCACGATTAAGCAAGCATTCTCATTTTTAAATATCAATGAAACTGCCGTGCCAGCACTAGGCAGGAACTACGCTGCACTGCAGCTCTTGTTAGTTTTAATAGATTGGAAAGTGATTAACATATTTTTGACCTCTAAAAGGATATTTAGAGGTACGAATATTAAACATTGAACTACCTCATGTAGTATTCGACGTTCCGAGTTCTATGCAATGAGATAATAAAGGTCTTGACTTGTGAAGAGTGCCGAAATCTTACCAACTGCTATTCCTTCGGTGAGTATGATAACACTAATTACCAGTCTTATCTTCACAAGAATCTTCAAATATTTATCCTTGAAAGTTCAGAAATCAACTGTCAACGGGTTTAAACCACCTTTTAAGTAACAAACAATACCAACCCTGGACCTGCATATACTTCCGATCCAATTGTTCAAAATTACCAACTTTCCCTATCACCATACCATTTGTGAATATACAACTTGTTTGCTCTCAATGATGAAATTATTATCTATTCTAAGATCATCAAACCTCCAAAGGATGGAAGTGACTTAAAATTTAATCCTTAGAGATATAATTAAAGGGGTGATCTGTAACCTATTCCTCGAATAAAGGTTGTACTTTCGCTCATTTGCCTCAAGGACACTGCCAACCATAACAAGTGGAAAAGATTCTAAGCCATTTTTCCCTCCCAAGTCCAGTCTTCGAACAACAGCTTTGACACTATCAGCAAGCTCTTGAACAGCATTACACAAAACTTTTTGTGTCACTTGATCACCTGCTTCTCCACAGGTACAAGGGCAGCTATACGAGCCCATGAAGGGTCTGCATATGTCCACCCAATGACTTCATCTGGTGAAGAAAGTCCAAGTTTTCATAGAATTGCACAAGTAAGAGCAATGGGAGTCTCATGCCCGTCATGAGCTCTGATGACTTCTGTTAAAGCTTGAGCAACAATACAACAACCACTACCCCAGTCACCCAAGATTGGTCCTGCACCGGCTGCTCTTGCTTCCCTACCAGCTTCTGTAAAACCATAAGCTATAGTTCCAGTGCCAACAATAAACATATACCCATAAAGTTTAACCGTTGTACCACTTGCTAAGTCTGCTACAACATCATTGTGGACAAAAAAAATCTTGACATTGTGTGGAAAGATATGTATCAGCCATTGTAGTACTCGGTGCTAGTCATTTACATGACTGATATCTGAAATAGCCAAGAAAACAGCTTGAACTGCAGAACGATAAAACCTAGACTTCATTAGTACCTCTGCCATAACCCGCTCCAATGTCTCTCTTGCTGCTGCCATTTTGAAGATTTCAAAAGCCTTACCAACAAATCCATTTTGAGCCTTCCATGCAATCACGCATTCCATGAGATCACATCTGTTCGAGGCATTTTGTCAAATAATTCACGTACCTTGTCTCCATTCATTTTAAAGCTCTCATTTTAACACGAGCAGGGAAGATCTTGTTAAAGATTTTAAAAATTTATTTTCACACCTGCTAGTCGTTTTTGCTTGAAATATTTTGGAACCGTTTCAATAAATCCATTTTGTGCATATCTTGCAATTATAGCGATCAATGAGACCACATTTCTTCGAGGCTTTATGTCAAACAGTTCACATGCTTTCATTCCTGCATGCATGTCTGTACCTGTGCCACTATCTTCCACATGGCCAGTTGCTTTTGCTTAATAGTTTTTAAAACCCTTAATCGCAGTCCATTGGACGACATCTCTTTGGGGTACTTTGTCAAATAGTGCGCATGCTTTTCTTCCTATCACACCCCTATCCTGCTAATTGCGTTTGTTGGAAATTTCCTAAAGTCTTTTCAACACATCCATTTTGACCTTCGCGCAGCATTGTATTTCACATTTGAAAACATTATATAATGTAGTGTACAGGGCTTAGTTATACTGCCTCTCCCCACGCCTTGGCTGCGCCTTAGCGTTTGATAAAAAAAAATTAATTTCCTTTGGCTGTGAGGGAAAAGGCTGGTCCACATTTCACCACCAACAATTCATCAACAATTCATGACCGTGAATTTTTCAAGAGATGAATTTGTTATGACGATAAATAAATCCTCTTTAAAAATATTATGTGAAACAATTTACGTGTCATATATGTGCTTCCATTTTTTCATGTATTCGAACAGGAAGGGTTCACACACCAAGTGTATGTTACCACATTTTGCATGCATATGGAGAATACTAGCAAGGTTATGGCGTTTGGCTTTTACACCTCTGTGCACATCGCGCCTTTTATAATATGCAATGACTTCGACCCATGAAATCACATTTCTCTGAGGCTTTATGTTAAACAGTTCATGTGTCCTGTAGAAGTCTTCACATTTTACATGCATGTCTACCAAAATAACTGCAACTGCAGCATCTGACAAAAAAGTTTCTATCCTTCATTCTTGGATAACGGACCTTTCCCTATTACGAAGCTCCCATTTTGACACAGGTGAAAGAATGTTGGTAATGATTGTGGGATTTGGCTTCACGCCTACCACTTACATTTGCTCAAGATTTTGAAAGTTTCAAAATTTTCTTTCAACATATCAGTCTCATGCATACCCTGCAATCACGACATTCTACATTTTCTTTGAGAAGTTTTAAACAATTTGTATGCCTTGTCTTTAGCCTGCACAAATTCATGTGCCTGCCCGTTCAACAAATCTCCTTTTCATTACCTGCAATCATGGCATTACACGACATAACATTTATGTGAAACCGTCTATGCCTTCCTATGCTTCAAGGCGGTTATGGTGCTTATCTTCTATCTCCCAGTCTTTTAAAGGGTTAGAAAATTTGAAAAATTGAGCAAGTTTCAAATTCATCCAAATGCAAGCAAATGTGGTTCAAATTTATTGAAATGTAAGCAAAATGGGTTAGAAAAGTGAAAAACTTGAGCAATGGGGTTAGGATTTATCCAAATGCAAATAAATGAGGTTAAAATTTGTTGAAATGCGAGCAAATGAAGGTTAGGAAATGGGAATAAGTGAGCAATGAGGTTCGAAATTTCAATTTTGTGAGCAATAGGGGTTAGCACATGGGAAAAAGTGAGCAATGGGGTTAGGAATTGGAAAAATGTGAGCAATGAGGCTTAATACATACTAAACTCACTCAACATCACCTCAAATAAGACATTAAAATGCTCATAAAAAACCCCATTTAGTGATGATTTAAAACTTTAGAAAGGCTTTTTATCTCCTTGGCATCTTCCAATAAACAAGGCATGACCCTAGTTACAATGTGTAATAAATAATCGAGCTTCACCTATGCAATTTCAATTATTTTATTCATATATGCCTATGTTGCTTGTGTTGTCTTGGCCAAGGTCTAGGTTGGATGAATGTTTGGTGGAGGATCTAGGGAATTGGCAGATCCTTTGTACATGCCCTCTAGATTAAATTATGGGGATCCACTTGGTGAAAATCCTCTTAAGCCTATCTTGATCCCCTTTTATCCTGACAACACCTCTCAAATTTGTATATTTTGCATAGGAATTTTCTAATCTCCTCAAGATCTTGGACAATCCATGCTGCAAGATACATGTTACCTACCACATGCACATTCTCCTTATGTTGGGCTTCCTAAGCATTTTTAATAATCTCCTCCATCATTTGAACTTTCTCCTTAAGTTCATCATTCTCAACTATAAATTGGTTGGAGGTGTTGCTGAAGAGGAGCCTACTTCTTGTGTAATAAAAGGAGGGAATTTTCCCTAAGCCTCTAGAATATTTAGTTTGTTATATTTTGCAATAAGTGCTATATGATCCTTCAATGATGCATCATACTTATCCTGCAACCTTTGCATAGTTTCCTCACTAAACTTAGCAACATCCAATACTATGAGGCAGCTTCAGGGGCAAAAGTTTCTGACACCCTCTTTACAATTAGGCTTCCTTTTATATCTTTTGAGGCTTGAGAAACCTATGGTTTATTTGTATTTGGGGCCATAGCCCATATTGCAAGGGCTTCCCATTCTGGGTTAAACCCTAATCTTGACAATGCTAAATCTGCTTGCTCCTCGGAGGAAAAAACCTCCCCGTCTTGTCTTTTGATGGTATCAAAAATAATTGTTGAAGTAATGTCCCATTCTGGGAATAGTAGTAACCCACTATCTTGCACCATTTTTCTCCCTTCCTTAGGGGTAATGTTTTTAGCATTAAAGTTCATTTCTGTCAACACTTTGCTAGAGACCTCCTCATACTTTTCCTAAGGCACTTTTTCTTTTGCTAATTCAAGCTTTTTCTGGTACTCTTCCCTCTTTGCTCTCATAATAAAATCTCTGAACTTTGGTGATTTCACAAATTCATCGTCAAAGATAAATTTCTCACATTCCAACTCCACTACATCCTTCACATTATCTCTCCCCATTGCTACATCTAACCTGAACCTTTGTTGGAGTCCAGTAATACTAGGCCTCAAGGGAGAAGGCATGTACTCTTGGATTAGTGATTATCTAGACAACTTAATCTTGATCTTGATTGAGGGAGTAATCAACCAACAATGGTTGTTCAATTTTCATCATTTTTTGTGGTTGTTCTCATGGGGGAGAATCTACATTGATTATCTGAGGGAGAGGAGGGGGAGAAACTTGTGGAGGACTTGATGGTACATTTTCCTTGATAATAGGCCCTATAGGCCTCTTGACAGTAGAAGAATCAAGTCTAGACCGATGTGTTGGTCTTTCTTTAAGTGCAACGGCTTTGCAAACGAATTTGACAAGAATTTCTCAAAACTACCTCAATCCTAGCAACCATATTTTTGATTTTAGAGAATGCCCCAGGGTAGTCCCTATTCTTTGTTGTCTCGGTATCTTTTGCTTTAGCAAATGTAGACCATTTTACCCTTCTATCAACCACTTCCTAGAAATCTTCAAAATTCCTTATGACATCTTCACTATAGTGAGTCTGGTGGATGAAAGTTGACCTCCTGATTCTTGTCCTAACCAAGTGTATGAATCCTTTAGGATCAAAATTCATGATCCTTTCCTATTGCATCTTATAATCTTTAAGCATATCACCCAATTTTTCCAAACCATTTCTTGTTGAGGTGAAATCAAAAAATATAGTGGAGAAAGGAAAGAATGATCCCTTCTTCTACTTCCTTAGGCGAAATTTATCTATTTCATTCAACTGCCACATGATTTCCATAAATTCCAATCTAAGTGGCACACATATAAGTAGCACATGAGGAGCCTCAAAGCATCCATATATTCTAATAACAATAGAGATGTTGTAGAGGTAGTAGTCCCCCCAATTATGTTGCAATCCCAATTCTGCTCTCTTGTCTTTTGGTCTAAGGAAATCAAAATTTCCTTAGGCAATTTAACTTCAGGCATTCCCAATCTTGACAGGACTTTTGTTACAAAATATTTTTCAAAAATAACATAGCTGGACTCGAAACAATCTTTATCCCAGATGTGGGTCTAGCATTGTACCAGGAGAAAATCTCCCTTCTTATCTCTAATGTTAAGATGCAAGGCATTGTGCCAATGACGTTGCCCTTTGTATAAGAACATGTGACATAGGAGAGAGTATCATCTAAAATTTACCTCCTTGCTATTCCTTTTAATTTTTAGAAGTTGATTGTGGATGCCCTTGGCTATAAAACCGACATAATTATGTTGAAATCCCAATTCTGCTCTCTTGTCTTTTGGTCTAAGTAAATCCAAAATTTCCTTAGGCAATTTAACTTCAGGCATGCCCAATCTTGACAGGACTTTTGTTACAAAATATTTTTAAAAAATAACATAGTTGGAGTCATCACAATCTTTATCCTAGATGTGGGTCTAGCATTGTACCAGGAGAAAATCTCCCTTCTTATCTATAATGTTAAGATGCAAGGCATTGTGCCAATGACGTTGCCCTTTGTATAAGAACATGTGACATAGGAGAGAGTATCATCTAAAATTTACCTCCTTGCTATTCCTTTTAATTTTCAGAAGTTGATTGTGGATGCCCTTGGCTATAAAACTGGCATAATAAAAATCATTGTCGACTAAGGGCTTTTGTATATCAACTGACATGTACATAAGAGGCACCTAAATTTTTGGTTTTGCATCTCCTCCTAACACTTGGCATAGTGCAAAGTATGTCTTGGAAAAATATTCCTCAAAGGAGTTAACATCTAAAGGCTTGAATTCACTATTAGGGATCCTTACTAGTCTTCCACTGAAAACTTTTTTTTTGAACCTTGGGAGCCAATGCACCCTGAAGCTATTCCTATCTTGCTAGTATTCCTATCTCTCCATCATCAGTAACACTTCTAATCCTTATCTTAATATATCATCATGAAATCAACACTACTGATAGCAACCATACTCAATACTTCTTTCATTATCATCAGACAAGGTATGGCATCTCACCATGAAATTCAACAACATAGTGTTGGAAGACAAAATCACTGAGAGGGGGGGTGAATTAGTGATTCAAGAAAGTCACAAACTTTTAAAATTTTAAACTAGAACATCAAATGACTATTGAAGAACATACTTCACTTGAACTTAAACAATATTATATGCATTACAAATCAGATAAACATTTCATTAACTGAGACTGGCTTGATAAAATTTTCACATATATCAGAGCTTATAACTAAACCTTTTATGCAAGATGCTTTGGTTTGAAGAATGACATAAATGAAAGACTGACATTAGCAAATTTTTATGCAATTGATGACAATATTGTAATCAAGCAAATAAACCAGTTCACACATAGAAACATCACATAATACCAGAATTTGTCCTGAGTAGAAAAACCCTCTTAGGGAATAAAAAATGACTCAAAAAATCTTTCCTTTATTCACTTAGAGCACCAACTCCACAAGTTATAGGAGCACCAACCCCACAAAATACAGGAGCACTAACTCCATTACAATGCATAATAATAATGATAGTGTTCTATCAATACTCTAGAAGTGCAACTTGCAGTCCTAGACTGTCAATAGAAGACTATGAATATCCTCATTAAGCACATCGAAGAATGTTGTATGAAAAGGACAACATTTTCAAGAAATGTAATAATCTGAGAATCACAACAAAGATTTTCAAAGTAATATATCTTTTGTATCAAATGTTTGAAAAACATCATATTCCTCTTTTCAGTAACCCATGAAAATGCCTGAAGATCATCTTTTAAAGACCCTGTAAATAATAATCTTTGTATGCAATTTGAATAACTAAAAATTAACTCAGGTTAGGGTTCAAATGAAAAACCCTAAATAATCCTCCTTCAAACTCTTTCAACAAATATCACCACATTGAAACAATTCAGTTACAATCAAGTATTATCATCTAGAAACCCTAATGGGTTTAAACATATCTATCAAAGATTTTACCCACAAAACTTGTTATAGTCAACTGCTATAACTGCCAAATATTCAGGAATGCTATTAGCATAAAAACAAACAGTTTCATGCCTTGAAAAAATAATCCTTTCCTTAACCAATTGTCTCAAGGCCCATAAGAATCAAGATAGTTTTTGTATTACCTATTTACAGTGGGAGAAAGAGAAGCAAATACCATAAATTACTGTTGAAGACCATCATAACTGCCCAACTAAAAGAGAAGTCCAACTTCCATAGTCACACACATACTAGCTCATAGCTGGTATTCCAATTACAAAACAAGAATGACAAAAATGCCAAGCCATTCTTACTACCAACAAGCTCCAAGAAATCAAAAATGTAAATCCTCAATGTATCTGCTGAGAGAAGAGACCAAAACCTACAAACTATCATGCTATCCATGGCTGCTAGGGTTCTAAACTTCATCATAACGAAAATGCTTTCTACACAACAACATAAACCCCTAATTCCAAACTCCATAATCATTGATAATTTTTGAAGTATGCTGCTTTCAAGATTAACCATCATTGATAGACATTTGAAATCCACGTGAGTATATTTTGTCAAGAATATCCTTTGCTAAAAATGTTGACACCAAACAAAAAAAAATGATAGTATCAATAATGTCGACCACTTTCCATAGTCAAGTGACTTTTTGAAAAAGTCATTTCTTTTGTAATCATAATTGTCATGTCAAACAATAATCTAAAACCTCAATTGTCGATTACCTCATATATTCTCTAGCATGATTAATGTGTCTTTGGTAAATCCTGAAACCTTATTAATACGAGTCCAATCAAAACCAAATCACCTTGTAAACTTTATTGCTAAAAAAAAATTATAATGTCGATATCACATGACCACTGCAATGATCAATAGCACATGCTTAATGTGATTTAAACTTAGCACTGAAAAAAATGCCTTTACCCAAGCTTTAAAAAAATCTTTTAATCTTTAGAGAAGTCTCATATCTCTTAAGTGCCCGACACCATTTATGGTGTAAATGATAGATATTTCAATATCCTTCAAAAACATATACAAGTGACTTTTAATCTGTAGTCCTATGCAATCTTCTTGTAAACATATATGTTTTGTGAAAAAATAAGATGTCAATCATATATCATGTGAAGACAACCCACAAAAGATCAAGTTGAATATACCACAATTTGAAAGTTATCAACCTGGATATACCTGAGTAACCATGCCATATATTTGAAACAAGATATATACCCTAAAACAAATGCATGTCCTGCTATAATGAACATGCCCTGACAAAATAAATACATGTCAAACATCAGTACCAACATGTAAATTTGAAAGTGCATGCCATGAACCAACCATGTAAATCACCATGTGAACCAAGTGTAAACATCATATGCCACCAAGATCATATAAAAATGTCACCATCACCAAAACTAGTTTTGTCATCAAGGACAAACAATAAACAACTGAAAGCCAAAAAACTCCCCCTTTGTCTTTGATGGAAAAACACATATCATCTCTCCCCCTTTTTGCCTCAATGACAAAGATTGAAAGAAGAGAATGTGAGATGCCAATAAACAACTAAGAAGCCAACCAACTATCCAATCAAAACCAACTGCAGGTAGAACAATAGAGCAACAAACTGAATATACAAGAGAGCTATAAATGAAAAACTATAGAACCAAGCTCCCCCTCAACCAAAAATTAAAAAAAATAAAAATCAATGAAGTAGAGATTGAGAGACAACTCCCAATCTGAATCTGAGCCTTTCAAAAACTTCTTTAGATAAAGGCTTAGTAAATATATCAACCACTTGTTCTTGTGAAGAAACAAGTTGTAGACAAACTTCATTAGCCAACACTTTTTCTCAAAGAAAGTGAAACTTGATAGCAATATGTTTAGTGTGAGAGTGCATAATAGGATTTTTAGATATATTGATCGCACTAGTATTATCACATAAAATAGAAACAGGCTTAGAAACTGTGATACCCATATCAGGAAATGTTTGAGTCATCCAGAGCAATTGAGTACAACAAGAAGTGGCAGCTATTTATTTTTCCTCGGCAGTGGAAAGAGCAACTGATTCTTGTTTCTTGTTGTGCCAAGCCACTAACCGATCACCAATAAAGAACGCAACACCATTGGTGCTTTTCCTATCATCCAAATAGCCACCCCAGTCAACATTTGTATATGCACAATCAGAGAAAAACCATTGCTTATGGGATACCAAAGACCATAATCAAGAGTACCCTAAATATACTTAAAAATTCTTTTAACATCAATAACATGGGATTCCTTAGGTGAAGCCTGAAATCTTGCAACCATGCAAATTGCCTGCATTAGATCAGGTCTAGAAGTGGTTAAATATAACAAACAGCCAATCATTGATCTATACTCAGACTGATTTGCATTAGGTGAATCATCAGTTTTAGTGAGTTTGCAACCTGTAACCATTGGAGTACTAACAAGATGACATCCATCCATTTGAAATTCCTTAAGCATCTCTCTAGCATACTTAGTTTGAGAGAGAAATATACCACTTTCAAGTTGAAAAAATTGAAGACCAAGAAAGAAAGCCAATTCTCCCGACATTGACATTTCAAATTCAGATTCCATAATATGAGAACTTTTTAGTTAAAGCATCATTATTGCAGCAAAAAATGATGTCATCTACATAAACTTCAACAACCAGAATATGAATACCTTTAATCTTGACATAGAGATTGTTGTCAACACCACCTCTAGTGAAGCCATTTGATGTCAAATGATTATCCAACCTAGAGTACCATGCCCTAGGTGCTTGTTTTAAGCCATATAAGGCCTTCTTCAACCTGTAAACATGAGCAGGCTTGTCTTTGCAAATAAACCCTTCAGGTTGTTCCATGTAAACCTCTTCATCTAAATAACCATTTAAAAATGTAGTTTTGACATCCATTTGATAAACAATGAAATTCTTAAAAATAGAATAAGCCAAGAATATTCTAATGGATTCTAGTCTAGCAACAGGTGCATACGTTTCACCAAAATTAATACCTTCCTTTTGAGCATAGCCTTTGCAAACAAAACTTGCTTTGTTGCGAACAACTTTGTCGTTTTCATCAAGCTTATTCTTATAAACCCACTTGCCACCTATGACATTCTTGTCATCAGGTCTTGGAACTAACTCCCAAGTTTTGTTTTTCTCAATTTGACTTATTTATTCTTGCATAGCCTTAAGCCAACATTCATCCAAAAGAGCTTCACCACAGTTCTTAGGTTCAAATTCAGTGGCTAAACAGAAGGGTGTATGCCCTGCCATTTGAGCTTGTTCTTCAAGTTTAGCAGCCTTTCTTCGTGTTTGAACTCCAACATTTCTAGCCCCAATAATTTGACTTTGAAGATGATTTTTAGCAATAGATTTTGAAGGAGTTTTGGGCACAAAATTTTTAGAACTTGTTGTTTCATCATGTTTAGGACTTGCTATCTCAACACTTTTAGGTATTGTTTCAAATTCTATTTTTGTTTCTTCCTCATCATCCTACACAAGATCAGTTTCCAAATGTGGTCTTTCATCAACTTTCACATTGACTGCCTCAACAATCTTATTAAGCCTTTTATTATAACATTTATAGGCTTTACTTTGAGTTGAGTATCCCAGAAAGATACCCTCATCACATTTTGATTGAAAGCTGCCTAGATGTTCATCATCTTTCTTAATAAAGCATTTACTGCCAAAAAAATTAATTTTTTTTTATAGTGGTAGACTTTCCATGCCATAATTCATAAGGAGTGAATTTTGATTTCACTCTAAGTTGCACCCTGTTTAAAATGTATACAGTTGTATGAGAAACTTCTTTCCAATACATGTTAGGCAACTTATCCTCAGCTAACATAGTTCTTGCCATTTCCTTCGCAGTTATGTTTTTATGTTCAACTACCCCATTTTGTTGAGGTGTTTTAGTGGCTGCATATTTTCTTTTAATACCAAGTTGTTCACAATAATCAACAAATTCCTGAGAGGTGAAATCTCCTCCTTTATCAGATCTTAAGCATTTAAGTTTTAAATTAGATTCTTTTTCAACCATTTTACGAAAGATCTTGAATCTTTCAAATGCCTCTGATTTATGTTTAAGAAAAGTAACCTAAACCATTCTTGTATAATCATCCACAAACAACATGAAATACTTTTCACCATTAATTGACCTTGTTCTAGTTGGGCCACACAAATTTGTATGCACTAGCTGTAAAGGCTTAGTTGAAGAATGTTCTTTTGTCTTAAAACTAACTTTAGTTTGTTTACCACTTAAACATTCTTTCCACACAGAGCTTTCTGGTTTGTTAAGGACTAGTAGACCTCTAACATTTTTGGTTTTTATTGATTCTAACCAGATTGTCAAAGTTTATATGTCCTAATCTTTTATGCCATAACCAACTTTCTTCAACTTGACCCATAAACACATACCTTCATTGTTGTCATTACCAGAGGTGTCTAGGAGATTATAAACATTACCTTTAGTCCTTCTCCCTATTGCAACAGTCTTTCCAGACTTGTTCTTGATCTCACATCCCTATTTAGTAAACATAACATGATAACCACTATCACATATTTGGCTAACACTAAGTAAATTGCATGCTTTAGGCCTTCCACATAATACACATCATAGATAGGTGTGTCCTCATTTAGTAGAAGTGAACCTTTACCTTTAATCTGTATACCAGCGTTATCACCAAATTTCACATATCCACTAGTATAATCTTCAAGTTTGATGAATTTTTCCTTGTCCCCTGTCATGTGGTTAGAATAACCACTATCTAGGACCCAAATGTCCTTTTTAGAATGAAAAGCAATTTGGACTAGCATTGATTGCTCTACGCTTTTAACAAATTTAGGTTTCCATACCATTTTTGTTTTCTGTTGTTGATTATGCAAATTAACTTTGCATTGTTTGATTGTATGTCCCAAAGTGTTGCATTTAAAACATCTGACCTTATTAACAAAACCAAAGTACTGCTTATTCCCAAACCTTGGTATTCTAGAATTCATGAGTCTACAAGTACTCACTTTATTGCCAAATTTGTTGTAGAAGAAGCAGTAACCATGAAAGAAAGGATTGAATATGAATGATGTTCTTTTGTTTTCAAATGAATGTACATGATTCTTTCCGGATTCAAAATAATTTGGTTTGAAACTTTTGTTTGTAGAAATAGATTTATGCTTTGAAGTATCAATTGAACATTCACCTTTTTCAAACCCAACACCAGTTTTATCTCTATTCAGTTTTTGTTTGCTAAGCATATCATTGAGTTTTAATGTAATTTTGTACTCTTCAATTTTCTTTCTAAGACTAACAACTTCTTGTTCCAATTTTTTTATATCTTTGTCTTTGGAACTCACAATTGTTTTAAGACAATACTCAATTCTCATAGATTCTTCAAGCTCAGTCTTCAAAGAGACTATTGCCTGATTTGGCTTTTGCTCTTGAGTAAGGAATTGCTTTTTAATTTTTTTAATTTCCTTTAAAGTACATTTTAACTCACCTTCAAAATCTATTTCATCATCTTCAACCATAAACAGGGTCTCATCTTCTTCATCTAAAGAGTCTTCTGCTTCAATGTTTGTTTCCTCTTTACTGAACAAACTCTTTTTCTTTTTGAAATTGAACTTCCTTTTAGGTTTATAGACCTTCTTCTTAGTCTTCTTGTTAGATTTTTCATCATCATTGTTTTGATCACCATAGGGACATTTAGCTGCGAAATGTCCAAGTTTTCCATAGTTGAAACATTTAAAGGGAATTTTTCCTTTGTTTTTTCCTGATCCCTTTTTAAGTCTTCTAACAAAGTGAGCCTCATTTGAATCAGAGTATTCTAAATCACTTTCTTCTGCATTTTCCTTTTTCTCAGTTTTAAAAGCAATTTCCTTTCTTGTTGGATTGCTTTTACTTGTCATTTCAAAAGCAGTAAGAGTTCCTTGTAAATTATCTAAGGTAAGCTAGTCAAAATGTTTATTTTCTTCAAGGGCTGATACCTTAGTTTCATATTTAGGATGCAAGGTTCTAATGACCTTCTTGACCACATCAAATTCTTCTACTTGTTCTCCTAACCCTCTCATTGCATTAACAAATTCATATATTCTCAAAAAGTATTCAACTACTTTTTCATCATCCTTTATTCTGATTTCCTCAAATTGAGTTTTGAGAGAAAGGATTTTTTAACTATTTAACTTTGTCATTTCCTTGATAAATATTTTTTAAGTTTTTCCTAGATTTCCTTAGTTGATTTGTAGTGCATGACTTTAACAAATACATCTTTGGTTAAACCACACAAAAGAGCATGTTTAGCCCTAGCATTAGTTTCATACTTCTTCTTTTGAGCAGAATCAATGGGTATTGTGGGTGGAATAGTATACCCATCTAGAACTATGCTCCATACATCAAGATCAATTGAAACCATATATGTTTCAATTTTGATTTTCTAAAACACATAATTTGTACCATCAAACAATGGAGCTCTAGTCACAGAGGTACCTTCTTGAGCTTGTGACATGTTTGACAGACTTCCAAAAACCAAAAAATATCCTAGGTGGATTAGACCTATGAAAGGACCCTATGCTTTGATACCACTTGTTGGAAGATAGAATCACTGAGAGGGGGGGTGAATCAGTGATTCAAGAAAGTCACAAAATTTTAAACTTTTAAACTAGAATATCAGATGACAATTGAAGAACAGAATTCACTTGAACTTAAACAATATTATATGCATTACAAATCAGATAAAAATTTCATTAACCAAGACTGGCTTGATAAACTTTACACATATATCAGAGCATAGAACTAAACCTTTTATGCAAGATGCTTTGGTTTAAAGAATGATAGAAATGAATGACTGACATCAACAAATTTTTATGTAACTAATGACAATATTGTAATCAAGCAAATAAACCATTCACACATAGAAACATCACATAACACCAGAATTTGTCTTGAGTGGAAAAACCCTCTTGGGGAATAAAAAACCACTTGAAAAATATTTCCTTTATTCGCTTAGAGCACTAACTCTTTCACATTTAGGAGCACCAACTCCACAAAATACAGGAGCACCAACTCCACAAGTTATAGGAGCACCAACCCCTCAAAATATAGGAGCACCAACTCCATTTCAATGCATAATAATAATGATAGTGTTTTATCAATACTCTAGAAGTGCAACTTGTAGTCCTAGACTGTCAATAGAAGACTATGAATATCCTCATTAAGCACATTGAAGAATGTTGTATGAAAAGGACAACATTTTCAAGAAATGTAATAATCTGAGAATCACAACAAAGATTTTCAAAGTAATATATCTTCTGTATCAAATGTCTGAAAACATCATATTCCTCTTTTTAGTAACCCATGAAAATGCCTAAAGATAATTTTTTAAAGACCCTGTAAATAATAATCTCTGAATGCAATTTGAATAACTGAAAATTAACTCGGGTTAGGGTTCAAATGACAAACCCTAAATAATCCTCCTTCGAACTCTTTCAACAAATATCACCACATTGAAACAATTCAGTTACAATCAGGAATTATCATCCAAAAACCCTAATAGGTTTAAACATATTTATCAAAGATTTTACCCACAAAACTTGTTACAATCAACTACTATAACTACCAAATGTTGAGGAATGATATTAGCATAAAAAAAAATAGTTTCATGCCTAAAAAAAATAATCCTTTCCTTAACCAATTGTCTCAAGGCCCATAAAAATCAAGATCTAGTTTTTGTATTACATGTTGATGGTGGGAGAAAGAGAAGCAAATAACATAAATTATTGTTGAAGACCGTCATAACTGCGCAGCTGAAAGACAAGTCCAACTTCCACAGTCGCACGCATACTAGCTCATAGCTAGTATTCCAATTACAAAACAAGAATGACAAAAATGCCAAGCCATTCTTACTATTAGCAAGCTCCAAGAAATCAAAAATGTAAATCCTCAATGTATCGGCTGAGAGAAGACACCAAAACCTACAAACTATCATGCTATCCATGGCGGCTAGGGTTCTAAACTTCACCATAACGAAAATGTTTTCTACACAGCAATATAAACCCCTAATTCCAAACTTCATAATCATTGATAATTTTTTAAGTTTGTTGCTTTCAAGATTAACCATCATTGATAGACATTTGAAATCCACATGAGTATATTCTATCAAGAATATCCTTTGCTAAAAATGACGACACCAAACAAAAAAAAATGATAGTATCAATAATGTCGACCACTTTCCATAGTCAAGTGACTTTTTGAAAAAGTCATTTCCTTTGTAATCATAATTGTCATGTCAGACAATAATCAAAAACCTCAAATGTCAATTACCTCATATATTCTCCAGCATGATTAATGTGCCTTTGGTAAAGCCTGAAACCTTATTAATATGAGTCCAATCAAAACCAAATCACCTTGTAAACTTTATTGCTAAAAAAAAAAATATAATGTTGATATCACATGACCACTGCAATGATCAATATCACATGCTTAATGTGATTTAAACTTAGCACCGAAAAAAAATGCCTTTACCCAAGCTTTAAAAAAAAACTTTTAATCTTTAGAGAAGTCTCTTATCTCTTAAGTGCTCGACACCATTTATGGTGTAAATGATAGATATTTCAATATCCTTCAAAAACATATACAGGTGACTTGTAATCTGCATTCCTATGCAATCTTCTTGTAAACATATATGTTTTTCTGCAAACATAAGATGTCAATCATATATCATGTGAAGACAACTTGTAAAAGATCAAGTTGAATATACCACAATCTGAAAGTTATCAATCTGGATATACCTGAGTAATCATGACGTATATCTAAAACAAGATATATACCTTGAAACAAATGCATGTCCTGCTATAATGAACATGCCTTGTCATAATCCTGCTATAATAAACATGCCCAGACAACATAAACACATGTCAAACATCAGTACGAACATGTAAATTTGAAAGTCCATGCCATGAACCAACCATGTAAATCACCATGTGAACCAACTGTAAACATCATGTGCCACCAAGATCATATAAAAATGTCACCATCACCAAAACTAGTTTTGTCATCAAGGACAAGCAATAAATAACTGAAAGCCAACACATAGAGTATCAACAACATACAACTGAAGAAACCAATGACAACAACAACCATGAAAATTAATGTCAAACAACAATCTCATCAACTGTTGACAACCAATGCCAATAAACTCACCAATACATCAATGAAAACCAACTCATTAATGACAACCAATGCTAAACATATAACAGTCTCAAGTGTTGAAATCAATGACAACCAATGCCAACATAAACACTATACTATGTGAACTTATAACAAATATATATGAAGAATAACATCACAATAAATAATATAGCAGCAATGAGGCACAAATCATTAACACAAAATCATCATATAGCACAATATTTACATGGAGAAACCCTTGTGGGAAAAAAATCCAACAAGAAGAGAGGCCAAGTATGCATTATCATCAAATAAATGAGATTATAATACAACCACTTCCATTCTCCTATTTTCCTCCACCATGGTAGTACTTGTGTACCTGTGAACAACCCCTTATGCCTCCACCTATCCTTGTTCCTACAAAGTAACACTACATTCAACTATTCCTCCTAATTCCTACATCTAAGACACTAAATTTATAGACTTGTGAAGATATCTAATGCACAAAACATGGCACCCAAAGATTACGCTTCATTCCAAATGTCCTTAACCTTTGGATTACCTCTTTGGCATGCAAAAGGATACCAATTTTGGCTTCAATACTTTCCCTCCAACTTGGGTGCCCAAACATGAGAGATAAACATTACATTAAATGTAATAAATGATGGAAACCAAGTGACACAACATTGCCTCTTTCTAAGCACCCACTTGGAGAATCCCAACAGTCACTCATTTATAATTTCCGTTATCTTTTATTATCCCATTCTAGGTGTTTACATGTGGAGAAAACAATATTAAATATATATTTCCACAACCCACCTTTACCGTTGATAGTGGACCCATCACCCCTTATGAGTATATTACAAATTAATATTACAAAATATTTTCCCAATACACCCCAAATGCCTAGAGACACTTTCCAAGGATGTTGGAACCATGACATAGGATTTACAAGGTGGAGAAAACCTTAATCCTAACAAGAATAATGTGTGATGGAAGAAAAATTCCCTCATCACCAAGATTTTGTTGCTATAGCCATGCATCAACAACATGATTGTGATGTAGTTGTATCCTAACTAATGCAATTCAACAGTTTGAAATGAAACAATTAGAGAGTTATTCATCATGAGATAATAGCATGACAAGTGTTAGACATCTAAGATAGATTTTCATTATAATCTCTATTTAAAAGAAAAAGGAGTTGGTAATGTAGTGGGGTTGGATGGTTAGAAAAAGAGGAGGGAAATATTCTTATTGCCATAATGTCATTTTAAAAAAAAAATTATATAGTTTCCATTGTTGTAGAAGTTGCATTGTAAAATTATTTCTAAAGAGTTGATATGAATGAATGTTCTTGGTCTATGTTTTCTCCAGTCATTATTTTTATTTCTTTGAATTGAGTTGCTAAGAGATTCCAAATTATTTAAACACACTTTCTATACCAAATTGTTATTTCATATTAGTCATTACTCAATGATTAATGTAAACCTTTTTTTCAATAATAGTAAGAAATATGGAATCTATGAGGGATTAATAAATAGAGCTTAGATCATTGGGCCAAATGTGACATTTGGTTTAGCTACTATAAGACAATAACAAAGGAATAAGCCATTAAAAATATTGTAGCATTATGATGCAATGAATACACTAAGTTAGTGACTTTGTTGCTCTAGATTAGAGACTGATCTGTGAGCTAAATACCTTTTACTAACCCATAATATCTCAAATCATGAAAAATTCATTGAATGCAAGATAATTCTTTAAATGATTGTTGCATTCATAATTGAAAATCTAAAGGTACAAGGAAACTTAATTCATTGTCAAGTTTGAAATTCATATATCCTTATCATTTTATATGGATATTTACATCTACTAAGAATGTTATACCAATTTACTATATATCTTTAGCCAATGTCTCTTATAGGTCTACCCACCTAAGCTTTGTAGATCCTAAAGTGTAGGGGAGAATATCCAATTATCTCATGTTTATTGACCAACTTGATAATGGTCTTCAACATAGAACCTAAGAAATTCTTAGAGACTATTCTATCTATTAGTTGGAGCACCAATAGTCCTTTCAAGCTACACCAATCTATTGAAGTCTCTTAAGAGCCTTAAGACTAAAAAAGTTGCATTTGACTTTGGTGACATTATTCTCTTAAAATATAACACCTATGAATGTTCCACCTAAACCTCTAGCTAGAAATAGAGTCAATCCATTAAATCCTCTTTTCTTTTCCATAAATCCTTTTAGTTTTCATGTCATGGAAAAAAAAAACATATAAAAAGAATTATTTTTATCCCATGTAAGGGTGGTAAGAGTGATTATTTGTATTTCACACCTCATTGCACTAAAGGGATAGTGAAAATATGTTAGATATGCTAGTCAATGTTATTGGAGGTATCATTTTGTTACCCATGCATTGTGATCCTTCTAGGCTACATCAGTCCAATTATGTCTCTTAAGAGACTACACAGAAAAAAAAAATGTCGAACTTTGATGAGAATGTTCTTACAATCAATGAAATATTTGAATATTGTGTCTAAAACTAAAGGTAGTTGTTGACTCAAAATATAAAATCTCTCTCAATTTCCCTAAATCATAATGGTTTTCATGCATTTGTAGTTAATCTAATAGATTGTAAAAAGTGTTAGTTTACTCTAGTGGTATGGCCTTGAGAGTGCTATCTTGCAATCTACACCACATGACATTGAATAGATAGGGCCAACATGTCTAATCGAGCTAGTAAAGGCTACTAGAGGGACCATTTCATTTCCTAGGAACCTAATCCTTTCAAGCCATATTAGTCCAAGATGTTTTTCAAGAGTCCAAAGATGGTGTGTTCAAACTAAATTCACTCTTGACATGTTTTTCTTTACACTTTGAACAAAATGAAATTATTTTTTAACCAATTCATGTCCACTTAAGCCTTAGTTGAAAACATCATTACTCTACAAACAATAATTGGATTAGAGGTAGTGAAATTATAAGAATTAATACACTACTTTAAAAGATAGGGAAATAAATAAATCTAATGAAATGAATAAGTAAAAAGACATAAAATTTATTTTTTCCTCAATTAAGATATGTGGAGAAGACATGAAAATGTACATGTTTTAAAAAAAAATGATATTTCCATCTTATACTAGATAGAAGCCTAAAATACACTATTGCTAGCAAAAAATATGCTTTGATCACTATCAAGAAAGAAAAAAAATATTAAATTTAAAGCGGACATTAACCCCATTTAAAATATTTACTATTACTCAACAAAAAGTCATATATTTATTTGGGTGGATGTTCTCCAAACTAATCTTGCACAATTACAAGTATAAAAAAATTATAGAAATATTTTGTAGTAAGATAATTATCAATCTCGTTTCAAGAAAGAGAGGACTTAAGATTCAATCTTAGAACTATGTTGTTTAAATTTTACTTTAAAATCCTTAATCTCAAAAGCTTGAGGACTTCACTTTGACACTTGCTCACATTACTTTAAATTTTACTTTTAAATACTTAATTTCTCTGCTAAATGATTTTCACACTAATCTTGAACCATTAAAACTTACACAATTACAAAGTATAAAATGTTTTTTAAAAAGACACTTTGAAGAAAGAGAGGACTTGATATCCAATCTTAGAAGAATTGTGATGTTTAAATTTCACATTAGAATCCCTAATGTCATGGATTTTTATTTTTCTTTTCTAAACTAAAATCTTGGTGACTTGATTTTGACACTTTCTCACATTACTCGTATTTAATTTTTCAATATTCTTTCTCAAATAAAAGCCTCCATGAAAATCCTTTATTAATTAATTAATAAATATTTGCTATAATGGCGTTTAAAATTTTTTTAAGGCCATGGAATATTGTACTTTAAGACACAAGGCATACAAACTTCCTTTTCCTTTCCTAAATAAGATGGAAACATGTAAAATGTTGATGGGAGTGGCAAAAGATCCTTTTGTGATAGGAATTGGATTGAACTTTTCTTGGATGCCATTGATTAAAAAATAGGTTTGATGATGAATTTGCTTGACTTTTGTTGTCCATTTTCACACCTTGAGCTAACATAAATCCAAACAATTCATACCAATTATTGAGCCCTCTAAGAAAAGAACAAGAAATCAAAAATCATTAACAAATGACAACATCTATCTACATAGATTTCTCTCATGGGAATACAATAGGCAATGCACAAGTGGGAAATGATCCATTCTGGATTTTACAAATCCCAACCCAACATACTTGCAACAATCATGGACCCAACTTGTGTGATTAAGAAAGAGAGGTAGAATGGTGAGATAGAGAAAATGAGTGATTGAGAGAGAAAGAGGGCGGAGGGAGGGAGTGACAAAAGGGAGAGAGACTAAGAGGAGAGATATAAAGAAGGGGGGGAGGGTGAGATAGAGAGGAAGGGAGAGGAGAGATAGAGAGAAACTTAGAGAGGGAAGGAGGGAGGGAGGGAGGGATATTCAAGGAGGGAGATACATGTCTATGAGAGAGAGAGAGGGAGAGAGAGAGATGAGATAGAGAGGTGAAAGTGAGAGGGAGGGAGAGATAAATGTGAGCTAGAGAGGAGACAGTGAGAGATAAAGAGGGGGAAGAGAGGGAGGGAGAGAGAGAGAGAGAGAGAGAGAGAGAGAGAGAGAGAGAGAGAGAGAGAGAGAGAGAGAGAGAGAGGCAAGTATAGAGAGGGAGAGGATATATAAAGATAAGTAGAGAGGGAAGGAGAGAGAGGAGAGATATAGAGTAGAGAGGGGAGGTAGTGTAATGTCCCCATTTCTTCACGAGCATCAGATATGGTGGATTAGCCTATACATCAACCCTCGTAGGCTAATGGTTCTGGATAGAGGGTCAGTTGAATGGGCACTTGGTCGTGAATTTGCAATATTGATATCTGGAGTATGGTGACAAGGTGAATTTGTGCATTTGGCATGATAATTGTGCTTAAAATTATGATCTCCACCTTTTATTTCACCTTCTCTGGCTTAGGGACCATGTGTCTATTATTTAAAGGGGTCACTTTATATTTTTCAGTTACTATTCATGGCTAAAGTGAAAAAAGAACAAACTTAATTGAATAGTGCCATTTTAATGAATAGTGTTTTCAAAGTGAAATTATAAAAGAGCAAGAGAAAGTTTGACCTCTTCATGCATGATAATATTTTGTTGAATGAAACTTGGGAGTTGGAGATTGTGGAAGAGAGAAACTAGGGTTTCTCAATTTCAGCAGTGGGTAAGCCTGGTTTGGGGCTTGTAGTTAGGATTTGGCATCTTGAAGGTGTGAAAGACCACCCTAAAGTGCTGGTTAATTTCTTGTTGCTGCTTTTTGGAGCTTGGAATTGCTGATAACAAGTTGTTGGAGGCATCTTTCGGAAGGGTTCTTGCTACCAGCATCTCCATTCGCCATCTAGAGGTAGTTATTTGCATTTTGGAAGTTTTTGAAAGCTGATTTCTTCATCTACAGCCAACCGCACCTTCTTGAGGGTTTGATTAGCTTGGAGGAAATAAAACACCTCATTTTTGTGGCTGCTTTCTTTCCCTAAGGGGGCGGCCTTAGTATTAGAAGCTATTTCTTCAAACATTCAGTGGGAGAAAGTTGTAAGTTTTTATGTGCATTTTAATGGGCGTGGGTACTATAGCAGTCACTGTTCACAGTGAAGTTTGGCTGTAAGTAGAATTAAGACATAAGATGTATTGCCTCCCAAATTTGATGCTAGTTATCTATGCCATGTAAGCTCTTATATCATGTAGAATGCATCTTAAAGGTCATTTTGAACCTTGCTTGAGTATCTCTTTGAATGTATGCAAGCCGTCCCATTATGTACTCTCTCTTGTAATGAAGAAAGTCTATTAATTATGAATTTGGGACTTCTTGTGTTATCAATTGAAGTTTAGTTCATTTCGAGTTCATATTACATGCAATTGATCATTAAATTTATGTATATCATTGGCATTAATTCCCAAACACGAGAAACACAAATCAGACCTACAAAGAAGAGAAAATTCTAGAATTAAATTGGGGGATTGATTCAAATCCAATTTGGTTCATTACAGGTAGGGAGGGAGATAGAGGTGTGTGTGTGTGTGTGTGAGAGAGAGAGAGAGAGAGAGAATGGTGAGATAGATAAAAGGAGAAATTGAAAGAGAAAGAGGGGGAGGGAGGGAGAGATAAAAGGGAGAGATATTGAGAGGAGAGACAAGAGGAAGCTGAGGGAGGGAGAGTTAGGGAGGGAGAGTTAGGGAGGGAGATAGAGGTGTGTGTGTGTGTGTGTGTGTGTGTGTGTGAGAGAGAGAGAGAGAGAGTTGTAAGATAGAGAGGAGAGAGTGAGAGAGAAAGAGGGGTAGGAGAGGGAGAGAGTGAGAGAGAGAGAGGTAGGTAGAGGGGGGATAGGAGATATAGAGAGTAGAGAAGGCATGAGGTAGGGATGAAGGAAAAGGTGAAATATAGAGTGATGGAAGGAGAGGTAGGTAAAGAGAGGGAGAGGGGAGATAAAGATAAGTAGAGAGGGAAGGGGATGTAGAGAAAGAGAAGAGATAGAGATAAGTAGAGAGGGGAGGGAGGGAGTGAGAGGTAGGAAGGGAGAGGTAGGGATGAGATAGAGGGGTGTGTGTTTGAGAGAGAGAGAGGGGAGAGAGAGGAAGGGAGAGGGAGGGAGGGAGAGGAGAGATAGAGAGTAGAGAGGGAAGGAGAGTGAGAGAGAAAGAAGATACAACTTGCTGACTACTAAAATTTGACCTCCTAATTATTGAAATTTGACATGTTGATTATTGAAATTTGACTAAGTCTAAAAATTATAAGATCTTCCAAAAACTAGAATTTGCATTATAACTCCAAGAGATCTGAAACCACTCTCAAACATCCTGAAACCATATATATGAAATACAACTTAAAACTTATAAGAAATTAAATGTCCATATGTAAATTTCAATTTATACTTAAATGTTTATTTCATGTATATAGTCTCCTTGGCAAAGAAAGAGAAAAAGAAAGAGTTCACAAAAATGCTTTGCAAAAAATTCATGCTTCACATTTGGCAAGCGCCAAATTTGGTGCTAGCCAAATGGAGCACTTTATTTAGAGAGCACCAAATTTGGCGCTAGCCAAATGGAGCACTTCATTTAGAGAGCACCAAATTTGGTGCTATCCAAATGGAGCACTTCATTTGGAGAGCGCCAAATTTGGTGCTAGCAAAATGAAGCAATGCCAAATTTGGCACTCACCAAATGATGGACTTTATTTGGATAGTGCTGAATTCGGCACTTGCCAAATGAAGTGCCAAAATCATTTGAATTTTGACATACCAAGCCTTAGGCTCAATCATCTGATACATTTGGTGAGTGCCAAATTTGGCACTTGCCAAATGGTCATTTTGGGTAAAAAGCAAAAGTGGCACCTTTTTTGTGTCACATATTGGTGCACACACCTGAAATTAATCTCTTGTTGAAGCATTATTGTGGTTTATGTAATTGGTTTACAATGTTTACAATGTTTTTTTGGGTGGTGTAGCAAAATTATTTCATTCCTTGAATAGAAGCTAATAATTTAAGCATCAATAACATAATATATGATATGAGAACCAAAAATAATAATTGATTATATATTCAAAAGAGAGTGTGTACAATAATAGAGAGCATGATAAGTTAATATTCAAAATTGAGATAATACATAGAGTATTTGAGTCATATGTTGGTATTAGAGAGAAAAATTACAATATTTCTTATTTTTGTTTGCATGAAACTTGACTGTACAATCTAATTGTATACAAAGAATGACTAAAAATCAAAATGAAACCCCAAGAATATGTAAGAATATTACAAGAAGGCTGCTTGAAATCCCTTAGAATATCTATATAGTTTCTCCTAACAACCAAAATCCAGGGAAAAGGACATAAAAATTGATGCATAGAAGCGGTCATAGATTGGGAAGATGATTATAATTTTGATTTGAAGACATGGACATTGATACTTAGTATCAAGAGTTGCTTTGGAATCTTAGCAAAAGACCTCTATGCTATGATTTGCATTAATTAACTTATCTATATAAGTATTAAATGTATCTACATCAATTGCTCTGACAAGATCTTCAAAATTGACTAAGCAACATGGCAAGTCAAGATTTCTCTGACAATCAAAATCCAAGGCATAAAACATAAAAAAATGACACATAGGGGGACTCATAGCTTGGGAAATTTATTATACTTGTCATCCCATGCCTTGAACAATCCTTCTGATGTCCATTCATGGGCAAGGATCAAATAAAAACTTTGTAAATATTCCTGATATCTCTTGTCAAGTATTGAGCTAGCTTCTTTGCAAAAGACCTCTATGCTGTGATCAACATTGACCAATTTATTTGATTTGTGTCAATTTTTTTATCTTTATAGATTACGGGGAGTAAAGTGGGAATCTGGATACTAAAACTCCCCTTCCATTCATTTAAATTTTTTATCTCCTCATCATCATCCAATAAAAGAGGCATAACATTGGTTTCAATGTGTAGAAAATAATCAAGCTTCACCTTTGTAGTTTCAATTATTATATTCATATATGCATGTTTTTCTTGCATTATCTTAGCCAAGGTGTAGGTTGGATGAATTTTTGGTGGAGGATCTAGGGAATTGACAGATCCTTTATACATTCACTCCAGAGTTATAATTTTAGGGATCCACTTGGTGAAAATCCTCTTAAGCCTATCTCGATCCCCTTCCACCCTAACAACACCTCTCAAATTTGTATATGTTGCATAGGAATTTTCCAATCTCCTCAGGATCTTGGACAATCTATGCTGCAGTATGCATGTTACCACATGCACGTTCTCCTTATGTTGGACTTCCTGAGCATTTTTAATATGGTCCTCCATCATTTCAACTTTCTCCTTAAGTTCATCATTCTCAACTACTAAATTGGTTGGAGGTGCTGCTGAAGAGGAGCCTACTTCTTGTGTAATAATAGGAGGGAATGCTGCCCGAGCCTCTAGTATTTTTAGTTTGTTATATTTTGCAGTAATTTTTATATGATCCTTCAGTAGTGTATCATACTTATCCTGCAATCTTCGCATAGTTGTCTTATTAAACTTAGCAACATCCAAAACTAATGAGTTAACTTTAGGGGAAGAAGTATCTAACACCCTATTTACAACTAGGCTCATTTTATATCTTTTGAGGCTTGAACAACCTCTAGTTTATTTGTATTTGGGGCTAGAGCCCATATTACAAGGGCTTCCCATTCTGGGTCAAACCCTAAACCTAACAATTCTACCTTGCTTGCTCGTCAAAGGAAAAAACATCCCCATAATGTATTTTGATGGTATCAAAAACAATTGTTGAAGCAATGTCCCATTTTGGGAGTAGCAGTAGCCCACTATCTTGCACCATTTTTCTCCCTTCCTTAGGGGTAATGTTTTTAGAATCAAAGTTTAGTTTTTCCATCACTTTGTTGGAGACCTCCTCACACTTTTTCGGAGGAATTTTTGCTTTTGCTAATTCAAGATTTTTGTGGTACTCTTCCCACTTTTCTATCATAATAAAATCTCTGAACTCGGGTGATTTCATAAATTCATAATCAGAGATGAATTTCTCACATGCCAATTCCTTGACATCCTTCACATTATCTCTCCCCATTGCTACATCTAACCCAAAGCTTTGCTAGAGGATTCTAGTAATACTAGGCCTCAGGGGAGAAGGAATGTACTATTGGATTTCAATAGTGATTATATGGACATATTCATCTTGGTCTTGACTAAGGGAGTAATCAACCAACAATGGCTGTTCAATTTTCATCATTTTCTATGGTTGTTCTCTTGGGAGAGAATCCACATTGATTATCTAAGGGGGAGGAGATGGAGAAACTTGTGGTGGGATTGATGGTATATTTTCTCTGATAATAGGCCCTAGAGGCCTCTTGATAGTAGATGAATCAGGTCTAAACCAATGTGTTGGTCTTTCTTTAAGGGCTTGGGCTTTACCAATGACTTTTTCAAAAATTCTCAAAACTACCTCAATCATGGAAACCATATTTTTGATTTCAGAGAATTCCCTAGGGTAGTCCCTATTCTTTGTTTTCTTGGTATCTTCTTCTTTAGTAAATGCAACCCATTTTAACCTTCTATTAGCCACTTTCTAGAAATATTTACAATTCCTTATGACATCTTCACTATAGTGAGTTTGGTAGATGAAAGTTGACCTCATGATTCTTGTCCTAACCAAGTGTATGAATCCTTCAAGATCAAAATTCATGATCCTTTCCTATTGCATCTTATAATCTTTAAACATATCACCCAATTTCTCCAAACCTTCTCTTGTTGAGGTGAAATCAAAAAATACAATAAAGGAAAGAATGATCCCTTCTTCTACTTCCTCAGGTGAAATTTATTTGTTTCATTCAACTGCCACATGATTTCTATAAATTCCAATCTAAGTGGCACACATCAAGGAAATACATAGGAAGCCTCAGGGAACCCATATATTTTGATAATAATAGAGATGTTTTAGAGGTAGTAGTCCCCCCAATTATACTACACTCCCAATTTTTCTGTCCTATCTTTTGGTCTAAGGAAATCCAAAATTTCCTTAGGCAAGCTAACTTCAGGCATACCCAATCTTGATAGGACTTTTGTTACAAAATATTTTTCAAAAATAACATAGTTGGAGTTGTCACAATCTTTGTCCCAGATGTGGGTCCAACATTGTATTGGGAGAAAATATCCCTTCTTATATTTGATGTTAAGTTGCAAGGCCTTGTTCCAATGACATTTCCCTTTGCATAATAACATGTGACATAGGAGAAAGTACCATCTAAAATTTACCTCCTTGCTATTCCTTTTAATTTTCAATAGCTATTTGTGGATTCCATCAGCTATAAAACTAACATAATAAAAATCACTGTTGACTAAGGGATTTTGTATATCAACTGCCATGTGGATAAGAGGTACTTACATTTTCAATTGTGCATCTCCTCCTAACACTTGGCACAATGAAAAGTATGTCTTGGAAAAATAGTCCTTGAAGGAGTTAACATCTAAAGGCTCAAATTCACTATCATGGATCCTTACTGATCTTCCATTGAAACCTTTTCTTTGAACCTTGGGAGAAAATGCACCCTAAAGCTATTCCTATCTTGCTGGAATTCCTATCTCTCCACCATCAAGAATACTTATAATCCTCATCTTAATGCTTCTAATCCTCATCTTAATATATCATCATGAAATCAATTATGCTGACAACAACAATACTTAATACTTCTTTCATTATCATCAGACAAGGCATGACATTCAACCATGAACTTCAACAACATACAACTGAAGACACCAATGAAAACATCAACCATGACAATTAATGTCAAACAACAATCTCATCAAGTATTGGCAACCAATACTAACAAACTCACCAATACATCAATGACAACCAACTCATTAATGGTAGCCAATGCCAAACATATACTAGTCTCAAGTGTTGACATCAATGAAAACCAATTCCAATATAAACACTATCTTATGTGAAATTATAACATAAATATATGAATAATAAAATCACAATAAGATAGCAACAATGAGGCACAAATCAACAACACAAGATTTATGTGGAGAAACCTTGATGAAGGGGCATCCTTGATGCACCTTTTGATGCAAATTGTTTTCATGTTGCTAAACTTTGGTTTTTGGTTTTTTTGGGGTGAATAAGGTCATGTAAGACCATTTGGATTCATTTAAGTCCCTTTTATGATGTTTTGGTGTCATGTTGTAAAAAGTTGCAAATATTGCAAAATATTGTCAAAATGTTGTAAAAAACTTGTAAATATTGTCATTAGTGTTAACAAAGGAGTTAATGGTTGGTTGGGAAGTTGAAAATGGTTGTAACATGAAAAATATGAAATTTAAACTTGAGCACAAAGGTTGGAGAAGGTTGGGGAAGAAAGGGAATTGAATAAACTCATTTGGCATGTTCTTTAATTGTTTTTTTTTGTGTGAGACAACCGTTAACTTGATGGTACGTATTTGTATAGTATAATACAGACATGAAATCAATTGGAAAGGTTGAATATGTGTTTTAATATTATAATTCTTTTTGCTTGAATCAATTTCATTAAGTTTTGAGTGAGATATGGCAATTTCATTGAGGGCAGGTCTAAAAGTTTATTTTCTAAAAAGTTGTAGTCTATAATTTGCATTGTACGGATTTGTACATTTTACTACGATGTTGAAACAACTTGGAGAAATTGAAGGGAAGTATTAGCTTTCTGTTTCTTTTTATTTGGTATAATTTTAACAAGTTTTTTGCAAGATATTGCAATTTTGGTGACCTCTAAACCCTACCTAGGGTTTCCAGAAACACAAAAAAAAAACATAGTTTCGTTTGCCACCATCTAAAGCTGATGGAAATTGGTAGAAAGTTCTATTTCAAGGAGATCTAAAAACGCTTTTGGGATAAAGCCTTTAAAAATTTTCATTTGTGAGGAATCAATGACAGTGTGCTCTCATTTGCTTGAAAATAGTCAAGAAACCCTAAGAAACCCTATGTTGCTTAGTGATTGAACAAATCTTTGTATAGTTTGATCATGGTTAAGTGTAGAATTAGGGAGACATGTTATGGAAGGGCTGAAGTGTCCAAGAACTCTTGCATGATGTTGTTCTCCTTGTTGAATTCCTATTAGGCCATGTTGTCAATGTTCCAAAGATGAACTAGGATGCTTCAAAGTCATTGTTGCTAATGAATCATTGTTTTAGTTGTGCCAAGTTGGTTTAGTTGAGTCTTTATCTACATCATTTTTGGTATTAGAGCCATAAGCTCTCTGGGAAATGATTTAATTATTTTGGCTAATGTGGTTTAGTGAGATTTGATGTTTAAGGATGACTATTAATAAGAAGAAGGATTGGAAAAGGGAATCACCATTATTAAATACATTGTTCAAAGTGGTAGAGAGGCTACCGGAGGAAGAAATGACAACCAAGAAAGAAAGCAAGTTGGCAAAAGAAAGATTATTCTAAACTAACTGCAACTCCTTGAAGGTAAATGTTGTCAAGTTATGATTTTAGATAACTGCATGGATAATATTGTTTATGAATATACATAGTAGATAAATTGGGTTTGAAAAGAATACAACACCCCACGCCCTATTCAATGAGTTGGCTTCAAATAGGTAATTAGGTAATTGTATGTGAGCAATGCAAAGTTGAGTTTCACATAGGAAATTATAGGGATGAAATAGTTTTTGATATTATGCATTTGGATGTATGTCACATTGTGTTTGGAAGGTTGTGGCAATATAGTAGGGAAACAAAGTATAATAGGAAAAACAACACATATGAGTTGGACAAAGATGGGTAGAAATATGCACTAGTAGCCTTGAAAGGTGAGTGCATAGGAATTGAAATCTTGTTGTGAAGTGAGAAGATGGAAGTACGACGGTATGAAGTAAAGACAAATGAGGTAATGGTTGAGGTAATAAATTTTGAAAACAACATGTTGTTTGAAAAACTAGTTGAAAAAGAAATGGAAGAAATTTCTTTTGAATTTGCTCAAACTAATGAAAGTAATAGTGACATTGATGTTGAAGTGGGTGATTTTCAGGGAGAAGAAGAGATGACAAAAGAAGCTATAAAGGACTCATGAATAGTCCAAAGAGAGAAGAGAGTCATGGAGGAGAAGGAGATAGCATGGTTCTCAAGAGAAGAACCGAGAGCTGAGAATGTTGATGTCAAGGAGAATAAAATAATGGATGAGAATTTCAAAAATAAAAATGAATGGCTATGTAAGGTTGAGGTGAAGCCAAAGATTTTGGAGAATCATGAAGAGAAGAAAATGTATGGCACACCACATGAGGTGGATGAAGAAGTGAAGTATGAAGAAGAAGAATATGATTTATTTAAAATATTTAATTCATGTGCACGTGAACAAGACAAGTGGATGCCAGCAAAAATAAATTTACAATTGTAGTCCAAGCTCAAGCTAGAATGAGAAAATAAACAAAAGCACATGGCTACATTGTACCAAGTTGTCCTTGGCTCAAGAAGCATGTTGTTGGACCACAAAGAAAAAGTGAACCAGTTGAAACAAATGTAGTTGAGGTCTAAAAAAAATAAAATAATGCACACATGCAAAGGAACTTGAAGAAAAGAAAAAAAATTCCTATTTGAGGTGAAACTCATTTTTTTTTCTCTCTAGGGAGTATGATGCAGGGGCATCCTTGATGCACCTTTTGATGCACATTTTTTTCATGTTGCTAAACATTGTTTTTTGGTTTGGTTGGGGTCAATAAGGTCATGTAAGACCATTTGAATTCATTTAAGTCCCTTTTATGATGTTTTGGTGTCATGTTGTAAAAAAATGCAAATGTTGCGGAATATTGTCAAAATGTTGTAAAAAACTTGCAAATGTTGTCATTAGTGTTAACAAAGGAGTTAATGGTTGGTTGGAAAGTTGAAAATGGTTGTAACATGATAAATATGCAATTTAATATTGATCACAAAGGTTGGAGAAGGTTGGGGAAGAACAAGAATGAAAGAAACTCATTTGGCATGTTCTTTTCTTGCTTTTTTTTTTTGTGTGTGAGACAAACTTTAACTTCATGGTAGAATTTGTATGGTATATTAAAGACATGAAATCAATTGGAAAGGTTGAATATGTTTTTTAAGATTATAATTCTTTTTGTTTGAATCAATTTCATTAAGTTTTGAGTGAGATATGGCAATTTCATTAAGGGAAAGTCTAAAAGTTTAGTTTTATGAAAAGTTGCAATTTGTAATTTGCATTGTATGGATTGGTACAATTTGGTACAGTCCTAGAACATCTTGGAGAAATCGAAGGGAAGTCTTATATTTTTGTCGCTTTTTATTTGGTAGAATTTTATCAAGTTTTGTGCAAGATATTGAAATTTTGGTGAGTGCAGGTCTAAACCTTGCATAGGGTTTCTAGAAACACAAAAAAAAACATCTTTGTTTTCCACCATCTGAAACTCATGAAAATTGGTAGAAAGTTTTTTTTTAAGGAGATCTAAAAACCCTTTTGGGCTCAAGCCTTTAAAGGTTGGCATGTGTGAAGAATCAATGACAATGTGCTCTCATTTGCTTGAAAATAGTCAAGAAACCCTATGTTGCTTGGTGATTGAATAAATCTTCACATAGTTTGATCATGGTTGAGTGTCGAATCAAGGAGATGTTTTATGAAAGGGCTAAAGTGTCTAAGAACTCTTACATGATGTTGTTCTCCATGTTAAATTTCTATTAGGCCATGTTGGCAATGTTCCAAAGATGAACTAGGATGCTTCAAAGTCATTGTTACTAATGAATCATTGTTTTAGTTATGCCAAGTTGGTTTAGTTGAGTCTTTCTCTACATCAAACCCTTGCAAGAAAAAATCCACCAAGAAGACAGGCCAAGTATGCATTGTCATCAAATAAATGAGATTACAAGACAACCACTTCCATTCTTCTCTTTTCCTCCACCATGGTAGAACCCGTGTACTTGTGAGAAACCTCCTTTTTCCTCCACCTATCCTTGTTCTTGTAGAGTAACACTACATTCAACCATTCCTCCTAATTTCTACATCTAAGAGGTTGAATTTATAGACTTGTGAAGATATCTGATCACCAAACATGGCACCCAAAGATGACCCTTCATTCCAAATGTCCCCAACCTTTGGATTACCTCTTTGGCATGCAAAAGGATAATTGCTTTGGCTTCAATACTTTCCCTCTGACTTGGGTGCCCAAACATGAGAGATAAACATTACATTAAATGTAATAAATGATGGAAAACCAACACATATTTCCTCTTTCCAATAACCCCCTTGGAGAATCCCAACATTAACTCATTTATCATTTCCTTTATCTTTTATTAACCCATTCTAGACGTCCACATGTGGGGAAAACAATATTAAATATTCATATCCACAACCCACCTTTGCAATTGCTAGTGGACCCATCACCTCTTATGAGTATATTACAAATAATGGTCAGAATTAATATTACAAAATATTTTCCCAATACACCCCAAATGCCTAGAGACACTTTCCAAGGATTTTGGAACCATGACATGGGATTTACTAGGTGGATGGAACCTTAATCCTGTCAAGAATAATGTGTGATTGAAGACAAACTCCCACATCACCAAGATTTTGTTGCTATAGCCCCACATCAACAACATGATTGTGATGGATTTGTACATCCTAACTAATGTAGTTCAATAGTTTGAAATGAAACAATTAGAGAGTTAGTCATTATGAGATAATAGCATGAAAAGCGTCAGACATCTAAGATGGATTTTCCTTGTAATCTCTATTTAAAAGAAAAAGGACTTGATATTGTAGTGGGGTTGGATTATTAGAAAAAGAAGAAAGAAATGCTCTTACTGCCATAGTGTCAATTTTTTTTTAAAATTATATATTTTCCATTGCCGTAGAAGTTATATTGTAACATGGTTTCTATAAATAGATATGAATGAATGTTCTTGGTCTATTTTTCCTCTAGTCATTATTTTTTATTTCTTCAAATTAAGTTGCTAAGGGATTCTAAATTATTTGTACACACTTGCTATGCCAAATTGTTATTTGATATTAGTAATTACTCAATGATTAATGTAAATCTTTTTGTCAATAATAATAGGAAATATGGAATCTATGAGGGATTAATAAGTAGAGCTTAGATCATTGGGCCGTATGCAACATTTGGTTTAGCTACTATAAGACAATAACAAAGTACTAAGCCATTAAAAATATTGTAGAATTATGATGCGATGAGTACGTTGAGTTAGTAACTTTGTTGCTCTAGATTAGAGACTGATCTATGAGCTAAATACCTTCTACCAACCCATAATATCTCAAATCATGAAAAATTTATTGAATACAAGATAATTGTTTAAATTATTGTTCCATTCATAAGTGAAAATTTAAAGGTACAAGGAATTAATTCATTGTCAAGTTTGAAATATCACATATCATTATCATTTTATATGGATATTTACATCTACTAAGAATGTTATACCAATTTATTATATATCTTTAGCCAATGTATCCTATAGGTCTACCCACCTAAGCTTTGTAGAGCCTAAATCATTGGGGAGAAATCCAATTATCTCATGTTTATTGACTAGCTTGATAATAGTCTTAAGCATAGAACCTAAGAAACTCTTAGAGACTATTCTATCTATTAGTTGGAGCACCAATAGTCCTTTCAAGCTACATCAATAGATAATGAAGTCTCTTAAGAGCCTTAAGACTAAAAAAGTTCCATTTTACTTTGGTGACATTATTCTCTTAAAATATAGAACCTATGAATGTTCCACCTAAGCCTCTAGCTAGACATAGAGTCAATCTATTAAAGCCTCTTTTTGTTTCCATGACTCCTTTTAGTTTTCATATCATGGAAACACACATTCATTATAAAAATAATTATTTTTATCCCATGTAAGGGTGGTAAGAGTGATAGTTTACATTTCACACCTCATTGCACTAATGGGATAGTGTCAACATGTTAGGTAGGCTAGTTAATGTTGTTGTTACCCATGTGCATTGTGATCCTTCTTGGCTACATCTTGATCCAATTGTATCTATTAAGAGACTAGAGAGAAAAATATGTTAAACTTTGATGAGAATGTTCTTACAACAAGTGTGAAACCTATAAATATTTTTTCTAAAACTAAAGGTAGGCATTGACTCAAAATATAAAATCTCTCTCAATTTCCCTAAATCACAATAGTTTTCATGCATTCATAGTTAATCTAATAGATTGTAAAAAGTGTTAGTTAACTCTAGTGGTATGGCCTTCAAGGTGCTATCTTGCAATCTACACCACATGACATTAAATAGATAGTGCCAAAATGTCTAGGTGGGCTAGTAAATGCTACTAGAGGGACCATTTCATTGCCTAGGAACCTAATCCTTTTAAGCCACATCGGTCCAATGATGTTTTTCAAGATCCCAAAGATGGTGTGAAAACTAAATTCACTCTTGACATGTTTTTCTTTACATTGTGAACAAAATGAAGTTATTATTTTTTAACCAACTCATGTCCGCTTAAGCCTTAGTTGAAAATATGATTACTCTACAAGAAATAATTGGATTAGAGGTAGTGAAATATTAAGAATTAATATACTACTTCAAAAGATAGGGAAATAATAAATCTAATGAAATGAATAAGTAAAAAGACATAAAATCTATTTTTTCCTCAATTAAGATATGTGGAGAAGACATCAAATGTACATGTTTTAGGGAAAAATGGTGTGAAGCCTAAAATACATTATTGCTAGCAAAAAATGATGTTTTGATCACTATCAAGAAAGAAAAAAATAGAAATTTGAAGTGAACATTAAACCCATTTAAAAAATTTACTATTACTTAACAAAAAGTCATCAATTTCTTTGGATGGGTGTGCTCGAGACTAATCTTGCACAATTACAAGTATACAAAAATTTATAGAAAAGTAATTTTTAGTAAGATAATTATCAAAATCTCATTTCAAAAAGGAGAGGACTTAGGATTCAATCTTAGAACTATGTTGTTTAAATTTTACTTTAAAATTTTTAATCTCAAAAGCTTGGTGACTTCACTTTGACACTTGCTCACATTACTTTAAATTTTACTTTAAAATCCTTAATTTTTCTTTGAATGATTTTCACACTAATCTTGAACCATTAAAATCTCACACAATTACAAAGTATAAAATACTCCAAAAAAATTATCTCATTTGAAGAAAGAGAAGACTTATAGTATCCAATCTTAGAAGAACTATGATGTTTAAATTTTACTTTAGAATCCTTAATGTCTTAGGAGTTTGCTTTTTCTAAACTAAAAGCTTGATGACTTGACTTTGACACTCGCTCACATTACTTGTATTTTATTTGACAATATTCTTTCTCAAACAAAAGCCTCCATGAAAATCCTTTATTAATTAATAAATAAATATTTGCTATAATGGGGTTTAAACTTTCTTTAAAGGGCACGGAATATTGTGCTTTAGACACGAGGCAGACAAACTTCTTTTTCCTTTCCTAAAGAACATGGAAACATGTAAGACGCTGATGGGAATGGCGAAAGATCCTTTTGTGATAAGAATTGTACTGAACTTTTCTTGGATGCCATTCATTCAAAGAGAAGATTGGTGATGATTTTTTTTTTTTTTTGACTTCGTTGTCCATTATATCGTACCTTGAGTGGACATAGCACCAAGCAATCCATGCCAATTATTGAGCCCTCTGAGAAAAGAACAAGAAATCGAATATCATTAAGAGACAGCATCTTCTAAATAGATTTTTCTAATGGCAATTCAGAGCACAATGTACAAGTGGGAAATGATCCATTCTGGATTTTCCAAGTCCCAACCCAGCATACTTGCAGCAATCATGAACTCAACTCGCGTCTTGTCACGGTGACTGGAAGCCCATATTTCATTGTGAGAATGATCGACAGCTTAGGCGTCACCCTGTGATTCGCCACGACTCGAACTCGGAACCTGCTAATAATGGCGGCGGCGGCACCTTTCATCTGCATGTAGGCCATCTCCTTCCCCAGACACACCCTTGGCCCGGCATTGAAGGCCAAGAATTTATACATTGATTCATATTTCATCTTCAGCCGCCCTCCTTCCCCCTCGCAAATCCATCTCTCGGGCCTAAACTCCAAGCAATCGGGCCCCCATATGCTCTCCATGCGACCCAGCGAGTATATACTGTACATGAACCTCATGCCCGGCCGAATGCAGGTGCCGTCCGGAAGAACGTCCTCGGCCAGTACTCCTTTGTGATCAACCGGCACCGATGGGTAAAGCCTCAGCGTTTCCGTCAGCGCCGCCTGCAAATACACGCACTCTTGCAACTCCTTTCCGGTCATAAACACCGCCTCCGCTCCACCGCCGCCGTTCCGCCGCCTCCGGACGTCGCTGAGCTCCTCCAGAATTTTGTCCTCCACGTGGGGATGCTGTGATAGGCACCAGAAGAACCACGTCAGGGCCACGCCGGACGTATCCCGCCCGGCAATTACGAAATTCATGACAGTATCCCGCAAAAACTTGTCGGTAAAATTAACGCCTTCGCCGTTGTTGCTTTGACGGTACATGAAAGACGAGAGCAGGTCTTGCATTTCGGCGGCGTTGGCGCCGCCGGCCATGGCTTCCTTCTTGAACGCAATCAGATCGTCCACGAACTCCCTGAGCGGTTTCAGGGCTCTTAGAAACTGCCGTTCCTTGCCGATTTTGAGGAGCCGGGAAAGCTTCCAGCAGACCGGCGGCATGACGTGTCGGAACATGGTGGCCTCCACGCTGTTATCGAATGCTGTTGCGAAGGGAATCTCGGGTAACTCCGGGGCCAGACAGCCAGGGTTTTTGCCAAAAACGGCAGTACACGTGTTATCAAATGTGTAGCGCAGAAATACGTCCTGTAAATCCACGATGGCGCTTCTGTCTGCCACGTCTGCAAGGAGCGGGATAAGCCGGTTCTCCACCATGTCGTGGACAGTATTTGCAGTGAATTGACGGAAGCTCTGCGAATTGAACTTTAGACTGGCGATTTTCCTCTGCAGACGCCAAGATTCGGAGTCGGCGTTAAAGATTCCATCGCCGAGGAGATCTTCAAAGAGCCTGTGAAAGTCCTGCCCTTTGGGATAGTTGGAGAAATTGATCTTGAGCGCGTATTCTATATTCCTGGGGTCACATGTCAGGACGCTCTGCATTTTGCTCAGCCATGGTCCCCTGAAGACGCAGGTGCCCCCCCTCGCCTTCAGAACTTCTGTTAGCCAGTCGTATATGCGGTCCAGATTTACGACAAGAGACGGCAACATGCCTAGCACAGGCCAATACAGAGGAGCCCCTTTTCTGTTTCTCTCTCGCCAAAAGTGGATCAACAGATAACTGCCCAGAGCCAAACATACCTCGTACCATCTGAAACTGCATACCCAATTGTATATAATCATGGCGGTCGAATCTAGCTGCAAATTCAAACGCAGTCAGTACATAACAGACATCAATACATTGAAAACAAGCAGGAAGGATGAGGATTCTTATGAGCTTCATTCGCCTCCCCTTTAGCATGTTTGTTTCTAAGAGATAGAAGATAAGTTGCCTTACCGGTCTTTGCTTTGCTCTGAATCCTTCATGCATGCAGGCTATTTGAGTTGAGGGATTGGCATGCATATATATAAATAGAAGATTTGAGAATGAGTGGTGGGAAACTTGCTTTACTCTCACGGAACTAGATGGATAGTATCTAATTCCCTAATACGTATCGCCATCCTCGACAATTACTTAGATATAAGGTTCTTGCTATACCATCTTCCATAAAAGCTTCTACTTATACCCATTTTTTTAAAAAGAAACTACGAAATGAGCGTTTTGGATGCTGCTTCTCTTTGGGTTACGTCTTAAAAAGAAACTATGGAATGAACGTTTTGGATGCTGCTTCCCTTTGGATTTCAGACTTAACCTATTCTCAAGAATACGTCATCAAAAGCTCATGCTTTAAGCATCCCAGATAAGCATGCTAGAAAGGTGAGTTTTACGACAAAGATATGTTCAAACACCAACTAAATTTCAATTTTAGAGCAATGCAACTGACAACTTTATTTAGATAAATGATGGTGGGATTGAGCGAGACTTATAGTGGAAGAATTAGATGATATTTAGAGTAATATAATTCACAAGACCATCATTTTTTCTCAAGAAGAGAAATCGAATCCTATGTGTAATTTTTCATCACAAAAGAATGTTCTTCTATCGTAACACAATTCTATTTTAGAATATTGGAAGCTTTTGAAAACACTATGTGGATCAATAGATATAGCATGACTCAAAGACTAGTGTCAAAAGTTTGCAATTGTAATGAGAACTTATAGGATCACCAACTAAATGTCCAACCTCCTTAATAGTATTGCATGCCTATCTAGAAAAAAACTCGAGTAGGAGGAATGGAGGTGATGGTGGAAGGTCAAGACCATCATTTGAAGTATCTTCATGTGATGAAGAAGATAGAGTAGGTAGCGAGGAAGAAGAATTGGATGTAGGATCCATCTATGTGAAAACTCATGAAACAAAGTATAGACATGCAAAATTGTCTTACTCGTATCACACATTGTTAATCTTGCATTTTTGTTATACTCATCCTCAATCAATTCATTCACATCATTTTCATCATTTGCATTAAGTTAATTCTCCTTTTAACATTCAATATAAAAAAAAATCCCCCTTTAACATCATTTTCGATCCTTTCACCTTATTTCCTCTATTAATTAAGTGATTTTTTGAATTGTTTAATTAATTCATCCTATTTCATTAATTTTCTTCTAATCTTCTTTAATTGGATACTTTTAATTATTTAATTAGCCGTTAAATCTAATTTTCTTCTAAATTCCTATGATTAAATAATCTTTATTATTTAATTATCTAATCCCATCTCATTCATTTGAAATATTCCTTTTTAATAAAGAATATCATAATCCTCCATAATTAAATAATCTTGAATTATTTAATCTTCCTAATTTTCCTTTCAAAGGCATATTCCCAAGGAATATTTTCTTTCAAAATATCTCATTCCTCTCATTCATTCTTATCCCTTCATTTCTTGATCTAATCTTATTCCCTCATTTCAAATATCCTCAACCAATTTTCCTAAAATTGTGGAGATATTTGAGTTCAAATTGATCTTGATCATTCATCTTTCTTGGCTCACTTAGTGGGTCTTAAGGTGCAATCTCAACCATTCTTTGTGGGTCTTGAGGTTTAATCTACTCCATTGAGTCAAACATGAAAATATATAAAATAATCTTTCCCCCTTCATTATTACATTACCTAGATCATTTGAGACAATTTGAGCACTTGAGCATAGCAACATCATGAGTATTTGATCAATTATCTTCATCGAGGTCATCAATCTTCATGCTTTTGCAACCATGGGAGCTTCATGATCAAGAAATCCAACATCCCATCACCATGAAAATGGAAGGAAAGGTTTGAACATTGGTTGGTGTAGTGTAGAAAAATGTATCCTTTTACATTTTCACACCTAATTTGGAATTAATATTAAGCTGGACTTAACTATGCCTTATTTTAGTGTTGTAATATGTATTTTACATATTCATGTCATTAAGTTTAGTGCCCTATTAATTAAAATGAACTTAATGATGCCTTAATTTAGTGTTGTAAGATGTATTTGGTGCAGGAGCACATAGGCGAACAGGCAATCAACACCACACAAAAAAAATTGTTAGTTTGATCTTTAAATTTTGGTTTGTCATTCTTGTTTGGTTTTTATTTGTTCCTAAACCTCTTAAATTTGACAATCTTTTTATGGCACATTAACGAGACAATGTTGTAGACATATGAACTTCAGAGAATGTTGTCTCATGAAAGCTTAATAGCCATCAACTATATTTGCAATTACCTTGGAAAACATGTGTGCAAATGTGGAAAATGTGAAAGCATAGATCAAGCAATTGAATTGTTTGTGAGAATTCCTCAAGGAGATATTGTCTCTACTTTGATGATTGCAATATATGAGAAAAATGGATTTATAGCTAAACTCTTAATTGTATTAGCAATTTTCAGATTAAGAGAAATTTTGTCAAGATGTTATTGTTGCAATTGCCCTGTCAACATATATGCAATGAACCAAGGTAATGGAGATTTTTGACTTCAAATTAAACTTTTAAATTTTTTTCCTATGAATTCCTTTTCGCCTTCAAAACACCAAGGAGGGAGAAGATTTAAATGATGCCTTAAGGAAAATAGGGTAGGGGAACAAGTTCATTAGCAAGGCTTTTTGTTTTGAAAATCAAGAAAAAAAAGAGAGTAAAAGGAGGTTGCGGTGAATAGGAAGAGGTCGATAGCTTGTGGAGAATCATCCAAGAAAATGAAAAGTGAAGGAGCAGTAATGAATAAAGAGCGGCGTAGCTACGAACAAAAGGGCGCGCAACAAGTAAATGCATAAGGAGCAGCAGTGATTGGGAAGTGCATATTAAGGGAGAGGTTGAGATAAAAGAGAGGCATCAAATTGAATCAAATGAGAAACAATGAAGGGGTATGTGCTTGAGAGCAAAGATTCAGTCTTGAGAAAAGAACATAGAAGCATTGAGGGAGTGCAAGTTATAGTAGTATGTGAAAAGTGTACAAGGTTCTTGTGAGGTGAAGAGATGATCGTGGAGGCCTAAAAAAGAGTGGTGATCAGTGCATACCAGAGGAGAGAAGTGTCATAACCCAATTTTTATTGTATTAATATGATAAATCAAAACATTGAGGAAATTCAATATGTTGAATGAAATTTTTTGATAGTTTGAAACGTTTGAAAGAAGTTGACTATCATTTGTGTTAGGGTAAATAGGATTTACCTGCTTAAGTTTACTTAGGAATATTGCATTTAGTTTATTAGTGCATTTAATCAATCAGGTGATTTGTTCCTGTGTTAGGTAGTTTTCTCACCCGTCACATATTTTCATGCCTAAGTTATAAGGCACCATTATACATTATGTATTTTATCTCATCTCGATATATTTTTCTCTAGTGAAATAGCCATGTTTGCTTCTCTCATTTTTTCTGAAGATTTCTTTGCAGGTTGTGATCTTGGACTCGGTGGTTTTAGTATCAGAGCCTTCAACCTACCCCTTCTTCCACCATTCAGATTTTTCATTAAAAGAGTTTGAGGTCATTAATTTGCTGGAGATTATTAGGTATTTGAAATTTGTTAAATTTCAAAATTGCCTCATCTTCGATTATTCTTCATATTTCTTGTTGGGAGTAATTCCATTCACCTACTGGGCATTTCAAATTTGTAGACATGCAACCATTCACAACCATTCCTCCATAAATGGCATATTGTTGGAGTGATTTTCTCTATTGGAGGAACAATTTAAAACAAGAGGCATTATTGACCTCTATGTTGGCATTTTTTTTCTAAAGAGGCCAACGTGATATCCTTTTATGCCCACAATTCCTAATTGCAACCCTCAAACTATGAATCAATAAAGGGGCAGGTGCATGGAGATGGGTAGCAAATTTGTGGACACTTTCAAAAAAAGTTTTTAAAAGTCATAACGTGAGCACGCTATAACACACTCGCATTATAGCGCATTTGCGTTATGGCTTAGTGTGTCAAGCCTAAGGCTCTGGAACAACAAGCCCATAACATGAGTGCATTATAATGCGCTCACATTATGGCAAGTTAAAAGGAAAAAAAAAGTGAAACTCTCATTCATTCTTCATTTCACCTATGTTTTTTGTTGTGCCTACAGCCAAAACCCCCATTTTTTGCACTCACGTTCTAGGAGGAGGAATTGTGCAAAAATATTCATCAACGGTTGCTATTTCTTTGCAAGGATGGTGCCACGATGAGGAGGAGGTGTGAGAGGTAAGGATTGTTTGCTTTATGTTTGGAATTTGTTAGTTTTAGGTTGTATTTGATATTTACTTTTTTGTATTTGTAGGAGATTCAAATGAACCTACAAACCCTCAAAATCCTCAACAAGAAGAGAAACCAAATCCTCAACAACAGAATCAACCTCAACAACAACCTCTGCCACCAATCACTCAACACCCTCGTGGCACTAAAAAAATTTAATGAGTGAAATCGAGAACAACAAAAAACAAATAGAGTATTTAATTAGTAGGTTGAGTGATCCAAATGGTTCAATCGCAGAAAGAATGACCTTAGCAAGTTCATTGAAAGATATGTTAAAAAAAGTAGATTCAATTAGCAAAAAAATAACTGGATGGCAAGATAGGAGGCAAGCGGCTAGGGCTTATTATGTGGATAAACTATCATATAAAGATGTAAGGGATTTAAAAATTACAAAAGGCAATTTGTGCTCATTATTCACCAACCCACACACAAATTAAAATCTTACCCTCAATGCAAAGAGGTTTCCTATTCATTGGTGCCACCACCAACAGATTAGGAACTATTTTTACGAGAGGTGGTACATGGTCTTTGATTACCCACCGTGCAACAATTGCGAAGTCTCACAGTATTTTCTTAGGAAACTATACAGTGAGTTCATATTGAACAAAATCCCAAATTATTTTGATATGAGGGACTTCCAAGGGAGAGGTGGGGGGTTGGCTCAAGATAGACTTGGTGCACAGTCGAATCCTACACAACAAGGGAGATGACCTCTCGGTAGGCCGCCTTATGAGCACGTTGTTATGCCTTCCATTGCAAAGGAGAGTTTTGATGTAGAGACATTGCAGGCGATCAACAATTTGACCTAGAGTGTCATCCATCACACTAGCCCTATTCCACAGTGCCATCCAAGGGATTCTTTGAGTGGTGGCCTTTGAACCCATGTGTGTCAATCTTGTGGGACAACTTGTTCATATGATCCCACTGACACTCAGGAGGCTTCTACGCAAGATCCATCTGCAGCTATGGAGATGGAGAGGGCAACTGACATTTTACATGAGGTGTATGGCATTGATAGTCAGGTAAAAGTTAGCATGTTCATTGAATTTAATTTATTAAATTTTAATTTTGAAATGCAAGATTAACTAATTTAGTTTTATGATTTTAATAAAATTGCAGGGTCACAGTGTTGAGACTGGATACACTAGCCCTCCAACTACTTATTTATGTAGTACACTCTATCTGTGGGGTATGTAACTAGTAACCAATTATAAATTTATTACATGTTAATAGTATTGTTTAATGAATGGTATTTTAATATGTGATTTTGGATGTTGAACAGGCTAATATTGGAGGTTTCCAGGGAACACCTCCCAGTGCCAATGGATTTATTCAAACCTACACGTAGGTAATAGAATAAAGAGTTTAACTAATGAATTGTACTTAATAGATTTGTGTAGTTTATATTCATATCGTTGATTACGTTGCATTACACATCATTCAAACTCAAAGCATTACTTCACATTCCATAACTAATAACTAGATGTTGATAGATGGAAAAATTTCAACTACAATATGGTTGTTTAGAAAGTCAACATAAGCAGTCAATATGGTTCAATAGATATATGAGTTATGTGTATTCAAGTGTATACTTTACAACTTACGTGTATACTTTGTGACTTGTACACGTGTTCCAATGTATACTTTGCGACTTACACTTTTTCATGTGTATACCTTGTATTCGTGCATATACTTTGTATTAAGTTGTGTATACTATGTATTCATGTGTATACTTCAAGGCTTGCATGTTTGTGACTATTGGTGCTTCCCTTATTCACACACATGTACATGCTTGACTTATTCGTGTGTATACTTATTAATTGGTTAGCCCTAGCATTGATCATTGTTGTCCTTCATGGTTTGTATCAATTAAGCAAAGGATACATAATCTTCACAACACTTGCAAAATATAATATTCAAACTAGATGAAGTATTCAAATTCTTGAAACATTATCTATGTTATCGTGTTCTATTTTAGCCCTGGTTTTGCTCCTGGTTTGCTCCTAGTGCGGGTCCTGGTTCAGTTCGCCTATGGGTTTGAACAGGGTCCTTCATTTTTGGGTCTAGTTCACCCAAGTAGAACCCAAGAGAACCCAGACAGAACCCAGGCAAACCAAGATAGAACTTGCGTGCCTAGGCATCCAAAATGTGTTTTTTTGGATATTTTTTTAATGTTTTATAGAGTTTGACTTTGACCCATGCCCAAGGGAACCCTAAAAGTGACCTCTAAATCACTTCAAGCACCTTAACTACCTCATTCTTATTCATTTGTTTTGCAAAAAAGCATTTTCATTCCAAGAGGCTAAACTTTCATTTTTGCTTGCTAGATTGAAAGTGGATTGTGACACAACTTTCTTTTTTCAAAAATTGTTTTGCATCATTAAACTAAGAATTTATCACATATTTGTAGAGAAACAGAGGAATACTACAAACCAAAACACATTACACTTTTGTTCTCACTGACTTGATGTACTCTCCAACATCTCTCTTCTCTCATGTGAAGAGTTAGAACTGTTTGGCCATGCCTTTGCATCATTTAGGAAGTTTTTCTCTTTTAGACAATGTCAAAAGCATGGCTAAATACAAATTAGGCAAAAAAAAATTCCTTTTAGATTAGCAATGCATGGAAGTTTTAAAAAGTATCCTTGATATTACAAAAAGATATGTGTTTATACACTTCAATTGTGTAGTCACCCTTTGGTTCTTTGAAAGAAAAATCTTCCTATGCCACTATTACATTGCACAAGTAAACTAGATTTTTTATTATGGAGCTATATTAAGCTACCACTCTCAAGACAATTTAACAATGATACAAAATATTGTTTAAGACAACAAGAAGACATCAAAATGGCTAGTGTACTAAACAAATTCTTATGATTTCTAAAGAACATTGATGACTCTACTCAGTTGGATTTTTTTTTCAAAATCATACAAATTGAACCCTAGCATCAATAGACTCTATATATGAAGTTTCTAAGCATCACGATATTTGAGTAACAACATGCTGAAGTTTGCAGCCATTTTGCACTTTGGACCCTTAAGGGATTGATCTGGTTGAACGTAGATTGGAGCGATTCCACGTGTATGCATGTGAAATAGGACCAAGTATAGCATAAACATACCTATTCAGACACGTTGTAATAGTTTGTTTGGTCACATGAGTTGCAAAATGAAAGTTGCACCACTTTGCAACTTTTTTCCCAAGTGAAAATTTTCCACCACATGAAAATGCCTTCGAGATAGCGAGAAATGAGAGAGGTTATTGTAGAGGGGCCCAACGTGATCCCATAGGATCATATGAGAAGTTTCTAAGCATCATGGTATCCAAGTAACAACATGTTGAAGTTTGCAGCCATTTTGCACTTTGGACCCTTAAGGGATCAATCTAATTGAACGTAGCTTGGAGCAATTCCGTGTGTTTGGATGTGAAAGAGGACCATGAATAGTGTAAACATACCTATTTAGACATGTTGGAATAGTCCATTTGGTCACACAAGTTGCAGAATGAAAGTTGCACCACTTTGCAACTTTCAACTACTTGCATTTGACAACTTTTTCCCCAAGTAAAAATTTGCCACCACAAGAAAATGCCTCCAAGATAGAAAAAACCGAGAGAGGTTATTGTATAAGGGCCCAACGCGATCCCATAGGATTAGACAAGAAGTTTCTAAGTATCACGATATTTGAGTAACAACATGTTGAAGTTTGCAGCCATTTTACACTTTGGACCCTTAAGGGATCGATCCGGTTGAACGTAGCTAAAAGCGATTCAACGTGTTTGGGTGTGAAAGAGGACCATTCCTAGTGTAAAAATACCTATTCAGATGTGTTGGAATAGTCCATTTGGTCACATGAGTTGCAGAATGAATGTTGCACCACTTTGCAACTTTGTACTACTTGCATTTAACACTTTTTCCATCAAGTGAAAACAAGACACCATGGGAAAACCACTCTGAGATTAAAAAAAAATGAGAGAGGTTATTATAGAGGGGTCCAATGTGATCTCATAGGATTAAATGAAAAGTTTATAAGCGTCATGGTATTTGAGTAACAGTATGTTGAAGTTTACAGCCATTTTGCACTTTGGACCCTTAAGGGATCGATCCAGTTGAACATAGCTTAGAGTGATTCCATGTGTTTGGGTGTCAAAGAGGACCATGACTAGTGTAAACATACCTATTTGTATGCATTGGAATAGTCTGTTTGGTCACACAAGTTGCAGAACGAAAGTTGCACCACTTTGCAACTTTTCACTGATTACATTTGACACTTTTTCCATCAAGTGAAAACTGGACACCACGGGAAAACCACTCTAAGATAACAAAAACTAAAACTAAGAGAGGTAATTGTAGAGGGCCCCAATGTGATCTAAAATATAAAATGAGAAGTTTCTAAGCATCATGATATCCGAGTAACAGAATGCTGAAGTTTGCAACCATTTTGCACTTTGGACCCTTAAAGGATCGATCTGGTTGAATGTAGCTCAGAGCGATTTCGTATGTTTGGGTATGAAAGAGAACCATGCCTAGTGTAAAAATACCTATTTGGATGCATTGGAACAGTCTATTTGGTCACACGAGTTGCAGAACGAAAGTTACACCACTTTGCAAGTTTGCATTGCTTGCATTTGACACTTTTTCTATCAAGTGAAAATTGGACACCACGGGAAAACAACTTTGAGATAACAAAAACTGATAGAGCGTAGGTTTAGAAAAATATTTTGTAAGCACCATTGTTTCTGAGTAATACCCCATCAAATATTGCACTACCTTTTTGCACTTTGGGATCTGATGTTTCCTTAAACTGTACGGTTCCCTATAGGGTGATTGTGCTCTATTTTTTATGGAATTGATGGAAAGTAGACTTAACTCCATTTGCTTTTGGTTTGGTTGGATTTAAAGTGATTTTGTGAATTTTAGAAGCCAGTTACTGAGGGTTGGTCTGTATACCTTGTTTAAAGGGTTTTGAGTGCATTAAAATGTCATATTAAGCCTTTCACCCACTATATGATTCTATAACTCGATGTAAGGGCTTATTTAGGGTTAGAAAACATGTGTGCAAATTTTGTGCGCAAGGGAGGCGAATAGAGGGTTTTTAGGTGATTCCATAGATGTCAAATGGTGTATTTTTTAGTGGAAAATGGTGGTTTAGTGCTAGGGTTTGAATAAATATTTGGAGGCAGTGATATCTCTTCAACTTTTAAGCTTGTACAAACCTTTTTGAAGGTTTTTTAGGATTTCATTGGCTATGGGAAGGTTTGGAGTATGGGTTTTTAATAAACCCTTTCCTAACTTGTCAAAGAAGAGGATTTTGGGGTTTGTTATGTTAGAGGGCTTATTGATGCAATTCAAGGTGGAGGAGCTCTTTTCAATATCAACTAATCAATTGTCAAACAATGAACCCAATCTTTGATCACTAAAACACCTGGTTTCTCAAAACACACTCAAAAGGCTTCTAGCCTTCAATATTCAACAAATGAAGTTATCCTACTACTAAGGCCATACAAGGGCCAAAAAATCATCACTAGAGAATTACCACAATCCTACTACAAGATTCACATAAACATCCCCATAAGTTTCTTTGTGCCATCATATGGAGAACCAACAAAGTGACCTACTAAAAGGCTACTAGAATTACCCCACTTTTCCAAACATAGTACCTTTTAAACTTCTTATAATCGCACAATCGCTTGGATAGTCACTAATTGTGACTCAAAATTTCAAATTCACTAATTATTACACCAACACAAGGCTTCTAGGGTGTTATCCCAACAAACCCTCCCTTTTCATGCATAAAACTAGGGTTTTACTAGATCTACCATAAACCGGGCTTTCCAAACTTTGAGATTATTTCCAACACATGTATTTAGGTCTTCATAGAAATTCTACACCATTACCAAGCCAAATCCATCAACATTTCACTAAAACCATTCATAAAACCTCCATTTTCACATGCATTTTGCTCTTCCCAGCCCTAGGGCATCACTCAAAATTGACCAAAATGACCTCTCAGCCTTCCAAATCCCCTGTATAGTTAGATTACACTTGTCATGACCCATTCCACAATAAATAGTGGAAACATAAAGTGGAATGGGTCAAATCCACATTTTAGAAGACCCTCAATAAGAAAATGGTGTTAAATCAGGGGAGCAGTAGAGTACTGAAGAGAACTCACTCAATATTTTGTATTAGAACCTCCAAAATGATGCAAACTAAAGCTACTTCACACTACCACACAATGAAAAAGGTTTCAAAGCAAGGACCTGTATGGGTCCGTACAAGGGAAAGAAAGTTCAGAAAACTCAACAAAATACTGAGAAAACATTGTTTTCAGTTTTGAATTTCTTCTATCAGCAAAATTACATTGTGTCTAAGCCTTCAAGAGGATTTAAATAGATTTTACAAATGATTCTACATATTTCCAATCATTCCTAACTATTGTTTTTGTAACTAATATGACTTACTACATCATAAATCAATTGGTCTAATATGACTTTATTCAATTGAAAAAACTCAAAACACAAAACTAACTTAAGACTTCCATGAACCAAATTTTCTCAATAACCTTGGTGCCCCTACACCAAATTTTAATATTTCAGTAAATATCATTACAATTAAATCTCATTACAATGCCTTAGGTACTCTGTTCTCACATATATTTTACAGTGTCACTCATACATTCGAGATTCTCTTATAATGTCTACATCATAGGTTCTCATTATGAGGCTAACTTCAAATGAATAACTTGAGATTCCCTCCCAAAGCTTCACACACTCTTTTATAATGGCTTCAAATCAGAATTGAGGTTTTTCAAGATCCTCAAAATAAGGATGTTCCATTACTTTTTTGGCTGAGATTCTCTTTGATGGCTCATATATCAACATTTTCTGCAAGGAGAGACCAATTAAATTTTAGTAGTTTAGTTACAGATACACAAAGTAAAAGAAGAAAAAGAAACATCCAAAATGGAAATGAAGTGAAAATAGATGGAAGGAACCTATAGATAGGCATGGCATTCTCTCAACTTAGTCACTCCTATTCATACATCTTCATTGCGAGTTCCAAGATGCCTATTGCACACAACACCTCTCATGAATAGAATATCTTGAAATTCAAGATGCTCTTATAATTTCTACATCATAGGTGCTCATGATAAGGTTACTTATAGATACACAAATAAATATGCATTGCTTTTCTGGCTGAGATTCTCTTGGATGGCTCATAAATTTTCATTTTCTACAAGGGGACACCAATCAATGTTTACCAGGTTACTTATAGATACACAAAGTAAAATAATATGATAGCATTGGAATCAAAAAAATTAGCGTGCATACAAGTATAAATGAATAAGAACCATTGTGCATATACTTATAAATTAATCCAATGAACCATCTAGGTCTGTTGTACTCTTTATTGTGTCAAGTATTTCCTTACAGTTAGACTCATGAACCTTCCACAAGGTCTTGTTCAAAGGTCTACCCCCATATTTGGTCAAACAAACATTGGATGCCATGACAAGGTTCGAGTAATGAAGAATCTTACGATGCATGTCGAAGTCCTGAAACAACCACTGTTTAACACTCTTATGTGGGTACCTTCTAAGCTATGTTCCAGTAACAACAACTGAGCCGGTAGGGTATTCGATGTTTTCTCCATCTATAAATGGGGCTTCCAATTTATTTTTGGCCTCAACACAATGACACAAGTAATAGTCTATTCCCTCTTTTTTTTCTTCATCTGCATTAACTGCATAAACATGCCCTGCATTGATATGTGCAAAAAATCACTTGAAATTAGTCAACATTACAAATGCAGTACAAAGTTAGATAACAATATGGAATTTCAAAAACTAAGCAAGTAGATATATTACCTAGTTGAACTAGATTTGATACGTGGTCAAAGTCAACCGATAATTCCATTTGTGTTAGTTCCAATGCCGTCGGAGGGCAATACATTTGAAGTGGTCTAAGACAACTTGTCAACCATTTGTCAACCCACTCCCCTAACTCACAATCATTTCAGGCTTGCATTGTACATGAAGAACAAAAGCATGCCATCTTACGTGTATCGATACTCCATAAACCTACATTTGAGCTAAGGAGTGTAACTCATTCGATCCTATTAGTGTATAACAATATTCATATGGTGCAATGTTAGTATCATCCATCAACCAAAAAAATCTACGAACTGAAGATGTACCTTCATTACCTAGACCCATAGAAGCATTACACCACTCGACAATTGATCTTGCATCTGTCAACTTTGTATAGTCTTTATAATTTAACTATTCTCATGTTAATGCTCTTTTCACTCATGCTCTTGCACCATCATGCTCCCCCTTTCCATACTTGACCTCACAAAAGTTCCACATATGCTGGACACCTATAGTGAGATGCATCCTACACAACCAATAGAACATGTGCATATTCTGAACTGTGCTACATAGTTATCCAACCATATTATATGCCGACTGTATGCTATGCCCCTCTAAGCCAAATCACTGTAGAACATCTGGAAGTAACCTCACACAAACTCTAGAGAATTTGTGTGATCATCACTAATATAAAAGTGATACTCCCTCAATACCTTCTTTCAATCCTCTATACTATCAGCTACATAAATGAATGCTATGTGCACAAATATTGAAACCTATGTGGAGTTGTAATATTGTGACTACACCTCACGTTGTGGTTGTATAGTGTAGTTCACTGCAAAGTCAACCATTGATACTATGCTACCAACTGGAAAGGTTTCCTTGCATAGCTTGAATTGTGTGTCCAACCATTGGGATCTATGGGTATGCGATGCATACTCATACACTATATTGTCACAAAACATGGGCATAAAATGATACAATGGAATCTTCTAAATAACCAAATCACACAGTTTTGCTTGAGACCCATCTTTTGTAACATATGCCAATATTTTATACTTCTTGAAATCTACTAGTTTTTGTTCTACCTCATCTATGCTTTTTATATGTTGACATAGTGGCATTCGTTGCAAGCCACCGCAACACTCACATGAACCATCCAAGCATGTTGTCCTGTAGAATATTTGGCCATCCTCTATTTCACATAAATTTTTTGATAAGAACTCTCTTGAAAATTCTGGTGGGGCTTCTATGCCACAATCCTACAAAGCATCGTTAGTATGCAAATATAAACATATAGAATGATAAACATCATAATGGTTAGAGAATTCAATATGTAGTTTACAACAAAAAGTAGTGCGTGTGTGATTTATCTTGACATAAAAAAGTTTAAGCATTTCAAAAAATATTTGAGAAATACTAATTTAAGAATAATCATTTTGAAATTTATGAAAAAATTGGGTTTGAGTCGTATCCAAAAAATGCTTTGGATGTGGCTCACGGTTCCGACTACCGATTCTCCTTCTTACAAGATCCCTTTGATTTGGAGATGGCCTTGTATTATTCTTCCAATACTCTTAAATTAGTGTTCTCAATGCTTCAACAACATTTTTATCTTTTTGTGGTAGCCTCCCCGAGAATGCCCATAATTCATTTGAATTGGTGCCCTCAATTCTTTTCCGCCTTTGAACAGCTTTTGATAAAAAATTTCTACTAATTCTCATTTGTTCACTTGTCTTTTTAATGAGATGAGCTCTCTTTGTCTGATAGCTTACCAAAGTTGATGTAATGAAATGTTGGGTGACATTACTATCCTTTGAGCATGAGGTCTTTCCCACACTCTCATAAGCATCCATTAGATTCTTCACAATAGTGTTTTCACTTGATGCATTCGATGTTATCAACCCAAGAGTCTTCATGATGTTTCTATCATTTCAACAAATAGTTGACATCTTGCGGTCTCATTTAGCCTTTCAAAGAAGAATTTCCAAATCTTATCAGCATATCTTCTACAAGATCATGTTGAAATCTTACCTTCCATGTGTTGCAAAATATCCTCATCAATATTAATCAAATACTTTGTCTTTCTATGCAAAATTCTAGGTGGTGTTCTCCTAGGTACATACATCTCAACATTAGTAATTTCATCAATATTTAATTGAGGTGGGCTAAATTGCATACCTTCGATCGAGGTTGGAGTAGAAGACATACCTTGAGGTTCATGTGGGGATGATGGCATACCTTCTTTGTCAAATCTGAGTGATGATGCACTCTCAACTTGAAATGTAGTCGATGGCGTCCAACCATATTCACTTGCAGTAGATGGTGTCCCTCCATATTCACTTGTGCTTAATTTTTTCCCTTCATATTCACTTGTGGTAGAGGATGTGTCTCCAACTACGGTATCTACATTTGTCCTAGCACAACACTTTCACATTCATTCCCTTTGTGCTACCAATTTATGTTCTCTTTTTGATGGTTCACGTTCCTCTTCAATTGGCTCGTTTTCATCAATCGTTTCCAATTTCTTCTTTTCACAATATGTCACCACCCGTTCTCTCTCCTTTTCTTTGAAGGTTTCATACTCTTCGTCTATTATTTTCTTCCTTGTTTGTTTCTTCGGCATGGCGAATAATTTTACCTGTAGCATGGTAATGAGACGAATAATAGTTCCTCAAAAATGTATCCATTAAAATAAATGAAATATATGTCATTCAAAGCTTCATAAATAGAAAAAATAGGTGATGAGGTAGCTTTACTAATGAGTTAATTTAGAAATATAGATGAAAACCAAAATAGTTTAAATCAATGCTATCAATGTGGGAGGAGTTGGTACAAGAGAACCATTTAAAGTTGTTAATCCATTTAAGGTTGAATAAGGTCTAAGTTATAGTTTTGGAGGAATTTTGTCTTAATAAGGTTTATAATACCATGTGCTGATGTAATTGGTCATTTTTTCAATAGTATTTAGGGGTCTAGGTAGTAGAATTTTTAAAATGTGAAAAAAGTGCTAAGTTGTGAAATTAATAAATAGTGGAGGGTTGTAAAAGTGTATTAAAGAGGGACATCAATGGTCACCTCTTTCAAATGTTAGTTTTTGAAGTTGAAGTGGTTTTTTTTAGGAGGGAAACATTATAAAAGGCCATGAGAAACTCAAATGGAGGATGATCCTTGGATTGGAAAGAAGAATTTGAACAATAAAACTCAGAATTTCTCCATTTTTTTTGTATTTTCCAGTATAGAAGCAATTGGTACAGGCCGTACAACATATTTTTGATTCATTTTCTTGTGGAATAGTATAGTATATTGCGTCTTCTCTCATTTGAATCCATTTTGTGTTTTTTCCATTAATTTTGTGTGATTTATCTTAAAATTTCTCTAACTAGCTGAAATAGGGTTTCTTGTAAGTTTGTAAAGGCCTCAAACATGTATTAACTCCATCCCACCTACTGTAAGGCTTGTAAATCAATGGGATGGATTGGAAACAATATTTTTTTGGTGGAGGAATGTTGAACTAGAGCAAGGGAGGTTTGGAAGTGGACTGGGTGTCAAACCCTATGAGGAAATGTTGAGTTTTCCTTAAGAAAAATGAGGTTTTGGTGAGTGAAATTGAGTTTCTGAGTTGTGAAGCTTTATTTTATGTTAGATTGAGAATTAGTAGGGTATTTTAGGCTTTTTTGAATACTTTTCAAGTTTTGGAGTGTTTGGAAAGTGCTACTTTCAATAAAACCTAGGGTTTTTAAGCCTAGGGAGAGGGTTTTATGGTTTGGGTGGTAAATGATTGAATCTCTGCAATCTAATACTAGAATTTGAAATTTTGACAGATATAAAGTGCTGCCCCAAGATTTCAGAAGATTTGGACAAGTTTTTAAAGTGGTTTGTTTGTAAAATTGGGCTAATTTGGGCCCTTAAAAGCGTAGAAAACCTGATTTATGTAGTTTGGTACAAAAAAACATTGGTGATTGTTGGATATGTTGAAAGACTCTGTAATGGGTCCCTGATGTGTGTTGTGTTGTTAGTTGAAAGGTTGTGTGAGTGGAATTATACCCAATTGAGTGACTTTGATATGCTACAAGGAATAGTGTGAATTTTTTGAATGAAGAGGTCTTGATGAAATTGTAAATTGAAAATTGTGTTTGCAGATTGGAGTTGTGTGTTTGTGTGTCCATGCTTCCATTTTGAGCCATGATTGAAAGATAGGATGCACCTTTCCCCATGTTTCTAACTTAGCCTTCAATAAAGAGTCTTCTAATAGTGGAGAGAAGGGTTAGAATCCCTTGTAGGTAGACTAATCAAGGAAACATTTAAAATTTATCACAAATAAAAGTGATGAGGTAGGTTTAGTGATGAGGTAAATTTAGAAATAGAGATGAAAACCAAAATATTTTCTAAGATCTATCAATGTGGGAGGAGTATATTCCAAATTTTTAAAGAGATGTATAGAAAATTTGGTAGCATACACAAGGCAATGAGTTGCTTGGTTTAATTGTTTGACGAAAAACCTCAATGAAAGCTTCAGAGAGTGGTATGTACTTCCATAATAAAGGATTGAGAAATGATGTTTTATTTTACTTCCTTAAAACGTATGTCATATATATGTGTATACAAAATGTGGAAGCATACACAAGGTAAGTCAATTTCTAAATAACAAAATTCCTCAAAGAGATGTGATTTAAAAATGTAATTCGCAAGTGTATAGAATTGTGTAATTTAAAATATGCATTGACAACCTAAGGTTATAATGACAAACAAACAATTATCAACATGGAATATGCAAAATAACAAAAATGAAAGGAAGCCATAATAGAATGAAATAAAATGTGTAAAGACTTCACATACCTAAAAAAATAGAGTTTCAAATGGAGGAGTTCAACCCAATTATGTAGCCTTAGCTTCTTCTTTCTTCAAACTCCTCAAAAATTTGACTTTTTCAAAAGATTGTTCCCCTCCAAACTTTAATTGTATATCAGTTTTCAATGGAATTCAAACTTGAATTGATGTTATATATCTTTCAACGTGAAAAATCTGCTATTTCATGCAAAGGTGGTAGAAAGATCATGAAAAAGGTGGTGGAATATGAAAAACATGCATGCACACTTCACAACATCATCAAAAAGCTACTTTTTGTCAAAGCACGCGCATAACTAGGAGAATATGCAGAATGTGGGCCTTGAGATCAGGAGTATATTGAGTTTTTTAACTATTTTTAGTGCAACATAAAATGTGCTTGCATTAAAATGTGAGCTTGTTATTTCTTCCTATAACAACCATATCTCTACTTCTTCAAAACACGCTCGCATTATGTGAAAGTTGGTTTTTTAATAGATTTATTTTCTCTCTCTTTGTCTATACCCTATATACCACGATGCAATTTTTTTACTTTTTGACAATGTTAAGTCATTCATCCATAATTTCTTTTGTTTGTATGTCTCTTTTGGGAAAAAGTAGTGTTTGGTGTTTTTTTTTGTTATAAATTAACCATTCATCAAAATTTCAAATAAATTACATTTTTAGAAACTAGACTCCATTCTACAATTTTTTTTAAAAAAAATCAATTAGTTTCCCAAATTTGTAGGGCAGCACGGCCAAAATTCTATTTTTTAAGAAGTGTCCACATTGAAAATTAGTAAAAAAAAATATATTCATTAAAAAATTATTATAAAAATCATGCATCAACTACATACTGTTACCTAACTTCTGACCATAGTGATTTTAAAAATACTAAAAAAAAGTTCACTGTACGAGGGTTGTACAAGAGTTGCTATGCTATGTTTTTCTAACAAAAACAACACCAATTTGTGTATGTCCCTCATTTTAACCCTTTAATATCAACCATTTTCAAAATAAATTAGTAGTTTAGAAAGTAGACTCAGAGCACTTGAATCCTTATTTTTGTTCCATCTCAAAAAATTTAGTGTAAGTATTCTCAATTTCACGTCCAAGGTCAGTATGTCTTGATTTTAGAAAAAATTTGTCCACTTAAGTCCCCTTTTTGGGAACCATCTTTGTGCACTTACCCAAAGGAGGAAATGATTTTGTTGTTGAGGAGGTGTTTGATCATTCCTCACACATTATTCTTAATCTTGTTGGAGGCATTTGAATTTGATTAGGAACATGTTACTCCAAGCACAAAACTAAGGGAGATATTGTTTCATCTGCACAAACTCATGGTTGCATCTTCAAGTAGGTGGGAAGGAGGAGAATTAGGCATGAAACCTTTTTGGTGCAATCTATTGTGTGGGAGCACTATACATTTCTGAGGGATTTTTTTTGGGGGCAAGTAGCATATTGCATATGGACTTTGCCAGCACCTTACAATGTTGAGCAAAGGGAAAGCCTGCAATCACTATTCCAAGGAAATTTTAGTAAAGTGAAACATGATTTTCTCTTGGTGATTGTGATTTGTGTTTATTTTCTTGAGGCTCATTTTTTATATGAAAAGTATTGACATTTTTGTTTTGAGGTGTGAATATGACTAGTGTTGCGCTAAGTAGAAGACTTGAAACATTTTTTTTGTAGTTGTTCCATCACTGCTAGCCCTTGCATTTTCCTTTTGCCTAATTCGTGGGTATTAAGGTGAAATCTCAACCATTCTTTGTGGGTATTGAGGTTTAATCTAATTCATTGATTCAAACATGATAATCTATAAAACAATCACTCCTCCTTCATTATTACATTACCTAGATCATTTGAGAGAATTTGAGCACTTGAGCATAGCAACATCATGAGTATTTGAGCAATTATCTTCATCGAGGTCATCAATCTTCATGCTTTTGCAACCATGGGAGCTTCATGATCAAGCAATCCAACATCCCATCACCATGAAAATGGAAGGCAAGGTTTGAACATTGGTTGGTGTAGTGTAGAAAAATGTATCCTTTTACATTTTCACACCTAATTTGGAATTAATATTAAAATGGACTTAACTATGCCTTAATTTAGTGTTGTAATATGTATTTTAATATTCATTTCATTAAGTTTAGGGCCCTATTAATTAAAATGAACTTAATGATGCCTTAATTTAGTGTTGTAAAATGTATTTGGTGCAAGAGCACGTCGGAAGATAGGCGATCAACACCACACAAAAAAAAAATGTTAGTTTGATCTTCTTTAAATTTTCGTTTGTCATTCTTGTTTGGTTTTCATTTGTGCCTAAACCTCTTAAACTTGATAATATATTTATGGCACATTAATGAGGCAATGATGTAGACATATGAACTTTGGAGAGTGTTGTCTCATGAAAGCTTAACAACCATCGACTATATTTGCAATTACCCTGAAAAACATGTGTGCAAATGTGGAAAATGTGAAAGCATAGATTGAGAACTTGAACTATTTGTGAGAATGCCTCAAGGAGATATTGTATGTACTTTGATGATTGCAAGATATGGGGAAAATGGATTTAAAGCTAAACTCTTAACTATATTAGAAATTTTCAGATTAAGAGAAATTTTGTCAATATGTTGTTGTTGCAATTGTCCTATCAACATATATGCAATGAACTGAGGTAATGAAGAGTTTTGACTTCAAATTAAACTTTTAAATTTTTTTCCTATGACTTCCTTTTCACCTTCAAGACACCAAGGAGGGAGAAGATTTAAACAATTCCTTGAGGAAAATAGGGTAGGGGTGTGGGTTCACTAGTAGGTCTTTTTGTTTTAAAAATTAGGAAAAAAAAGAGAGAGTAAAAGGAGGTTGCGGGGAATTGGAAGAGGTCGATAGGCTTGTGGAGAATCATCCAAGAAAATGAAAAGTGGAGCAGTAATGAATGAAGAGAGGCGCAACCAATAACAAAAATAATGTGCAGCTGTGAACAAAAGGGTGCACAACATGTAAATGTATAAGGAGCAATGATGATTGGGAAGTGCACTGCACTAAGGGAGAGGCCGAGATAAAAGAGAGGCATCGAATTCACTCAAATGAGCAACAGTGAAGGGGTATACACTTGAGAGAAAAGATTCAATCTTGATAAAAGAACATAGAAAGCATTGAGTGGAGTGCAAGTTACAGTAGTATGTGAAAAGTGTACAGGGTTCTTGTGAGGTCAAGAGAAGACCATGGAGGCCTGAAAAAGAGTGGTGATCAATGCATAGCAAAGGAGAGAAGTCTCATAACCCAAGTTTTATTGCATTTAAATTATAATATGACAAGTCAAAACATTGAGGAAATTCAATATGTTGAATGAAAATTTTTGATGTGTTTAAAAAGTTTGAAAGAAGTTGACCATCATTTGACTATGTGATCTTTTGAACTATCTTATACTTTATTATGATTGAACATTACTGATAAGCTATGTAAGTGCAAGTGTGTGAAATTGTAGGATAATAGGTTGAAGGATGAGAACATGGTTAAAGTAGGATCATTTAGCCAGATCGAATGGTAAGCTTGATGGAATCTAGGTGCACACACCACAAATGGCATCATGTTTGCATTTGAAATTTCATATAGAAGATTTTATTGACTTGATTCGATGATTAAAAAAAGGCTTTTGGAACATTAAACATATGATTTCATATTCAAATTGTTTATCTTGATCTTGTGTGTGTTTGAATTTGAAAGAAAATGATAGCATTGTTAAACAAATATATGTATGTATTTTTAAAAAAACGTGCTTAAAGGATAAGAATTTCATTTAGAGGCTATTATTTGAATAAAATAAAAGCTTATTTTAGTATTTGAAATAGATTAAATACTACATCATCAAAAAACAAATAAAATAGTAATAATTATATATATATATATATATGTATATATATACGCATGTAAAAAATATATATATACTAATATATGTACACATATATAAAAATATATATATATACATTATCCATATAAAAATCAAATATGGATCAAAATTATAAATAGAAACTATTGATTTCAAATAAAATTGAATGAGGACATAATGGACGAGTGGCCTATATCCAAATTTCAGGTCAAGTTAATTAAATTTGAATAAGTTGGACGAAAAATTAATGCCAATTATGGAAGAAATGGCCCCCATATCATGCGAACATGTAAGAAGGGAAATCTTTCCATTTTGAAAGAGGAATCACTAGAAAAAATCTTATAGTGGCGATGAGTATCTAGGGAGGAAGAAAGCAAGTGACTCGATAGTGTTGGAAATTGAAGAAAAAAGTCGAGGAAAAGCTTCGGTCTAGAGGTAAATCAGTTTTTGTTTACAGACATGCTTGATTTCTCAATAATCCCTATTTAAAAAACTTGAAATTATCTTTTCAATATGTCCATTCTTTTAGAATCAGTGGTAAATTAATAAATATCTTAAAAGTTCCAGTAAAATCAGCTTAGAGGTGAGTCATTTCTTTATGAAGATCAATCATTTTCTTGTTCTATGATACCAGGGCCTTATTGGCCATTCTTGCATCTTTTAAATTGGTGCATTTTTCACCTTATCGACATGCTAGCCAAGCATGGCCTAGCTAATTTTTTCGTATATTTTTTGCCTATATCTACAATTTCTTGCATGTGAGTTTATCTAGCCATTTTATGGCTATTCCAATTAAATTTGAATGGTAGAAGTTTGTGTTATATGAAATGATGTAAAATAAAATTATTGAATTTTTCCTTTAGGGAAACAACTATATTATCACTGTTATACTTTTCATAGTATTTGTTTCCTATGTTGTCTAGGTCGAATAATGGATGTCACACCCTTTTGGGTGTATGGATTAGATTGAAATAAAAAAGAAATAGAAAATTGTTGGGGTTGTTTAAGTCGCATCATTCACCACAAATGATGGAGAAATGGATATATATATGTATCGTTCCATTCTTGCATTATGTGTATCAATCTATAAGATCGTCTAATTGCATGTTATTGATCATAGGTAAATTCTTACATATCGAGCTATGTATGCCATTAAAAGGAATTCATGAAAGATCGGCCATTGATATTCTTTATGGTAAAACTGAACAATCATTCGACTCTTTATCATTCTTGGAATAACAAATGGCTTGAACATTTATTCTTTTTTCTTGCAGTCACCAAAAGGAAATACGAGTTTTTCTATAACCCTAGAAATAATAAAATCATTCTAGACTCTTATGTTTATTTTAGTCTTAAAACGACAAGCATGTTGTTTGATTTATTTATTGCACAAAGAGTACTAATATTGTCTAATTTTTTTGAATACCAAAATGATGGAAACTATTTGTTTGAATGTTGTACTAGATATCTTGAAACTGTTAACAAAACATATTGGCACATAAACTTGTAAAGTTCACAAACAACATTGTTTTGCTAAAAATATATTCATTTTTCTATAAAATAGCATTTTTTTTGCTACAAACAACATCGTTTTGCTATAAAACAATATTTTTTATACTACAAACAACATTGTTTTGCTATAAACAATATTATTTTGCTACAAACAACATTATTTTGCTACAAAAAACATTGTTTTGTTATTAACATCATTTGTTTTGATACAAACAATATTTGTTCTACTACAAGCGACCTTGTTTTAATGCTACAAATAGCTTTGTTTTGATACAAATAGCATACAAGTATATAAGAACTGTTCAAACAAATCTATTCTCATTTCTTGAAAGGAAAATTTACATCTTGTATTATTGATAAACGATATGTCAATCTGTAACATTATTTTGAATGGAAGCAATCTATTATAATGGTTTTTATTTTAGAATGTATGCACAAAATAATAACTTAAGTCAGCACATATATGTGTATGCACATAGACCTTCGTCTACGTACATATGTACATACTTGTGACATACCTTCTTTTGTTACTTATTTAATTCATACTTAAATGAATATTGAATTTTGTTGAATGTAATCATGTGACATGTGTATGAAATGAATGGATAATGTATCAAGATCAGTTCCATTTGAATCATTATTTTGATTTTATATAAGTCAAGGAAATAAGTAGATTGAATTACTTTTTCATAGATATGTGTGTAAAGAATATTCTCTTATTTGAATAGAACAACACCTAAGTAGACTCTAGCACCTCAAGGTAGATGTGTTGAGAAAATGTGTCTCAAACTTGCAATTACATGTTGGTATGTGGTGACTGATCATTATATATTGTACACTATTCATGTATCCTCACCGAGGTCCGGGGTTGGGCTAGGCCCTAGGTGGGGGTTTGGGGGCGACAACCCTTGAGAAATTTTTTTTCCTACTTTTTTGCGTCATCACCAAAAAAGGAAAAATTACCAAAAAAAAGGAAAAAAAATCAACTTTGTAGAACCCTAATTTTGGAAGCTTCTAAAAGCTTGTTATAAGTGGTTGGGATGGGGGTTGCAGTAGGGCATTATTTGTGATGTAGAAGCATCCAGTGGTGTAGGGAAATCTTGCATCACCCAAAAAAAATTGTTTTCTTTATTTTCTTTAGTTGTTTTGAGTCCCATGATGGCACTTAAGGGGTATATATAAGACTGTCAAGCATCAAAAATAGCAAAAATCAGGCACTTACTATTTTTAGTAAGTCGACCTAAATGGGATCACATGGATGTGAAAATTTACCCCCCAAGGAGCAGAGCTGAAAAACATTTCCGGACGTGAAAGAATCACCTCAATACCATGCATGGTTTGGGAGAAATTAAGTTTTTTGTCCCAAGAAATTTCTCCAATGCAGCTTCAAATTCAGATATAAAACATTATAGGCCCCGAAACAACTCAAAAGGTGGCCAAACTAACCTACAATAGTTTTGCACATTGTAGAGATCGTCAAGAGCTTTCCAACAATATTCAATAATAGAAAATCAGAGACCTGGATAAAAAGTTATGGCCCCACAAAGTTGGTCCTCTAAAAAGTGAGTTTCATAAAAAATTATTCCTAGGCCAAAAATCAAAAAGCAAGACTTTCGACGCCAAAACAAAAGGGAAAATTTGAACTTTATAGAACATTCTAGGGCAGTTACTGGGGAAAGTAAAAAAGGTAAATTGAATTTCATTGTAATGAATCAAGCTCATGAGGTTGTAGCATGTAAGCTTTGAATCTATAATTTCATTTTTCTCTCGCATCTTCTGTGTTGGTATCTTTTGTTGTGATTTATGTGGGTTTTGGGCGGTGTGGTCCTCATCAAGTGGTATCAGAGCAAGAGTTCTTGAGCCTGTAATAGAGTGTCGAATGTGAGGTAATTGTAGCAAGACCTATGAGTGTGGATTGAGTTTAAGATACCTCCAAGACTTTCCCAATATGGCAGAGGTAGAGGCCGAGATCATGGAGGAAGAGATCCACCTAGAGATGAAATGAGAGCCCTTAGAAGGCAATTAGAAACCTTACAACAAGAGGTTTGAAAAAGAGATGTGCAACAAGACAAATATGAAAGTGAAGATGAAATGGAAGAGGAAGAACAGGATCCAATGGATCCTAGAGAAACAAGATTGCTACAAGCAATCTCAAGCACTAGGAAGAGACCTAAACTGGAGGTTTCAACTTTTAGTGGTGTATGAACCAAGATCCTAGTACTTGCAAAACACAATAAACAAACACATTAGGAGATCATATGCAAGCAAGAATCAAGATTTCCCATGAAATCCATTTAAATTACAAAGAACAAGAAATGAGATAAAGAACATAAACAAACATAAACAAAAACTATCAAATCCTATTCAAATGCAAAGCAAACTCTTGATCCCATGGGGGAATTGGTTCCAATTTGATGTGAAAATTGGCCCTTTCCCAACTACTATGATACAAGATTGATGAGTGATGAAGAGTGATCCAATTTATTGAAGATTCAAATGTGCTCCATGATGAAAAACCTGCATAACCTAGCTAAGACTTTGATGAAATGGATGAAAATGATAATGCTTGAAGATGAAATTGAGTATAATAAGTTTGCTCAAATTGTGGATGCTTGTGGATGATCAAAATGAGGAAATAAATCACTTATTTATAGAAAGACAACATGGAGAAATGCAAAATAGGATGAATGTGGGATCATTCAACACCCAATAGGCAAGTTCCACTTGTCAAGTGATGAATGGATGAAGGATGTGCACATTTTGATGAATGTGCCCATAAATGCATATGTTTGAAATTTGAAAATGGTGAAATGACAAGGTTGATGAAGATTCAAATGGAGTAATGGCCACTTCGCTCAATGCAAAAGGACTTGTAAGATGAAATATCCCACTTGGAGCGATTTTCAAATTGAATGAATATTCCCCTATTATTCCATGTTGAGAGGAAATAGGGATTTAATAAATGAATTAAATCTATTTCCATGTGCAAGTGGCAAAAGCTAGAGGATGGGACATGGATTAGAATTAAATTAATCAAGGGTTAATTAATTTAATGAAGGATTAGATGATGTGACAATTTTGACTTAGATTTATGTGTTGATTTAAATCAAAGATGAGAAGAATGTGATTTTAGAGATAGTTAACTAAATATTTTATTTTATTTAACTAAAGATGATGATTGGTTAGATTAAATCAAATAAGGTTTTAATTTATTTAATTTAATGAGATAGACTTTAGAAATTAATAAAATTGATTTATTTAATTAAATAAAGAGTTAGGGTTAATTAGATCAGATTGATTGATTTAATTAACGAGGGAGAATGATAAATTATTTATTTAATTAAGAAAGGAAAATTGATGAATTTAATCAAATAAGGGTATTTGATTAAATGGTTAGACAAAGGGATGATTCAGGATGAAAATGATGTTAGTGATCAGGATTAGATGTATAATGTTAATTGGTACATTTTACGTGTCTACAGTTTGCCCCTCTTTGAAGCAATGCACTTGTTGCATTGGTTCAAAGAATAAGTTGTCTTGATCAAAAAGCCAAAAAACATTGATTTCAAAATTTGCCCCACTGTTGCCCCGACGGAAAAAACATGCTACTATATTTCCCCCTCGAGAGATCGGACGAAAATTCTAATTTTTTGGGTGATCTCATGAAAAAAGAGCAACAAGGTCAATTCAACTCGAATATTTGATGTAGACAGATTTGATGATGTAAACAGTCATCAGCCATGGGCAACCTCATGTCTAATTTGATATATTACACCAATTTTGATAGAAATGTTAGTAAAGATAGAAGAATAAGAAGAAACAAGAGGATCCAACAAGTCCATGATGCATTAAGACTTTATTGGAGATGATGATGGATGATGGATGATGATGTTGATGATGGTGTTTGCTTGCTAGGAATTGGGATTTTAAAAGGGACCATTTACCTTATGTTTGATAACACACGTAGATACGATGCATCAAGGTATAGACAACCAGGAGGGCATTGTATCTAGTGGGATGGACTTTGACTCGAAAAACAGATAGGAGTATTCTTGTTCACACCTGACATTAGAAAAATTTGCTAGGATGCACCTAACAAAGCAAGTATTTGCCAAGTTATATTACAAGAACGTCCAACAAGCACAATATACAAAAGATAATGTTTGTTTCCCCATTCCTTTCTCTCTAAATCATTTTGAGTAGACATCATCAAGAGGCCATTGGAATGAGCACAATAAGATAAATCAAAAGAAAAGATCAAGTACACAAACAAGCCAATGTTCTTCATACCTCTAGCTAAAGGGGTTTGTTTTGTTTAGGATAAGAACCAAAATGATTGCCAACAGATAATTCCCATTGTAGAAAGGATACATCCTAGGACATGTTAGTGGATGGCGACACATTGTTTTGTTTATCCACAACATTTTGCCAATAGATAATGCCCATTGTAGGAAGGATACATCCTAGGACATGTTAGTGGGTGGTGGCAAGTTCATAGGTTGTTCAAAAAGGTTATTGATATAAGGTTGATTGACATGTTTGTGAATGATCAAGAGTTTGATTTTGTATTTAAAAGTTTGTTGTTTCGATTTGATTTTTAGGTTTGAAGTTTGCTTTTGTTGATTGCTATGATTGTTTCTATTTTTTTTCCAAAGGGTGTGTGTGATGATTTGTTTATTATGGATGAGATTATTGTGGGTGAAAGCAAAATGGGACAGATGAATTTTTTGGGTTTTTTGAAAGTTTTTGGATTTTTTTTGAGATATTTTTAGGCTGTTTTTGGTATTTTTGAGATTTTACAAATGTTTAGGTTTTCAAACTTTTAGATGTTTTGGGTGTTTTCTGAGATTTAATGAATGTTTTTGGAATTTTTGTGTCTCGGGGGCTGATTAGAGATTAGCCTTGCCTACATTTAAGCTCAGAGACAACGTAGTTTGAATTCCATGTTTTTGATGGTTTTCTGATTTTTGAGTGTTTTTTGAATTTTGATATGATTTGGATGTTTTTGGATTTTCTAATTTTTTTAATGTTTTTGGATTTTTCACCTAATTTTGATGTTTTGGATATGGAAATGTGTGATGGTATCAGTGCTCTATTTTGGGATTTTGTTGAAAACCAAGCTAAGGTTGATTGATCGGACTGATGGATTGATGATGATAACATTGTTGAGGATACACAAAAATGCAAGGATAGTGTTAAGCAACATAAGGATAAGGATGGATATCCCAAGATGATGAGGGATTGATTGAATTTGATTGATCAAGATTGATAATGATAACATTGTTGAGGATACACAACAATGCAAGGATGGTGTTAAGCAACATGAGGATTGGGAAGGATCTCCCAAGATGATGATGGATTGATTGGATTTGATTGATCAGGATTTTGAAGCTTGATTTGGAACAAAAGTTGGTTTTGGATGATTTGATGTGACGTTGAAGTATGCATTAGATGCGACTAATAGTGATTGTTTGGATTGATTTTTAATGATAGATGAAGCTTCATAAGGAACATTTTCTTGTCAAAATATGCCATGGGCTAGTGATTTGGATTTTGGCTCACAGCTGCTTCACCAATTTGATTTCACATTTTACCAATGTTCGGATCACCACATAAGTTGGAGGATATAGATCAAGATTTATTCTCGAAGCAAGATGTACATATCTACCCCTAGTGTCTAGCAATGTACGAAATGTCATGGGTGGATGCTTGGATAGATGTGTGGATGGATGGATATAGATTATCTTGTGATAAGATAAGGTGTTGGATAGTGCTTCATGGCCTAGATGATGCTAGGTAGGATAGGATCAATGAAAATGACTCATGTCAAGATGTTTACCGTAAGAAAGTGTATAGTGTGCACCAAACTTTGTCAATATCAAGATAACTCAGACTATGGATGCAGATATATGTAAATGGATTGGATAAATGGTTCATGGATGAATGGATTTATTATGGCTAAGATGGATGGAATGTTGGCTTATGGATGGGATGAGATGCTTTCACCTGAAGTAGTGCACGTAGATGCTCAATTATACACATGACGCCTATTTTCTAGATTTTCATCATGGTACATGTCCAAAGCACCAACCACCGAAGTGGTTTTCATTAGAGGACAATTTTTCTCTTTACTATTTTCAATCATTTTTATGATTTTTTTTTTTTGGATTTTTCTATGAAAGATTTTAAGCTCATGCTGAACCACCTGGTGGTGTTGATGTAGATGCTTCTGTCATGATGTACCATGGATATCCTACTTGAATAATTTTTTTGCTAAGATATGTTCACTTGAATGCAACTTTTGAGATTCCTGATCTGCATCGTTGATACCGGACTTAACTTTGTCTTTGTGCGTACATCATGATAGAGTGCCTTTTGAATCCTTATGATGAAGGGTCATTGCCAACACGTGGTCAATGTGAGAATTGGATATTATGTGTGGATGCATGGATGGAGTGTGTTTAGGGATAAAAGATCTGAATTGGTTCATAGTTTCGAACCTTTGAGTCTCCAAAGTTTGAAAGATGAGAAATGATGGGTGGATATGAAAGTGTGTTTGGAATTAGGACCAACTGCTTGATATACTTTGTATGTTACTTGAGAAGCCTTATTTTTCTTTTGTGGACATATTTGATGGATATTTTTCCCTTTCTTATTTTTCCCCATAGTTTCTTTGACTAATGGAGTTTGCTAGGCATAATCTTTCTTTATATTCTTTGGTATCCATTTGTATTTGATTTGTCCAATATGCTTCTTAGTTTCTTTTGCTTTGATGACATTCTTTGTACTTTGATTCAAATCTTCTTTTTGATGTTGGTCCCAATTCATGGATGGGGTGATGGGTGGATGAAGATTCATCATGTGGCTGGTTGTAGTATTGGCATCAGTTTCATCATAAGGATTCTTCATACTCCCTATATTGATGTTTTCTTGAGACATAGTTGCCCCCAGTATGGTGGTAGTAGCACCTTTGTTCCTTGATTCTGCCTATTTTGAGATGTCTTGTTCAGTAAGCATGCACTAATAAATGACCACTACAGATGACATTGTTTCAATTTGTTGCTCTGCTAACTTTGGAGTGTCCTATTCTATTTCACTTGTTTCCTTGAGTGGATAACCCTGGATATCTTCATATATGATGTCCTCATTCTGAATTTGGGATATATTTGATTCTAATGTTGACAACTTTGTTTGACTATAGGAATCAATAACCTACTCCTTTTGTGTAATGATGTCAGGAGTAAAGGAATTCAGTTCTAAATGAAGATCATCTACGTGTCCATCCACAAAAATCATCTCATGGGTAGATTGAGGAGTATGTGCTATGTGGATATGATCATCATTTGTGACATCTTGTATGGATAGGAGAGTGTCCATTAGATCATTATAGCATCTTGGAGATACGAATTCTTGATCTTGATTACTGTTGGAATTTCTTTTGACATACTTTGGATCACTTTCTTGACATGGGACAATTTTGAAGGATGGACTGCTTATAAAGGTTCTTCGATATCTTCATTAGGCATGGGAAGTGGCTCAATATCCTCTTGATTTTTGAGTGGAATTGGATCAATTTTTGAGTTGAGGATTCCTTCAGTATCTGTAACCATGAGGTCAAATTATGTCAATACGTCTTGGAAAGGACCACTGCTAGAATTTGGTGAAAGATGTTGATCATGCTTTGGAATAAATTATCGAGACATGTCCTCTAACTCATTAGGTGATGTAGATACATTTTCAACATGATCATTTGTCGATGGATCATAGATTATGTCAATGGGATCAAATATTTCTAACACTCCTTGAAATAGATCACTAAAAAGTGGCTCTTGATGTATGGTGAGTTAATCATTGGATGGGGTAGAAAAATCTTCAATGTGCTCATTACTGGAGAGATCTTGAACATTGTTTCCAACAATTGTGGCAAAGAGATTGTGAATGTCTTCAACCATAGGGTCAAGTGATGTTGACATTTCTTGAATTGGATCATTGTTGGGTATTGTTGGTGGACTTTGATCATGATTGAAAAGTGACTCTTGATTTATGTTGAGTTGATCTTTGGATAAGGTGGAAACATCTCCAAGGTGCTCATTGATGAATAAATCTTGATTTTTTTTTTCAACAATTGTGGTGGAGAGATTGTCACTACCATCACTAGTGGTTGAATCTTCATTGTTGTCCCCAATAGTTATTATCCTTTGATCATTAAGGTCTTGGATGAGATTTTTGAGTCAAATACAACTTGATGTTGGTTGTCCCATTTTTTTGTGAAAATCACAAAGGTGCTTCTCATTATACCCTAGTGGTTTAACTAGGGGTTCTTGATAGTTCTTATAGACGGCGATTTTAATGAGATTTTCCTATACCAATTGTTGCATGACTGATTCAATTGGTCACCCAAGTGGTGTGTATTTTTGTTTTTTACCCTATGAGACTTGTACTTTAAATTGAACTTGTGGCGATTGATTTTGGAGATGTGGTGATTGATCTTTGAGATGTGGAGGTTGGGTTTGTTGTTGATGTTGTTTATCTTGATACCCAACTTCTTAACATTGGAGATATTATTCTTGATGTGGTTGTGGACACAACTCAATGCTTTGATGGCACGGTTCAACCAATGGAAGACTATATTGATCTTGGAGTGAAGAGGTCTCTTGGCTCAATAAGTCCATTAGTTTGGAAAGTGAAGCAAGTTGATCTAGTGAAGTTTGATCCCGATTTTGATTTTGACTCCATTGATATAGTTGATTCTTTTGTTCAAGTAGATTTGGAATGTGTACTTGTGGTGTTTGCATGGGATCATGGAAAAATTGATTTTGGAAAATGTTTTGACTTGGGGTGATGCTTAGATTTGGCATGATAGGTTGAAATTGAACATTGTTGTGTTTGGGAATCACATTTCCTTGATTTTGCATGGTGTTACCTTGACTTGGATCAATACATGGAGTCATTGACATATTGTTTAGACTTTCAACAACATTTGTATGATTCACAAACATATCTATCCCAAAGTTTACCAATGTGGATTTGAAATGTTCGTGTTTGGAAAATTTGTACTTGATATATTCATATTTGGCATGTATAGATTTGGTGGGATGATGTTGTTTTTTGGAAGACTTATGCATTAAGTGTTTGGGTGATAGATTTTTAGGCTGGGACTTGGATTTAAATCTACCATTGGGAAAGGTGTTCCAAACTTTTGACTAGGAATACTGACATTTGTTATACCATTAAGATTTTTAGGAGATAATGATCCCATGTATGGATTATATAAATGTGAGTTTTGATAACCAAATGGCATTGTAAGGTTTTGATAGTTTGGTTGACTTGGATTACTCATGATGTATGGATCAAGTTTATATTCCATGTTATTCTTGTGTTTTGACCTTGTTGTAAAAGTGACCTCTAAGGTGTTTAGGACCAATGATGAGATGAAGGATGAAAGGGGTGAATGATATGGGTGTTGAACTTATAGGAACCTTGGAGGGATACTAGACTTTAGGACTTTTGGATTTTTGATTTTTGATTTGATTTTGATTTTGATTTTGATTTGGATTTGATAATGAACTCATAAACTCCAAGAGGTTAGATGTTTTCTTGGAATGAATTTTGTCCACAAGGTGATAATTTAACTAAGTGTATGAAGAAGGATTCATCTACACACACCTATTCAAACAAGATGATTTTGTTTTGATTTCAAGAGTATTTTTCCAAAAGTCTAGTATGAATTATTTTTCCAATGGTTCAAAAGTTTTTTGTGAGATGGGTTTTGATTGATGTTTGAGATGGATGAAATGATTGGTTATTTTGATCCTAAATGAACCTAAGAAGAACTTTGTTTACAAGAACAAGGTTCTTAAGAACATTCTTTTCCCTAAAAGTACTTCAAACCAAAAGATCAATGTTTGCTCAAAAGACCATAAGACAAAAGATAAACAAGCACATGTGTGGGGTTCAATTGATTTCATTTGGATTAATGAATTGCTTTTACCATAAACACTCTCTTGATTAAGTTTCAAACTGAATGTCTATGTCTCAATTTATTTTCATTCCACAAGGTCCATTATGTGGAAATCAAGAGAATCAAGGTGATAGTTCCATAATGTTCACTTTAGTAAGAGAAAATTGAGATATAAACCCAAGTACTTAGATGCCTCTAAGGATAGAATCCCAAGGGCAAGCAATAGCACTTGGATTTTGTCAATGGTATTTTCTCCTCTAAAGGGTTTGAAATTTGATGTTCATGTTGAATGTTTATTTTCCTAATGTTTACGATCAAGTAAATTGTTTTTAATTCCAAGAAAATGTACAATCCTATGGATATGAAAGACTGTATTTGTTGAATCCCCACTTGGGAAAGTCCAACTACGCTTATTTTTAGTGAATGGTTAGATGATTGACCCTATTGGATCCCCTCCATGACACTCACTTATATGGGGTAGCCAAGCATCAGCACCCATGAAACTCCCATGGCATACTTTTTGTTTCTACTAAAAACCATAAAAGTGTGGGGCGGCTTCAGAACAACTGTTCTTGCACCAACAAATAGATCAAGGATTTTGGCCTTTTCTAGACAAGGGTTTTAATTCATACTTTTCATTTGTAGGGATTGATCCATGCGGTGAGAGACCATTGCTTTCCTTCTCATCAAAACCAACCATGTGATATTGGCCTTTGTTCCAATATCCACACTTATATACCGGCTGGAAATACACTTGGCTTTAGCATGTTACTAGTTGGGTCATTCCCTTGGGTGATTACTTTTTCCAATAAGGCAGGCCCTCTAAGATAAACAAAAGCGAGCAAGCAATATCGGTAACTCGATCAATCTTTGTTGCAACACAAAGAGAGAGAATATATGCAATACCCTCCACTCACACTCACAAGATGTTTTGTCCAATTTTAATCCCAAAATGAAATGTGGAGGAAATTCCTTTACCCAACTTAAGATCACCAAAAGGCCTTTTGATTCTCAAGATTGTTGTGAGACACGAGAGAAGGAAATATGCCATTTTGATGGTCTTATTTTGAGTAAGAAATTACAAGACAAAGAAGCACTTTATTCATTTTAAGTCCTTAAAGCAACAATGACTTCTTTTTAAGCACCAAAGGAAATGTGGAGATTTCCTTGTTCAATTGTTAATCCTCAAACCAAATCTAGTGAGTTTGTCCTAAAGTTCTTTTTAAGCCCTTTTGTAGCAAAATTGAAATGTTCTTTTTTTTAGAGCCCAAAAGAAATTTAGTAGGTCCTAAGCACGTGAAGGATAACAAATTTTTAAGAGAATTTTTGAATTTTCTAAGAGTGTTAAACAAACACTAAAGTGTTTAAAAACACTTGGAATCATGAGAGAGTGATGTCATCATGCCTCTTTCAATCATATCTTTCTCCTTCACATCGATTTGACCAACCTACAAGAAAAATAGTTAGATCTGCAAAATAGAGGTTAGGAAAGCAAGTAATAACCTAAATGATCATAATTGAAAAAGGCACATGTAAAAAAAATTGAATTTCACTTTTACTTTACTCGAGCGGTAGAACCTGCACAGGCGGTGTAGTTTGAAAGATCTAGCGATGCTATATAGCACCGCTTTTTAGTCAACGTCATTCTACGGTAGGGATAGAGAGTGTGATAGAATCACTATTTGGCCCAGCAGTGTTGTTTGGAATTTGAAAATGCCAACGGTTGAAAATAGAACCAGCGGTGCAGTTTAAGATTTTGAATTTTGAGCAAGAACACTAGAGCGTCATTGTTTAAAGTTTGAAGTGGTGCTATATGGTGACATTGGAGCTCCAACAGTTCTATATTGTGACACTAGTCTACTAGTGGTGGAGTTCCCTATAGACACAAAAACAAAGAAGAAAAGCACAAAATTTGATGAAAAAATGTGATTTAAACTTCTAGTTTTCCCTCCCTCTAGTGCAAAATGTATGAACCAAGATCCTAGTACCTCCAAAACACAATAAACAAACAAATTAGGAGATCATATGCAAGAAAGAATCAAGATTCCCCATGAAATCCATTTAAATTACAAAGAATAAGAAATGAGATAAAGAGCATAAACAAGCATAAACAAAAACTATCAAATCCTATTCAAATGCAAAGCAAACTCTTGATCCCATGGGGGAATTGGTGCCAATTTGATGTAAAAATTGGCCCTTTCCCAACTACTATGATGCAAGATTGATGAGTGATGAAGATTGATCCACTTTGTTGAAGATTCAAATGTGCTCCATGATGAAAAACCTACATAACCTAGCTAATACTTTGATGAAATGGATGAAAATGATAATGCTTGAAGATGAAATTGAGTATAATAAGTTTACTCAAATTGTGGATGCTTGCGGATGATCAAAATGAGGAAAGAAACCTCTTATTTATAGAAAGACGAGATGGAGAAATGCAAAATTGGATGAATGTGGGATCATTCAACACCCAATAGGCAAGTGCCACTTGTCAAGTGATGAATGGATGAAGGATGTGCACATTTTGATGAATGTGCCCATAAATGCATATATTTGAAATTTGAAAATGGTGAAATGACAAGGTGGATGAAGAGTCAAATGGAGTAATGGCCACTTCGCTCAATGCAAAAGGACTTGTAAGATGAAATAAATGTCTTGTTGGAAGGACCTATCCCACTTGGAGGGATTTTCAAATTGAAGGAATATTCCCCTATTATTCCATGTTGAGAGGAAATAGGAATTTAATAAATGAATTAAATCTATTTCCATGTGCAAGTGGCGAAAGCTAGAGGATGGGACATGGATTAGAATTAAATTAATCAAGGGTTAATTAATTTAATGAAGGATTAGATGATGTAGCAATTTTGACTTAGATTTATGTGTTGATTTAAATCAAAGATGAGAAGAATGTGATTTTAGAGATAGTTAAATAAATGTTTTGTTTTATTTAACTAAAGATGATGATTGGTTAAATTAAATCAAATAAGGTTTTAATTTATTTAATTTAATGAGATAGACTTTAGAAATTAATAAAATTTATTTATTTAATTAAATAAAGAGTTAGGGTTAATTAGATCAGATTGATTGATTTAATTAACGAGGGAGAATGACTTAATTAGATAAATGATTTATTTAATTAAGAGGGGAAAATTGATGAATTTAATCAAATAAGGTTATTCGATTAAATGGTTAGACAGATGGATGATTCCAGATGAAAGTGATGTTAGTGATCAGGATTAGATGTGCAATGTCAATCGGTACATTTCATGTGTCTACAAGTGGAAATATGAATCCTAAAGAATTGATTGACTGGATCAATGACATGGAGGAATTTTTTGAGTTTGACGAGACTGAAGATCCTCATAGAGTGAGGTATGCAAAGAAAAAATTGAAAGGTCATGCTAGTATATGGTGGAAAGAGATCCAGTTAGAAAGAGGAAGACAAGGAAAAGATAAAATTTACAAATGGGACATAATGGTGTCAAAATTGAAGAAACAATTTATTCCAGTTGATTATGAATTGGAGCTACTCAATAATATGCAAAGCTTGAGACAAGGGACAAGGATGGTGAAAGAATACATAGAGGAATTTCACAAGGTCTTGATTTAGACAGGATATTCTGAGGAGAATAAAGAGAAAGTTGCTTGTTATATTAACGGGTTGAAGCCAAGCATACAATAAGGATTGGCACTAGTAAGAATGACCACCATTGAGGATGCTTATCAATTTTCTTTAAAGGTTGAAGAACAATTGAACAAGGGGTTTGAGAAAAAATAATGAGGTGGAGGCCATGGAGGAAAAACTGGTGGATGGCCATATGGAGGTTGAAATGAAGATCAAAAGAAGGGTGAAGGCTCCAGTAGCGGCTAGAACCAAAAAGGAGATAACACCTACCATCCTCATGATTAGAATAATGGAGACCAAAGAGGAAGGGAAATATTTGGGCGAGGACCAAGAAGAGGAGGCTTATGTGTAACCTTTTTCCAGTGTGGAGAAGGACATAGAGCCTATGACTGTCCTCAACATCAAGGAAGGACAAATAGAAGAACTGAGGGTAATGCACGAGTTGAACATGTTGATGAAGATGATGAGTCTTCACATTCTAAGGATGCAGAAAGAGGAGAGGTTCTTGTTACTAGAAGAGCCTTATTAAATGAGGAGAATGAGCCAATTCAAAGGAAGAATTTTTTTCGCACCAAATGTAATTGTGAAGGTAAAGTTTGCAATGTTATTATTGATGGAGTTAGTACTAATAACCTTGTTTCAAAACAAATGGTTAGTAAGTTACGGTTGGAGAGAAGAAGGCATCTGAACCCATACTGAATTGCTTGGTTGTAGAAGGACCATAAAGCCTTGATAAATGAACAATGTCTGGAAAAGTTCAAGATTGGAAATTACCATGGTGAGGCATTATGTGATATTATTCCTATGAATATTTTTCATATGTTGTTAGGTAGACCATGGTAGTTTGATCGACGAGAAATACATGATGGACATGCCAACACCTATTCTTTAACAAAGGATGGAGTTCATTATAAGTTGAATCCCTTGAAGGAGGCAGAAGAAAAGGTATGCAGTAATGCAAGAATTTTTTTGGTTGATGAAAGAAAGTTCCTAGAAGGTAAGAAGTATGAGCATATGTGTTTTGCATTGATCCCTAGAGTTGATAAAGAAGATACTACTGAGGTACCTATAGAGGTTTTATATTTGTTGAATGAGTTTCAAGCTATTATTTCTAATAATGTACCTAAAGGTTTTCCTCCCATAAGAAAGATTAGTCATCAGATGGACCTGATTCTTGGAGTCAATTTACCGAATAAGGTAGCTCATTATATGACTCCAGTAGAGAGTGAAGAGTTGAACAGACAAGTGTAAGAGTTGTTGTGGAAGGGATTGATTAGAGAGAGTTTGAGTCCATGTACAGTACCTATAGTACTAGCACCAAATAAGGATGGGGAACGGCGAATGTGTATAGATTCTAGAGCCATCAACAAGATCACCATCAAGTATAAATTCCCCTTACCGTGAATAGATGACATTATGGATTGTTTGAGTGGAAATGAGTGCTTCACGAAGATAGATTTGAAGAACGGATAGCACCAAATCTAAAGTAGAGAAGGAGATGAATGGAAGACAACCTTTAAAACCAAGGAGGGCTTGTACGAGTGGTTAGTCATGCTTTTTGGGCTAACCAATGCACCATGCACATTTATACGGCTTATGAATGAGGTATCGAAAGAATTTTTAGGAAAAAAAATTATTGTCTATTTGGATGATATTTTTATTTTCAGTAAGACATTGGAGGAGCACTTGATGCATATCTGAAGAGTTTTTGAGAAGTTAAAAGATAAGTTGTTGATTAATTTGAAGAAATGTAGTTTTGTGAAGAGAGAGTTGGTGTATCTATGATGTGTTGTCTCAATATAGGGTTTTAAAATGTACCAAGAGAAGGTGAGAGCTAGCATTGAATGGCCTACCCCAATGAATGTTACAGAGGTAAGATCATTTCATGGTCTAGCAAGTTTTTATAGAAAGTTTATTAATAATTTTAGTAGTATTTGTGCACCTCTAACTGAAGTGATGAGAGGGGATAGAAAAGACTTTAAGTGGACCACAAGAGCAGCCAAAAGTTTTGATATGTTGAAGAAGAAAGTTAAAGAGAAACCTATTTTGGACCTTCCAAATTTCAATAAGGTCTTTCAGGTAGATTGTGATGCTAGTGGCACTACCATAGGAGTTGTTTTGAGTCAACAAGGTAAAGCTTGAAGCTTATTTTAGTGAGAATTTAAATGATGCTAAGAATAAATATTTTGTCTATGATCAGGAGTTTTATGCTATAGTTTAATATTTGAAGAAATGGAGACTATTTGTTTCCAAAAGAATTTGTTTTATATATTGATCACCAAGCTTTGCAATATCTCAATAGTCAAGGAAATTTGAATCAAAGGCACTTAAAATGGGTTGAGTTTTTGCAAAGTTATACTTTTGTTTTGAAGCATAGGAGTGGAAGGTCAAACAGAGTTGCAGATGCCTTGAGTAGAAGGAAAAATTTGTTGATAGAGATGAATATAGAGTTTGTTGGATTCAATGAACTCAAGAGTTTGTATCCTAAAGATCCAGACTTTGCATAAGCTTAGAAGGCTTGTTTGGAACCTGTTACATTGGATAGGTCAAGATGGTTGAATTTACTAATCCAAGATGGGATGTTGTTTAAAGGAAACCAATTATGCATACCAAGGAGTTCTATGAGAGAGAATCTAATCAAGGAGAAGCATAGTAGAGGATTGGTTGGACATTTCAGTCAAAATAAGACCATTTTTCTTGTAAGTGAGAATTATTACTAGCCATAGTTACAACAAGATGTGAAGAAGTTTGTGCAAATTTTTAGAGTATGTTAGATGGAAAAAGGAACAAGTCACAATACCAGATTGTATCAGTCATTACCTATACTTGAGAGGCCATGGGAGGACATTAGTATGGATTTTGTTCTTGGCTTGCCAAGGACATAGAGAGGGCATGATTCCATATTTGTGGTGGTGGATAGATTGTGAAAGGTGACACATTTCATTTTGTGTCATAAGACTAATGATGTTGTTCATGTTGCGGAGTTGTTTTTCAGAGAGGTGGTAAGACTACATGTTCGACCAAAGAGTATAGTTTCAGATAGAGATACCAAATTCATTGGTTATTTCTGGAGGACATTATGGAAGAATTTGAAGACATATTTGAAGTTCAGTTATGCACACCATCCACAAACTGATGGGAAAACAGAGGTGGTGAATAGGAGTTTGGGCAACCTGCTAATTTTCTTAGTTGGAGATAAGCCCAAGGGATGGGATTTGATTATACCATAGGCATAATCTACTTACAATAATTCTATCAATAGGAGCACTGGTATATCACCATTCCAAATTGTATATGGGAGTAGTCCAAGAACTGATTTTGAACTAAGAAAGATGGATAAGGGGAAGAAGAGTAGTGCTGAAGCTGAAGATTTTGCTGAGTACCTAAAGAATTTGCACGAAGAGGTGAAGAAACATATCAATAAGATCTCAAAATATAAGGTTTAAGTAGATCAGAAAAAGAGGTATAAGTAGTTCCAGGTAGGAGATGAAGCCATGGTTCATTTGTGAAAGAAAAGGTTTCCAGTTGGTACATACAAGTTAAAGATGAATAAGTTTGGACCATGCAAGATCCTGAAGAAGCATGAATCAAGAAATTCTTATGAGGTACAGTTGCCTAGTGGAATAAAAAATTCTCTTGTGTTCAACATTTTTGATTTGACAGAGTATCATGAAGGTGCTATAGAGGAGGGGTCGATAAAAGAACAATGGAAAATTCCAGCACCTACTTCAGAGAAGGAAGAGATAAAATTTTTTTTGGATAGTCATGTGGGTAGAAGCACAAGAAATAGGAAATATGCAAAGTACTTAGTGAAATGGAGAGGAAGGCCTATTGAAGATTCCTCATGGTTATCTAAGGCTAAGGTTAACCGTCTTGGTTTCCCTCTAACTCTTAAGAAGTGACAGGGTCTCTTTTCAAATTACCCTAGGTGTCTAATGTAGGAGCATCCAACGATGTAGGGAAATCTTGCATCACCCAAAAAAAATGTTTTCTTTATTTTATTTAGTTTTTTTGAGTCCCATGATGGAACTTAAGGGGTATAAGACTATCAAGCATCAAAAATAGCAAAAATTGGGCACTTACTATTTTTAGTAAGTCAGCCTAAATGTGCTCGTATGGATGTGAAAATTTACCCCAAGGAGTGTTGGTATGTGGCTACTAATCATGATATACTATACACTCTTCATGTATCTTTGCAAGGGTCTGGGACCAGGCTGGGCCCCGGGTGGAGGTTCAGGGACAACAACCCTCGAGAAAAAAAAAATTCCTATTTTTTTCGCGTCCTCACCAAAAAAGGAAAATTAACTGACTTTGTAAAACCCTAATCTGGAAGCTTCTAAGCTTGTTATAAGGGGTTGGGATGGGAGTTACAGTATGTAGAAAAAAAGTGATTATTCACGAGATTGTAATAAGTTTTGCACTGGATAATAAAATCATTGGATGGTTGTGGTTTTGTGGATGTAGCCCGAATTGGATGGACCACGTTAAATTCTTTGTGCTGTCTTGCTTCTACTATAATTTTTTGTTTGTTTTATTTCTCTATTTTATTGATCAAATCTTCATTTAGATGTTAGATATCTTCCTTCTAACCCTAACAAGTGGTATTAGAGCAGGTTGTGTTTGATTATCATCTATAGGAAAGTCTCATAGTTAAGTGGGAGAAATGGTGGACGAGGGTAAATTGAAGGTAGATAAATTCAATGGGAAGAACTATTAGTTATGGAAGATGTAGATGAAGGATTACCTCTATCAAAAGGATTTATGGAGGTTGTTAGAAGGAATATCCAAGAAATCGGCAACAATGAGTGATGAGGAATGGAATCTTTTAGATAGAAAGGCATTGGGAGCCATTCGTTTATGCCTGGCACAATCGGTGGCATTCAATATTACAATAGCAAAGACAACTCAAGAGTTGATGGAAACCCTAGCGAAGTTATATGAAAATCCTTATGCTTCAAATAAGGTATTTCTTATGAATCGTTTATTTAATATGAAAATGTTAGAAGGTGGGTCAGTTGCTAATCATTTAAATGAGTTTAATACAGTTACCAATCAATTAACCTCTGTAAATGTAAACTTTGATGAAGTTAAGGCTCTTTTGATTATGTGTTCTTTGTCAAAATGTTAGAATAGCTTGGTAATGGTTGTTAGTAATTCTATTTCTGGTTCAAATACATTGAAATTTGATGATGTTGTTGGTGTTATTTTCAGTGAAGAAATTTGTAGGAAAAGCTTGGGTGGAACATCCACATTAGGAAGTGTTTTGAATGCAGAAAGCAAACACAAAACAAAAGAGAGAGGAAACAATTCTAGAAGTCGTGGGAAGTCATGAGGAAAATAAAAGGACAAAAGGTCCTAATCTAGAGACAAGAGGGATTGTTGGTACTATGGTAAGCTGGGTCATTTAAAGAGAGACTGTTGATCTCAAAAAAATAAAGGAGACAAAAAAAAGGCAATAAAGAGGAAAATGTGATAAGTAATAAATCTAATGAGGATGCTTTGATTCTTTCCCTTGATAATGTTGATGATTCTTGGGTGTTAGATTCAAGGGCTTCATTTCATACTATGCCCCATAGAAGTTATTTTCTTGATTATGTCCAAGGGGATTTTGGGCTAGTTTATTTGGGAGATAACAAACCTTATCAGATTGTTGGAAAGGAAAGAATCAAGATTAAGTTGTAGAATGAGAATCATTGGATACTACATGAGGTAAGACACATTCCAAAGTTAAAAATAAATTTAATTTCAATAGTGCAACTAGATGATGAAGGTTGTGTTGTTACATTTAGTGATAAAAATTGGAAGGTTACAAAAAGTGCCTTAGTGGTAGCAAAAGCTGTGAAAGTAGGCACCTTATATCTTTGTACAGGTCTTACTTTTCCTTCTAATTTAGTATTGCAAAAAAAAATCAATGTTTAGGAATTTTTTTGTAGTTCAACAGGCAGAAAATTAGATAGTTACGACTTTTGAATCAACATTGTGGCATAATAGACTTGGGCATATGAGTGCAAAAGGTATGAAAATACTTCATTCAAAGAATGTTTTACTAGGTCTGAAATGTGTTAATATGGATTTATGTGAAAGTTGTGTATATGGAAAATAAAAGAGAGTTAGTTTTCTCAAGGATGGGAAGGAAAAGAAAGATGAGAAATTGGAGCTTGTGCATATGGGCGTATGGGGACCAGCTTATGTATCTTCTCTCAGTGGATCTCAATATTATGTTACATGCATTGATGATGCAACTAGGAAGGTATGGATTTATTTACTTAGGCATAAATTTATGATGTACTTTTAAAAAATGGAGAAGCTTGGTTGAGAATAAGACAGGTAAAAAGTTAAAATGTCTCAGATCTGATAATGGTGGTGAGTATTGTAGCAAATATTTTGAAGATTATTGTTCCTCTAATGGTATTCGTAGGCATAAAATGGTTCCAAGGACTCCATAGGAAAATGGAGTGGCTGAGCGTAAGAATAGAACAATAATGGAGTGTGCAAAGAACATGAGATTGCATGTTGGGATGCCTTTAAACATGTGGGAAGAGGCTATAAACACTACTGTTTATTTAATCAATAGAGGTCCCTCTAATCTTTTGGGTTGTGGTATTCGAGAGGAAGCATGGACAAGTAAGAAGGTGAGTTATTCTTTTCTCAAGACCTTCAGTTGTGAAATATTTTCACATGTAGATTCTAAAAATAGAACCAATTTTGATGCAAAATCAAAGAAATGTATATTTGTTGGATATGGCATTGATGAATTTGGTTATAGGCTTTGGGATTTTGAAAATCAAAAAAATGTGAGAAGCAAGGATGTCATATTCAATGAGAAATTGTTGGACAAAGATCAGTTGCAACACCGTGAGAAGAAAGAAAATGATTATGTAGTGCTAGATGATACACCAAACAATGATTTTCCAGTGGTTCCTCATGCTCCACAACAATAGCAACAACAAATACCACAAACTCCAGTGAATGTCAGACCTCCAGAAATATTTTCTCCCTCTTTGTATTCTATTTTATTAATTGATGTTGGTGAACCAGAATGTTATGATGAAGCTATGCAGGTGGATACCAAGCTTCAATGGGAGCATGGAATGGAAGAAGAAATGGACTCCTTACTGAAAAATTAGACTTCAGAATTATGCAAGTTACCTGCTGGTAAAAAGGCTTTACTAAATAAATGGGTTTATAGGCTAAAAGAGGAGGATGGAGGTAAGAAAAAATTTAAAGCCAGGTTAGTTGTAAAGGGATTTGTATAGAAAAAAGGAATTGATTTTGATGAGATATTTTCTTCAGTTGTTAAAATGACTTCTATTCGTACTATTTTAAGTATTGTGGCTACTAAAGATTTGTATTTAGAACAACTTGATGTTAAAATAACATTTCTTCATGATGATTCAGAAGAAGAAATATATATGGAATAGCCACAAAGATTTGAGGTCAAAGGTAAGAAGAAACTTTTGTGTAGATTGAAGAAAAGTTTATATGGCTTGAAGCAAGCACCTCGACAATGGTATATCAAATTTGATAGTTTTATTGTTGAGCATGGCTACAATTGGTGTAATTCAAACTATTGTGTTTATTTTAAGAGGTTAGATGATGATAGCTACATTACTTTATGTTTATATGTTGATAATATGCTTGTAGTGGGGTCTAACATGGATCACATCAAGGATTTAAAACAAAAGTTAGCAAATTCATTTTCTATGAAGGATTTGGGGGAAGCAAAGAAAATCCTTGGTATGAAGATTACAAGAGATAGGAAAAATAGAAAATTATTTTTATCTTAGGTTGATTATGTTGAAAAGGTGTTGCAGAGATTTCATATGGAAAATGAAAAAGTTTTCAACACACTTTTGCCCAGTCATGTCAAATTGACAAAGGATATGTGTCCAAATACACAAGAGGAGGAAGAAAAAATGTCCAAAGTACCATATGCTTCAGCTATAGGTAGTTTAATGTATGCCATGATATGCACAGGACTAGATGCACATGTTGTAAGAGTTGTTAGCAGGTATGTGAGTCATCCTAGTGTTCGGCATTGGAATGTGGTAAAATGGATTCTCAGGTATTTGAGAGGTACATCCAATAAATGTTTATGTTTTGGGGGCTCTAATATTGATTTAAAAGGATATGTTGACTCAGATTTGGCAGGGGATGTAGCTACTTGGTGGAGTACTACATATTATGGATTTATAGTTGGTGGGATTAGAGTGAGTTGGATTTCTCTATTGCAAAAGGTGGTTGCTTTATCCACCACAGAGGCAGAGTGTGTTGTTGCAACAGAGGTAGCAAAGGAGATGATATGGCTGCAACTTTTCATGGAAGAGTTGGGAAAACAATAGGCTGAAAATTACTTGTTTACAGACAACTAGAGTGTTATACATCTTGCAAAGAATTATGGCTTGCACTCTAAAACCAAACACATATAGTTGAAATATCATTTCATTCGGTTTGTGTTGGAGGATGGACGTGTAAAGGTGGAAAAGATACATACAGATGCCAATCTAGCAGATATGTTTATGAAGGTAGTGACAAGGGATAATTTGAGCTCCTCTTCAGCTTTGATTGGCCTTCAAGGTTGAATTCAAGTATAACAAAGTAGCAGGTTCCATGGTGCTTATTTCCAGTGGGAGTTGTAAGAGTAGTGGTGTCGTCCAAGATAAGTCTTCAAGTGGGAGATAGTTTGGTGTGGAGCTTGATTAGTCTCCAAGTGGGAGATTGTTGGTATGTGGCAACTTATCATGCTATACTGTACACTCTTCATGTGTCCTCGTCGGGGTCAGGGGTGAGGGTTAGGGGGCAGCAGCCCCTGAGAAATTTTGTTTTCCTATTTTTTTCCTATCATCACCAAGAAAGGAAAAATATCCAACTTTGTAAAACCCTAATCTGGAAGCTTCTAAGCTTGTTATAAGGGGTTGGGATTGGAGTTAGAGTATGTAGAAAAGGGTGATTATTGATGAGATTGTAATAATTTTTGCATTGGATAATAAAATAACTAGATAGCTATGGTTTTTTGGATGAAGCCTGGATTAGGTGAACCACGTTAAATTCTCTGTGTTGTCTTGTTTATGTTATAATTTTTTGTGTGTTTTATTTCTCTATTTTATTGATCAAATATATATTTAAATATTAGATATCTTCCTTCTAACCCTAACAAGGAAAAGAGTTGAAAAACATTTCTGATCATGAAAGAATCACCTCAATACCCTGCACGATTTGGGAGAAATTAAAGTTCTCGTCCCAAGAGATTTCTCCAATGCAGCTTCAAATTCAGATATAAAAATTTAGAGGCCCCAAAATAGCTCAAAAGTTGGTTGAACCAACCTATGGTGGTTTGTGCATTATAGAGCTTGTTGAGAGTTCTCCAATGATATGCAATAATAGCAAATTAGGCACCCGGATCAAAATTTATGGCCCCGCGAAGTTGGTCCTCTAAAAAGTGAATTTCATAAAAAAATCTTCCTAGGCCAAAAATCAAATGGTAGGACTTTTGGTGCCAAAACAAAAGGGGAAATTTGAACTTTCTAGCACATTCTAGGGTGGTTATTAGGGAAAATAGAAAGGGTTAAGTGGGGATTGTAGGAGGTGACCTTGATAGTGTCAATTGTGGCTATGAATAGTAGATTTTATTTTCAGAGTTGAATTTCATTGTAATGAATCAAGCCCATGAGGCTATAGCATGTAAGCTTTAAATTTGTAATTTCATTTTCTAAAAATAATTGAAAGTAAGTCATTTTTATGTCTCTCATCTTCTATGTTGGTATCTTTTGTTGTGATTTCTGTGGGTTTTGGGCGGTGTGGCCCTCATTAATTTGTGATATTGTAATATGTTTTGCACTAAATAAAAAAATCATTGGATGGTTGCGGTTTTGTGGATGCAGCTCGGATTGGGTGAACCACGTTAAATTCTTTGTGTTGTTTTGTTTCTAGTATAATTTTCTATGTGTTTTATTTCTCTGTTTTATTGATCAAATTTGTATTTAATTGTTAGATATTTGCATTCTAACCCTAACATTACGTTGGGTTTTCTAAACTAATCTAGATTTGAGTGGGAGCTTGTGTAGAAGATACTTTGTGATCTTGTTAAAGAAATTTTCAAATGAAAATTTCATCAGGGAGAGTAGAGGTGGATAAATTTTCTGGAAATAATTTTGAAATGTGGAAGTTGGAGATGAAGGATCTATTGATAGATCAAGATTTGTGGGATGTTGTTGATGAGAATTTTTCAAGGCCTACAAATCCTACTCAGGCTGCTCAATATGATGTTAAGGATCATAAATCCAAGGGCTTAATCAAATTATGATTGGTAGACTCTATTTTAATCAATGTCCATGAAAATACCTTTGCACATAAACTATGGAAGAAGCTTAGTGACATGTATCAAGCCAAATTTTTAGTGAACAAGATTTTATTGAGGTATAAATTATACTCCTTGAGAATGGAAGAGAGTTGAGGAATTACATACCACCTAGAAGCATTCAATATGCTGGTGGCTCAATTGGCATCAATTGGTGTCAAAATGGATGAGGAAGAGAAATTTTAGATCCTTCTCTTTTCTTTGCTTGATTCAGGGGATTATCTTGTTATGGCTATTAAGAGTACTATTATATTGAAGACTAAAGATGTGGTGGGTTATTTTCTCTCTAAAGAGATGGGGAGGAAGGTATCCATTAGTGCCAAGGAGGCCCTAAATATATATGGAAGACCTAAATAAAAAAGGAAAGAAGAATGAGAAGCGTGACAAATCCAAGTCCAAGGGGAGATATAAGTCTCTTGGAAAGTCCAAAGTTATTTTCTGGAACTATGGTAAGTTTGAACATGTTCATAAGGACTGCAAAGAAGAAAAGAAGAAGAAAAAGAAGAAATTTGATTCCGAGTCTAAGTACGAGAAAGAAGATGGTGACACATTCATTGCAGATTTGGAAACTCATGCAAGTAATGATGCATGGTTAATTGACTCAAATGCATCTTTCCATATGACCTTTAATAGAGATTATTTTTTTGAAAATGAAGTGCTATGGTGATTGCTACAGGTGTTAGACATGGCACATTGTATAAGCTTGATGCATGCATTGTTGAGTGCAATAGTACTTTTGAAAAGAAAGTCTATGGAAGCAGTGAGGGTTTCACCTTCAGTAGATGGTCATGGATTTTGGGTACCCAAGGGTGCTCTTTCTTCTGAAACAAAGTTACCTATAGAGAAAACTATGTTATGGAACCAAAGACTTGGCCACATTAGAGAAAAGGTTCTAAGGACCTTGAAAAATAAAAACCTCATTGAAGGTTTGTCCGATTGTAATCTTGAATTTTATTTTTGTGATTATTGTATTTATGGAAAACAAAAACGCGTTCAATTTTACTCAATTATAATAAATCTTGTGGTGTATTGGATCTTATTCATTCTCATTTGTTTAGTCCTGTAGATGTTCCTTCAATTGGTAAATCCACATATTATGTTTCATTTATTGATGATTATAGTAAAAGGATGGGTATATTTTTTAAAGAGTAAATATGAAGTTTTCAGTCAATTTAAAGAATTTAAAGCAATGGTTGAGTTGCAGATTGGAAAGAAAATAAAATGTTTGAGGATTGATAATGGCAGTGAATTTTTCTTTAATGATTTTGATAGATTCTGTAAATATTGTGGTATTCATAGACAAAATACAACTCCATATTCTCCACAAAAAAATGGAGTTGCAAAAAGAGTGAACAGGACGTTGATGGAGAAGGCTAGGAGTATGTTGAATGGCATTGGTCTAAAACAAAGGTTTTGGGTTGAAGTTGTTGTCATTGCTTGTTACCTGATTAACAGGTCTCCTATATCAACTCTTATTGATAAGATGCCTATAGAGGCATGGTTGGGTCATAATCCCTCATTAAGATATCTTAGAGTTTTTGGTTGCAAGGCATATGCACATGTGCCAAAGGAGAAGCAAACAAAGTTGGAGAAAAATGTTGTGAAATGTATTTTTATCAAATATAATTATGGTGTGAAAGGATACAAGCTTTGGTATCCTATTGCACAGAAGGTAATACATAGTAAAAGTGTTATTTTTAGAGAAACTAAGCCTTCTTTTGTTGCATTGTAGCCAACACAAAGTAAATAGGAAGATGTGATTCTATTTTCTTCTACACTTGAGAAAGTTGAATTGAGGCCCATGGATAGACAAGAAGTTGAGGAGAGCTCATCTAGCTCTGAATCTTTAGAAGAGGATGAAGAACCTCCAACTTAGCTTGTCTGTAGGTCTACAAGGCATAGACAATCGCCTGAAAGGTATTCACCTGGTGATTGGAGATGTATTTTTGCTTTGAATACTAACATGGATGAACCCAGATTAGTAGAAGAGGCATTAGGTATGAATGATGCAGAATCTTGGAAGATTACTATGGATGAAGAAATGGCAACTCTGAAAATAATAGTACATGGGAGCTTGTACCATTTCTTGAAGGAAGAAAACCTGTTGGCTGCGAATGGGTATTCAAGAAAAATATTGGTTCAGATGGAGGTATTGGGAAGTACAAAGCAAGGTTGATTGCAAAATGTTACTCTCAAGTTGAGGGTGTTGATTATGGTGAGATATTTTCTCTTGTTGCAAAAATGACATCCATTAGATTTTTTATTTCTATTGTTGTTGCTTATGATTTAGAGGTTGAGCAAATGGATGTGAAAAATATTTCCTTCATGGTGACTTGGAGGAGGATATTTATATGACACAACCAAAGCACTACATGGTGAAAGGTAAAAGTAAATTGGTTTTCAAATTGAAGAAATCTTTATACGGCCTAAAACAAAGTCCTTGGATATGGTACCATAAATTTGATACATATGTGTTGAGTTTGGGATTTGAGCATTCTAAATTAGATCATTGTGTTTATTATAAAAGTAATGGTGATTCTTTCTTGTTTATTGCATTATATGTTATTTATTGGTAAAGGGAAAAATATGATTTCAAAACTAAAATCTCAACTTGCTGCTAAGTTTGAAATGAAAGATCTTGGTGCAGTTAAACACATTCTTGGGATGGAAATTAGAAGAGATAGAGTGACCAAAAGGCTATGGCTTGGCCAAAGTAAGTATGTCAATTCAATTTTATAGGGGTTTGATATGTAGGATTAAAGACCATTATGTGTTCCTATTTCAACTAGAACAAAGTTATCTATTTTAGATTGTCCAACATCTCCATCAAAGATGGAAGACATGAGTAGAGTACCTAACCAGAGTGCAGTTGGAAGTTTGATGTATGCTATGGTTTGTACTAGACCAAAAAATTTCCAAGTAGTGGGAGTTCTTTCCAGATATATGTCTAATCCTGGTAGAATTCATTTGGATGCAGTTAAAAGAGTCTTCAGATATTTGTGTGGTACCTTAAATTATTCTTTGTGTTATCATAGTAATATGACTGAAGACAAGATTTCCCTTGATATTCATGGTTATGTGGATTCGTACTAGGTGAGTGATGTTGATAGCAGAAGATCCACCTGTGCTTATGTGTTTACATTATTTGGTGGTGCAATTAGTTGGATGAGTAAGTGACAAGCTATGGTTGCTTTGTCCACTATTGAAGTGAAGTACATGGTAGTTGTTCATGCTTGTAAAGAATCCATTTGGCTTAAGAGACTGTGTTCAGATATTGGAATTAAACAGGGTGTAGTGACAGTTAGAGTGTGATATGTCTAGGCAAGAACCCGACATTTCATGCTAGGACCAAGCACATTGATGTACAATATCATTTTGTTAGATATATGGTCAAAGATGGAAAGGTGAAGCTGGTTAAGGTAGAGACTTTGATAAATGTTATTGATTCTTTAACTAAGCATGCAAGCACAGATAATTTTAGATGGTGTTTAGAGACTATGGGCCTTTTGACCCCTAGCAATTAAGAGATGATGATGACACCCTTTCGTTGTCCTTGCAAGTTCTTTGACAAGTGGGATATTTGTTGAGAAAATGTGTCTCAACCTTGCAATTACAAAAGGTATTGTTTAGCCAACGACGATGGGGGGGCATGGGGGGATCCCCCTCGAGGGGTCCAGGGGGATCATCCCCCTGGCTAGGGTCCAGGGGCATTGCCCCCAAAAGGAAAATTTAATTTATATTTTATTATTGTAAATCTAAACTATTCGTCATTATGTCTCTTATCCGATGGCTAATATTTTATTAGCTTGATTTTCCCTAGAAGGAAACCCTATTTTATGAGGGAATTATATTACAGTTGTGTATTGTGATGTATTCTGAGATTCTGATAGTAGTTGTGTTGCCTCTAGATATCTGAGTGGTGATACACCTGTGAGAAGCTTGCTCTACAAGTATATTGTAATCTTTGTGATTTTTGAATAATATATTGGGTGGCTTTTGGAGTGTGGGGTTTTTCTCTTGAAAGGAATTTCCCCATGTAAATCATTGTGTTGTGATATGCATAATGTTTGTGTTATTTATGTTTAAGTTTCTATAACTGTTAAAGATCTATAAAAGTTTGCATTATTCTCCTCTCAAGGTTAGTTTAGGAAGTTGTTCCACTACCTTACCTTCCTTACAAGATGCTACTAGAGGGTAGATAGTTGTTATGAAGTAACTGTGAACTATTGAAATTTACCTTCGAAGATGGGTGTTGAAATGGAGTTCAGATATTATAGGTTTTTTCTTTATCCAAAACCTATCATTTTTTGTTTCAACTTAATTTTTATGCTTGGCCAAGAAATTAGCCCATTATGTATGTACATGGACTTGTGATAACAATCTCCGCCATTCTTAGCATAGATCTTGCATTTTTCTAATCATAGATAGAGATGCATGTTGATGTATGGACATTCACCAGATTCCACATTACAGATTGTTCTCTTTCTAAACTTTCCATGCAAGGTCGAGTATTCTTCAAGTTAGAATAATTTCAAGGAAGTGAAAGCTTTGTGGTTGGGTGGTAAAGAGCTTTAACCATGTTCTCATCCACCTATGGAGGTGAGTGTCAAGAGGAAACCTTGGATGTTTTCATGATTATCATGGTCTATGATGTAACCTTGATGTAAAATTTGTATAGTATATTAAATTTGTGGCCCTATGAGCCAATTCAACTTGGATATTGTAATTGACATTGAAATTGAATATATATATATATATGACTCATTTTAATTAGACATGTGTTGCTATGTTTAAAAATAGTTTCTTAGTTATGTCTTTTTAAAATTAAATATTCATAATGTCATTTGCAACAATATAATTAAGTAATAATTTGAATGGGTTATTACATTTGGTATTAGAGCTTAGGGTTCAACTCTAGGCCTTTTGAGTCCATAATAGCCATGGGTAGGGGATAGTTGACCCTTGACCAAATTGAGTTGTCCTTTAGGATTGACCAAACCTAGATTGAATGTAGGTATGGGAAGGTCTAAGTCGGGAAGAAAGAAAGGGAAGATTGTTAGGACCTCAAACAAGAAAGTCGTATTGGAAGAAAACACCAAGATTGAGGTTCAACATGAGATTCTCGACAATGAGACTCTCTCTCAAGCCCTCACTCGACTTAAGCTAGAGAGAGGCAAGAAGATTGAGGAATCAAAGCGAACGCCTAAGATTAAGAAGCTTTCTTAAATCAGATATTAGCCTCTAGGGTGTGGACCAAATGCACCCTTATTAACTAACGAGTAAAAGGAGAGCCTAGATACTCAACCCTCCTCTTTTGACAAAATTGATGCAAATTCTAATGAGGAATTGGAGGAGTGTCATCTCTATGAGAAGGAAAAAATTGACTAATGTAACAAGAATCTTTTGTAAATAAGGGTCTATCGACCCACACTTAATATAAATAAAGCAAGGTGTTATTTTTGGTGTGTTCAAATGAAGAACTCCAAAATATGTTTACTATGCATGAATATGTATGTCTTCAATGAATGAGTGATATATGCATGTGTATGTAATGTTATGTAGGATAAGAATGTTTACTTGTAGAACCCAGTGTTAAGTTACGATAGATGTGAAATGTGATGCAAGTTTGGTGTGACTCAGTATGGTGACCACCAGGCAAGAGACGAGTGGTAGTGGGTTACACAATGGACCAAACAAGAGGCTGGAATAGATTCTAGAGCCTTTGAATAGGAAAGAGACTCACATGGATCACATAGAACATGATGTTCAAGTGGCAGGCGAGGATCGTGTTCACAAGAATGCAAAATTCAATCAAGGGGATGGTGGTCCAAGAGAAGGCCCTTGAGGTCGAATTGGGGAAGAACTTGGAAAATATATCAAAAGAATAGCACCACCTAAGTTTGATGGAAAATCCATTGAAGTAGGAGCTGAGGCATGGATCATAGAGATAGAGAAATACTTTGGACTCTATAACCTATTCAACCTAACTAAAGTGGCATGGGCTATCTATCAACTTTTGAGATAAGCAGCTACTTGGTGGGACAATGAAAAGTTAGAAATGAATCTTCAGCCCGGTAAGATTACTTGGGAACTCTTCCTCCAATCTTTTAGGAAGAGATGGTTACCGCAACTCTTTTTTGACAAGAAGGTGACAAAATTCCAAAACCTAATTTAGGGGAGCATAACGGTGACCCAATATTGGGAAAAGTTCACCAATCTACTGAAGTATGTGCCCCAATATCAGGGAGACAAATGTTTATGTATCTGAAAGTTCATATTGGGACTTAGACTCCACATTGGAGTAGAAGTGGACATGCACGATCCTCTCATTATGAATGAAGTTTTCCTAAAGGTCACCAAACAGGAGTAAAAACTATAGCAGTTATCCAACCTTCATAACAATTCAAATCCTAAGTCATGGTTTGAGAACAAGAAGGTTTATAAAGGAGACAAGAACCATCATATCCATAATCTCAAGATGGGAAATGATTCTCAAGAGAAAGGTGAAGGTGGTAATGGTGGAAAGAGCAAGAAGGAAAATAATAGCAAAGGAAAAGATGACCAAAAGTAGAAGGGCTTCAGAGAGGACAAGCCAAGAGGTCAGAAAGTTCCTCGCAACGAGTGCTATACTTGTGGAGGTGATCATTGTGCCTCAAATTTTCTGCAGTGATCGAAGTCACGAAGGGAATGAAACAATCGGTAGCCTTAGCATCATCAAAGCCATGTTGCAGTGGATAACAAGCAAGTAGAGTATCAGTATTTGCCAATACAGCTGACGGCTAAGCTCTATGGTCGAACTATCTCTATTTTAATTGATACCGGAGCTACTGAATGTTTCATAGACCCTAGAGTAATATCTAAGATACCCATTAGACTTGGATACATGGAAAAATCATGGACAGTCCAATATGGAAATTGAGCAGAGTAGAGGGTAGATACTTGTCTCTTCTGCAACAAGTTATAGCTTCCAACCTTCCAAACCTAGGTCAACCTATATGTGGCACCCGTAGGCTCATATGATGTAATTTTGGGAATAAATTGGTTAATCGAGCATAAGTCAGTAGTGAATTGTAAGGATAAAGTATTTAGTTGTTTTCATGACTATGGGAACCCAGTCGACATTTGTGGGATGCAAAGACCCGTAGAGCTTAGACAGATCTCTACTATGCAACTCAAAAAGGCTTATGAAAAGGGATTTGTTATTTATGTTGTGCATATCAGAAACCCTAACAATAAGGAACCATATCTAGATGAGTACCCTATTCTCAAGGAGTTCTAAGATGTATTTCCTGATGAACTCATAGAGTTACCTCCAAAAAGGGAATTTGACTTCTCTATTGACCTTGTACTAAGAGTTGAGCCTCAATCCAAAGAAACTTATTGAATGACCACCACTGAAATCTATGAGTTGAAGGCCTAGTTAATGGAATTGTTGAACAAAGGGCTCATAAGACCCAGTGTGTCCCCTTGGGGAGCACCAATTATCTTTGTGAAAAAGGACATAACCTTGTGCCTATGTATAGACTATTGGATATTGAACAAGGTGACCATCAAGAATCAATATCCACTCTTGAGGATAGATGATTTTTTTGACCAGATGAAGGGAGCGACAGTTGTCTCCAAAATTGATCTTAGGTCGGGATACCATCAGTTGAGAATAAAGGAAGAATATATTCTGAAGATTGTGTTTTGAACTTGGTATGGACATTACGAGTTCATTGTGGTACCTTTTGGTTTTGACCAATGCACCTATAGCTTTCATGAACCTCATGAATAGTGTGTTCAGAGACTGTTTGGATGACTTTTTTTTATTTTCATTAATGAAATCCTAGTTTACTCAAAGTTTTTAGAAGAACATGATAGGTACTTGAGGATACTTTTACAACGGCTAAGAGAAAAGAAACTTTTTGGAAGCTATCCAAGTGCTCATTTTATCAAGATAGGGTGCATTATCTAGGCCATATTATTTCAGCTAAGGTAGTCTCTATAGACCCTAAGAATATCAAGGTGATCATGGAATGGCCAGTGCCTCAGAATGTGTCAAAAGTTCATAGCTTCATGGGCCTTGCAAGATACTATAGAAATTTTGAGCAAGGTTCTCCCAAATTGCATCTCCAATAACATCACTCCAAAGAAATGGAACGTGGTTTGAATGGACTGAAAAGTGTGAATAGGAATTCCAACTCCTAAAAGAAAGGCTCACAACAACACCAATGTTGACCATCCTTGATCTTAATGGAAGATTCACTGTAATCACAGATGCTTCAGGTGAGAGATTGGGAGTAGTACTAATGCAAGATGGACAAGTGGTAGCATATGAATAGAGGAAGCTTAAACAACATGAGGTAAATTACACATCTAGAGTTGGCCATAATAGTTCATGCCTTGTAGATGTGGAGGCACTATCTCTTAGGGAAGCCATTTGAGCACAAGACAGACCACTTGGGATTGAGATACATTTTTACTCAAGGAAACCTTAATGCATGACAAAGGTGGTTGGAATTACTTAGTGAATATGACTTTACAATTGAGTAAATAAAGGAAAAAGAGAATAGAGTGGCTGATGCTCTTATTAGACAAATACATCTGGCATCCATGATCTCGACAAGGTCTAATATGAGATAATAGGTGATACAACATTTTCCAGGGAATGAGCACTATGAAAAAGTGAAGATCACTCTAGTAGAGAATCAATCATATCATTGGTTTGATCGGTATGAGATCAAATTAGATGGAATTTTGAGATACCAAAGAGGAAAGTACATTCAAGACTCTAAAGAGTTGAGGAAGTTGGTTCTAGAAGAGGTTCATTGTGAACCTTATTTAGGACACCCCAAAGTATCCAATATGATTGTAGAATTGAAAACTTTGTACTTTTGGCTTAAACTTAAGAAGGATGTAGCAAACTACATAAGATGCTTAGAGTGCCAGTGATTCAAGGTTGAGCATGCATATCCAACGGGGCTATTGTATCCTCATGACATACCTGAGTATAAATGGATGCTGATCAGTATGGACTTCCTACAAGGGTTACCTTTGAGAAAGAATCGACATGATGTTATCTTGGTTGTGATCAATAAGTTGACCAAGGTGGCACAGTTCATTCCATAAAACCTTATGGATGGATCGTTGAACCTGACCAAGAAATTTTTCCAACAGATCTTCCACTTACATGGAGTTCCAAAGACTATCATTTCTGATGGAGACACCAAGATGACCTCAAGATTTTGGATGACCCTGAATGTCACATTGGGAACCAATTTAAATTACAACTTGGCTTATCATCCTTAGACTAATAGGTAGACAAAGAGGGTGAATCAAGTAGTCGAAGACCTCCTCTGAATGTACTACATGGACCAACAATATAAGTGGGAAGAATGCATACCATTGGTAGAGTTTTCTTACAATAACTCTTATCACACATCTCTAGGTATGGCACCATTTGAAGATATTTGTTGAAATAAAGATTCAAGCAGCTCCCTTCAGGTTCCTTTTTGTAAATATACGTGGGCCGGCCTGTGCGTTGCGGAGTTCATTCGGCTTTCCGACAAGTTTTGATCTTCCCCTTTGCGCATTTCTCACTTTGCAACTTCGGCTGGCGGCTTCCCTTTTGGGTCCCAAAATGTTGCGTTGGGCATCCACGTGCCTCGCCTACGGAGATTTTTATTTCCTATTGCTTTGTGGTCTCTTCGGGTTGCTAAAGCCTTCCACATGAGCCAGCACTCCTAGGATTGTCAGAGGGACCCACATCTTGGTACGTGACAGCGTATCACAAACTTTTCTTGCAGGGATAGAATAAGCAGTTGCGGGCTGTGAAATACTTTCGCAGACCTTCTTTATTTTTTGGCAGGCCCTACCTTCAGCCACGTGTCAACCATTCGCAGCCTTTTCAAAGCAGCAGGGATGTGAACACCGCGGGTTGCGAAACCCGTCCATGCATTTTTCGCCACCCGGTTCATATGGCTTTCCCTCCACTTTCCGAGCGGCCTCGGTCCCTTGAACACGTGTTGCATCTTTGCAAGCTCTCAGCAGTAGGGAGTAAGGTTTTCATTCGGGCAGCAACAGGCTGCCATGTGCCTTATGTTGGTCCTTGAAGCAAGCATTAGGCTAACTGAGCAAAAATGTGCCATCAGGTGCCGCGCTTCACAATTTCTTCAAAGCGGTGGACGACACTCATCGCCACTACTGCGGCTCAGACCACTGCCATCATTACAAAGGGCACGTCTGCCACCGATCGACTGGATGTTGTGTTCTAATTGGTTGTTGTTGTAACGACATTGAGAATATTCTGATTCGGGCATCATTACAGGAGATTGTGGGATCTTTCTGTTATGGCTCTCCAAAGCGGTGGGATTTTGCTCTCCGGCTATATATACTCTCTCTGTCAAGGAGAGAGGGGTCCAAGATTTGGAAAAAAGAATACTGGTTTTAGCAAGAGACATCAGGCCTCATTTACATGTTTATTTGCAAGAAACTCTCAGATTGTGCCTATTGTTCGGCCTTTCTGTTTTTCATGTTCTGATTAAACTATAAACTGTGCTCTTTATCATCTTAAGCATTTCATTTGATAAGACTTCTATTTATTGAATACAAACTTGCTTATCTAAATCATGTCTAAATGACTCTTCTTAGCAGTAAGGATGTATGCGATACTATTTTATGCCAATTAAATGAATTGTTTATGCTATAGCTTTAAGCTTCTGATGTTTTGGAACATAACAACAACATTCAGGCCCTTAAGTCTATGATTTATCGTGCCTATCAGTAAGCTTTGGCGCATTGCGTTAGATTAGATTTTGCTTTATTATATCTGTTTTCTTTCCCTTTCCAAACAACCATTATAGAAGAAGTCGGCTTCTTTAAAATCTGGAGGTCACTCAGTTTGGCGCAAAGGGTCCCCCTTGAATTGAGTTTCCCATAAGGCACTGTTATCTCGTCAAATTTTTGCGTCAACAGTTTGTACCCTTTTTCTGGCATGCCCGGTGGGACCCAAACTAATGAAATTGCCTTATAGAGGGGTGTATGAGCCATTGGCCTGTAACTAGATCCCAGACTGCAAATAACCCAGGTTTACTAGTGCCTCCATTAGGGACAGTCCAGGCCGCAAATCAGTTAGTAGCCGTTCCATTCCCACCACCCTTTCCTCTCACCATGTTGTCAGCCGCGAACAGAAACTATGTAGCATGGGATGCTGGAAGTCCCCTGGTAGCTCCGATAGCGCCTGCTATTTGGGGCGCTATCCCAGTTTCGGCCCTGAAATCTCTTCCCAAATTTGCCGGAGATAACACAAAAATGCCAGCAGAACATTTGCAGGATGTAGCGGATGTATGTCTGGTACACGGTATCACAGCGCAGAATGTAGCCCTGAGACTCCTCGCTGCGTCCTTCAAAGGCAAAGCTCTGGATTGGTACCGAACACTGACCCCTAATACCATTCGCACTTGGGATGACCTCGGAGATCCATTCTATGAAAGGTTCTCAAATGACGGAGATCGTTCTTCGTTATATCATTAGTTTTTGGTCATAAGGCGAGCGCCCCAAGAGGCTCTGACCGATTTCAATGCCCGATTTCACTTAAATTGGTGGAGGATTCCTGTGACTATCCGCCCGACTCCAGAACTGGCATTCATATTTTATCTAAAATCCATTAATCCTGACATTTCTATGATGATCAAGTCTTTGGGAGGAGCCACTCTACCAGATGCTTATGCTACCGCTATCAAAGAGGAGAATCATTTAATAGATTGCGGGAAATTGCCTCCTCGACCTATTGTGCCGATATTTCTTGAAATATCGACCTCTGCATAGGAGACCGCATCAACTAGTGCGCCAACAACTCCCCAGTCGATGTATTCGTATACAATCGCTCTAGAAAACTTGGCCTCTACATCGGGTTCTTCCAAGAATGAAATAGGCGACCTCAAGGAGATGTTGCGAACTATGGAAAACGATATAACAACTCTCAAGCGGAACCAAGCAATGCCTCCATGGCCCGCATATCAAAACTATTAGAGTGTGCGCCCTACCTATCAGCAAAATCAATACCAGAATGCACCTCACACTAATTCACCAGCGGCGGCTACAAACCAAATTGTTCTGGCACCTGCGCCGCTGACAGGTGCGTCGCCAAGCTCAACTAGAGAACTAATCGCGGGACAAAACAATCTGATTGATGACATCAATCCATGGTGCTTCCCTTGCAATGATGCGCATATGCCCCAAAATTGTCCGCGTGGCAACTTACAACAAAAGGTAGCAGAGCAACGTAGTCAAGGTACTGCGACAGAGAATGGAGAATACATATACGCCTCGGCAATGGAGAATGTGGTCCTTACCACACAGATGCAAGGAATGTCCTTAGAGAAAGAGTTTGATATTGTTCCTGATCATGCGCTCTTCTCATGGATGGAAGACGAGGAGATGGTGTTTGCCAATGACACGTCCATAGCTGGAACGCCACAGGTACAGTCCGACTATAACACACGCTCAAAGAGGAGATTCACCGGTGAGCCTGTTGTTTCATTCTCAGATAGCCCGCAATGCAAAGGCTTGTCTGATCGAATTCCTTGCGCTTCGACCGTCTCTCCACCTTCTCAACCACGGAGGGAGATTATTATAACAAAAGCGAAGGAGCAGAAATCTCCGAGCCCGTCACCTTTTCATGTGGTGGAGCAGTTAAAGAAATCATCCGCTCAGGTGTCTCTATGGGACATTCTAGCTATCCCGGAACAAAAGACTACGCTCCAAAAGGTGCTTCAGCAAGAGATTGACTCAGCACCAACCGAGCCTTCGGCCAGTACCGAGGTGGTTTATCAAATGTCACCGGCTAAGGTTCTCACAGACAAAGTGAAAGAATCCCATACGGAAGGCAGAGGTATGCCAAAACCTCAACCCTTCTTCTTGACCCTCATTGTAGGGGAAAAGCTATTACACAACACTATGATTGATTCTGGCGCCAATACAACTATTATGCCAAAACTGATAGCCAAAGCCTTGGGACTCAGCTACAAACCTATGAAGAAAGGGGTGATGCAACTAGATGGAAATAAAGTCGATACTGTGGGTGTCATCAAAGCACTTCCGTTAACCCTATTTGCCTGCCCAAGTATCACAGTCCCGCAAGATACAGTGATCATAGATGTTCCACCAATGTTTGGTCTTTGTCTATCTCGAGAATTTACTTCAAAGGTGGGTGGCTATTTGTCTTTAGATTGGTCACATCTAATACTTAGGACCAAACATGGCATGAAGATGAAGATAGAATCGGAGGCTCTGCATTTCGAACATGTGGCGAATGAGGCACTAATCAATTTTGAAGCCGCACATACCTCCATCACCAAGTAGGACATGTATAATGTCGAACTGCTAGAGGAGGAGAAGGTGAGCAGAGACTGAAGTGATAAGGAAGATGCTCTATTGAGTGAACATATGAACAATGATCCTTTCGGGAATTATCATGCTACTGGACTGGGCACATATGTGATTTATGATGAAGACCAAGTTCTTCCGAAGGTCATCAAAGAATCCGACGATGACCAAGCAAGTGAGCTGTGGACATTGTATTTTGACGGAGCAAGGAGCAAAGTTGGAGCTGGAGTAGGGGTATGTCTAATATCCCCACAAAATGAGAAATTGTTGAGGTCTTTCTGATTCCAATTCACCTATTCCAACAATGAAGCTGAATATGAAGGGTTGGTCCAAGGCCTTAGCCTAGCGGAACGAATGGGTTTTAAGCAATTGATCGTGTTCGGAGACTCCGAACTAGTAGTTAATCAGGTCTAAGGAATCTCTGCAGTGAAGAATGTCCGCATGAGATCCTATCGGCATCGAATCTGGGACCTGATTGAAAGTTTTGGAGCTTTCAACATCCTGACCGTTCCCCGAACGAAGAATGGTGATGCAGATCGCATGGCGGTGATCGGTGCTCAGTTTGATCCTGTCTCTGACTTGCTTCGGAACAAATATTCAGTACGAGTGCTCGTTCAACCAGCAATTCCTGACAATGATTAGAGTTGGCAAGTGTTTGAGAGCGATGAGCACATCGCCTCATTTATCCAACACTCTGGGGAATTTGTTGATCAACTTCAACCAAAAATCGCCGAGGCCTATGAAGGAAAAATTATGCAGCTCAAGTCAAATAAACTTCCGAAAGGGTTAGTTACTCTCCAGAATTTTTTCGATTGTAATGACGCCCGAAATGATAAGTGAAAATTCGTGGCAGACAAAAGTGATTATGAAAACCTTCGGGTCTCCGATAATAAGAATCTCCAAGTCGGAAAAGATGTCCCACAACGAGATAGAGAAAGGCTTATCAGCTTCTACGAAAAGTATGGAGTAGTGGCCTGTTCCTATGACGATCTGGAGGGTTACGATCTTGGCATCATTCAACATACTATTGAGCTAACAGAAGGTGCAAAACCAGTCTGACAGAAACAGAGGCCAGTCAACCCTAAAGTTGAGGCCCTGATGGCACAAGAGCTTTCTAAGCTCATTGAGTCATGTATTGTCTTCCCAATCAAACATAGTACTTGGGTATCAAATCTGGTACCAGTCCGAAAGAAGAATGGTGATATCCGCTTATGTGTGGACTTCTGAGACCTGAACAAAGCATCTCTGAAGGATCACTATCCATTTCCTTCTATGGAGTCAATCCTCCAAACCGTCGTAGGATCAGAAATGTTCTCTCTGCTGGATGGCTTCTCTAGCTATAACCAAATTTGAGTTAAAGAAGAAGATCAGCACAAGACTACATTCACCACCAAGTGGGGAACATTTGCATATGCTAAGATGCCTTTTGGTTTATCTAATGCAGGGGCAAATTTTTAGAGAGCTATGGACATCGCATTCAGCGAACTAATCAATAAGTTTATCCTAATCTATTTGGATGACCTTACTGTGTTCTCTAAATCTAAGGATGATCATTTCGATCATTTGAAATTAGTTTTTCAAAAGTGCCAGGAGTTCGGGGTTTCCTTGAATCCAAAGAAATGTGTATTCGGAGTACCGCAGGGTAAGCTGTTAGGGCATGTTGTGTCAAAAGAAGGAATTTCAATTGACCCCGAACGAGTAAGGGCTACAAAGGAACTTCCCCTCCCAGTAAATAAGAAAGGTGTCCAGTCTTTCCTGGGCAAGGTAAATTTTTTCAGCAAATTTATCTCCGATTTTGCGGGAATGATTAGGCCAATCACCCTAATGCTAAAAAAGGATCAAATCTTCAAATGGACAACAGAAGCTCGGGAGTCATTTGAAAAGGTCAAGGAAGTGATCTCCACAGCTCCGGTGCTGATTAACCCAGATCAATGCAAAGATTTTATAATGTATGCTTTCAGTAGCAAGTCCAGTATCACTACTATCCTAATTCAAAATGATAGTGAAGGAAAGGGAGAGCATCCAGTTGCGTTCTATTCCCGAACCCTAAAGGAATATGAGGAAAATTATAACTTTGTCGAAAGACAGGCTTTTGCAATAGTAAAAGGACTTAAAAAATTCTGCCATCTAATTTCCTGTAATAAAGTTGTGGTATATGTCACACATTCTAGTGTGCGGGAATACATCATGGAAGGAGAGATCACAGAAAAAAGGGCTAATTGGATTACCAAAATCCTGGAGTATGACATTGAGGTCAGGCCTACTAAGACTGTTAAAAGCATAGGACTGTGTGAGTATATGGCATAGAACAAGGAGGTACCTGCCAAAGAGGAACAATCAGAGCTCAACCTGATAAATGAATCTGGATTGGAAGATGATTGGCTGACAGATAGGATGAACTTCATGCAAACCGGAAGGTATCCGCTAGGCCTCTCATCCCAAAAAGGAAGGTATTATCAGCTACAGAATTGTGGATATAGGCTGGTAGAAGGGGTTCTTTTCAAAAAAAAAATTAATGGTGTGCTCCTGCGATGCGTTAATTCCAGGGAGGCGCAGAGGATCCTCGACGAATTTCACAATAACGACGAAGGTGGACATTTCTCCTCTGAAACTACCACCATCAAGATCCTGCGAGCTGGATATTACTGGCCTACCCTTTTTAGCGACTCCTACTCTCTGGTAAGGGCTTGTAAAAAATGTCAGTTCTTCTCCGACAGAAGGAAGAATTCAGCAATGCCCCTCAAACCTATCGTGGCGGATAAACCATTTGCGCAATGGGGCCTGGAATTCATCAGAATGATCAACCCAGTTTCTAGTGCCGGACATAAGTTGATTTTGACCACTACAGACTACTTCACGAGGTGGGCTGAAGCCATTCCCCTTAAGGAGGCAACAGAAACAGAGATTGTAGACTTCCTTGAAGCTCTGGTGACAAGGTTCGGCCCTCCGAAGACAATTATTTCAGACAACGCTAGAGATTTTCTAGGTACAAAGGTATGTCACTTTGCATTAAAAAATGGCATATTCCTTAAAACATCATCAAACTATTATCTGCAGGGAAATGGCCTAGCCGAGTCGACAAACAAAATTTTAGTCTGACTCCTTAAAAAGGTCGGCTCAGAACACCAGAGGGAATGGCATAAAAATATCTAAAAGGTGCTCTGGGCCAACTGCATAACTCCTAAGCAAGTCCTCAATACTTCACCCTATGGGCTGGTATATGGGAAGGAGGCACTGTTACCTATCTCTATGGAGATCCCAACGATACAGTTGTTGAAATCTCTTGAGATAGAAGAAAATGATGCCATGGAGGTTCGGCTTGCCGAACTACTGGAAGTACAAGAAAAAAGGGAGAATTCCCTAATAGCAATGACAAGCCATCAACAGGTGGTCAAACGATGGTTTGACAAGAAGACTTCCGACCAAGGCCTAAAAAGTGGAGACTTAGTGCTAAAATATGACAGCAGGGCTGCAAAGCTAGGTCAACACGGTAAGCTCGACAGCCTATGGAAGGGACCCTTCAAAATCATTTGGTGCATGCAACACAATGCTTTTAAACTAGAAAATATGGAACAAGAGCCTCTAGGAATCCCGGTTAATGGGATTCACCTTAAGTTGTTCCATTAAGCATTAAGCCCTACCTTGTACAGTTGTAAATAACATTTTTCCTTTCAGTTTTTTTGGGCCTGTTCTTTTGTGGAATCGGTGGTCTTTCTACGTGTTTTCTCACTATAGGTGGCAGATAAAACACCAGAGGTGCTTTACACAAAATGCACTCATACATGGAGAAAAAGCATGCAAGATTTGCAAACCCAGAAAATTGAACACGGAAGCAAAAAGGAGCATAGATTTTCCTTAAAAAGAAGAAGTATATATTTATATATATATGTTCCTGGGTTACAAAATGGCTGAAATGCCGATTTTCAAAATATACAAGTATTAGAGTATGCTATATATACAATGGCCTTTTATCAAGATTTTCTGGAGCAGGTGAGTTACATCATCAGGCATCAAGGCAAGGGGGTTATTTATCCAAAGGAATGGCTGGCAGCAACCGACGCATTCACCGCAGCGTCTGCCTCTTCCTCATCCACGGGCTCCTCCGCGGCACTGGTAGCATCATTCAACACAGCCGTGGTCAGTGGTGGATACACTAGGTCCCTGAAATTAGTATACCATTCTACGTCGTAGAAGGGTATCACGTTGTAGCTCCGGAACAGGAAGTGTAGGGCTTGAGTAACCCTTTGTTGGTGCTGGCCACGGGACTGCAGACAGAATCCGCTGAGAAATGGCAGCCAAACAATGACAACCTCTTCTTCAATAAAGTGACGCAGGTTGCTGGCAGTTGGCAAGCCTATCCCATATGTGGCGTGTGTAACAACCTCACCGAGCCCATTCAAGTACTTCTTTGGGAAGATTTCTTTGACCAGCTTCAAGATAAGTGGCCGGGGAACGCAAATGTCCAGCATGGACGCTACAAAGTGTGAGCACACGTCGGTATTCACCCTATACTTATCTTCATACTCCACACAATCCTTGCCCAGGACCCACTTAATGGCTACCAGAACCAGCGAGTGCTTGTTCTTCGTCATCCTCTTCAACCTTCTAATGGAGATTTCACCTACAAATGGCATCTGTGATTTGAACAAGGTGAGGCGAATTGGGGTATCCATTCTCCTGACACTACCCCTAAGTCTGCTAAAATAATGCCGAACCTGCTCGCCACCTAACCTATGAAAGGGCTTGCTGGGAAATCTGCTACTAACCTATCACTTCTTAAACGCTAAGTGTGTTTGTTTGCTATCTACTAGCCTATTTATAGAAAATTGACAAGACATATGCCAATCCGCTTGTAAGAAACGTGATGTATATTGGCTGCAATCTCGAAGGCCAAGTTTACGTTTGTTCACGTTTTGGGCTGGTACATGCATAATAGCACGGCTCAAGGCATGCTTAATTAAATCAAGTTAATTAATTAGCTTTAAAAGGGTGGCATTTGCTGGTAAGAGTACGTATGGCCATAAGCTATTGTGTCATATCTCAAGTGCATCCCAGAGTCCGAGGTGATACTTGTATCTTCTTCAGGCGGTGATCGTTTGCTTGGCGTAATCATTCTGGCCAGGATATTAATTACCAGTACATGCTAGCACAAGGTGAGAAGGCCAGTTGCAAGCTCAATTTCCAAGGAGATCAGGGCGTATCACACGATCTCTTAAAAGCAATGATGAAATCCAGCCGCCTCGAAAAAGCAATCAGTTCATCTTGCATGAGTTGTGGGGTTAACGGTACATGCCGAATTAAATGCAAAAGGCTTGCGTTCGCCTACCACCTTGGGGAAAGCTGCTATTATTATATGAAAAGGCTTAGTATTTCAAAGTCTTTTTAAAAATGCAAGGAAAAGTGCAAAGCGTTTTCTGTCTGTCTATCTAGTGCAAGCGTATTCGCAGGCCAGGAAGCTTACAAGTTCTGCAGCGAAAGAAAAATGTCAGAATCTTCAGCTCAACCGATGCAAGAAGAGATTAGCTAGGAACTTTATACGGCTATTTGCTCTTCAGCCGAGGTATATGTATACGAGGATGTAGCATATGCCACTCCTGGTATACCCACGAAGATGAGAAGAGCCAACACAGAGGAGCTGGAAAGACCCAAGGAATGGAATAACCCGAAAAAGGTTAAGGAAAAGTGGGATAATATCTACGACCCAAAGCTCGCAAAGAACCCTAAATCTCTCAGAAAGGTGGCTTGTACAAGATTATCAGCAGCAAAGGCAGACCAATCCACGGCAGGTAGAGTCTGGTTAAGCAGCCTCCCACAGTACATGGTCTCATTGGTTCACTATTGCCCGGAGGTGGTCGACGCGGCTTTTCAGCGCTATAATCCAGATACCCACTGTATTGAAGGTCACAATTTAAGGGTTCTTATCAGCCTAGAAGCTATCTAGCACATGTTATGTATCCCAGATCCAAGCAGAAGAAAGGAGACTATTGAGCCTTTCCGCCCAAGCAAGGGGGAGAAGATATGGAAGAAAATGAAAACCGGCTCCGATTTTTTGTTAAAGGAAACTAATAAGAAAGGTGTCACGTCCGCTAAGGTGCCAAGTATCCCATTATCGCGTGGTTCATTCCGTGATGATTTTCAGGACCCCATGTCCATGCTGGCATTTGTTTGCGGCCGAGATTCCGATGAGAAGATCGAGGCTTTTCAGCTGGGCCCTGCAATACAGTTTCGCAAACAGCATGAACTTTTCTAGTATGATTTTGTTGATTTTATATTTTAGGAAATGATACATCAAATGGAGAATTATCAAGCGAAAAAGAAGTTTAGATTTCTTTCCTACCTGGTCCACATGTTCTTGCATCAGAATCTGGATTTCTTCACCCGATTTGTTCCGCTATCGATTTTTGATGAGCAGAACAAAAGAAAGTCGGTGTCTACATGGACACCTTTCCTTTCCGCAACATATGATTATTATGCCTTCGCAGACTATTTCATAGCCCCGGTTTTAAACGATTTGATCGGAGAAGGTGATATCGTCTGACTTAACACGGAGCAGACTAGATTTTTGCAAAGCTACACCCCTGCTTGTGACTGGTTCTTAGGCAAGGATTTCACAATCGTTCGCATGCGGGGATTCATTGGTAAGATTTTCCTACTGCCGGCTTGCGTCACCGATAGAGCGCTTATGCTGGAGGTTTTCCGATAGGTGTGTATCATTGATTTCATGTTCTGTAGTTGTGAAAGTGTCAAGAAGAAAGGATTCTTCACTTGCTCGAAGAGTTTCAAGTCGGTAACCCTGGTTAAAAAATAATCGCACAAGCTGCTAGAGGAGAAGCTGGCACATCTAGGGTTGGTACTGGTAAATGATAAGTGGGATTACAACCCTTTCAATGACCTTCCAGAGCCACATATGAAGGTTACACATGTTCCCTGACCATACTAGGAGAAGCGGCGTAATAGGCGGACTGATAAAGATGAAGATTTTGTTGAATTAGCACAAATCCCTACGCCGGATACCAGGGGCCCATGGCACAAGTTCTACCTTCCAGTGGCTGTGGAAAAGGACAACCTTCCGATAGAGCATGGCATGTAGAACATGTTGAAAGTGGGCGAGGAATGGAGTGATGAAAAAATAAAAGCTTTCTGGAAATATCGCCAAGAAATAGCATAGTTGAAGGCTCCTTATAGTCAGGTAAAGGATGACCAAGAATTTGATAGATGGTGGGATGAAGGCCATCCCAGCCCTATCTCTAGTGCTGACAAGAGCGAAGAAGCAGAGGAATCCGAGGATCAAGAGGAAGAAATGGCGGTATCATCCTCTTCAGCGCAAGGAGGCAATGTCTCCAAGCATGTAGCCTATGTGGGCACTAATGTGTGCTTTAATATATCAAGAGGCTCACTTACACGCACATGGGCAGCTAAACCGGTCAGGCCAATGCCTCAGCAGAGGGATCCGATGGCTGAAGCTAGTGAGGGTTCGCCTGCGAAAAAGCAGCGCATGGAAAGTATTATCAGAACAGTTTCACATGAATCCGCCGAAGGAGAAGTGCCCGCTGCTAGTAAAATGCCAGAGTTAACAGGCGAGTCACGAACAATTCTGGAGCCACCGCCGACCAGTTAGTAGGTACATTTCACTCCTTCCTCTCTTACATCTCATTCTTTCGTATCCGCCCCTGCTCCGTCAGCAACTCGTACCATTGGCCCTAACCCTCTACCCTCTACTTTTGGTCCAGCTTATTCCGTTGGATTTGCCCAGTATTCGCGAGACCAACCGTTTATAATTACTCCTCCGAGTATGCTGACGCCTACTGCTACTGCTCAGACTTTCCTCACCTCGCTTTCTGAAAATGTTCCTCCTGTTGGCCCCCACTCTTTTTTCGCTATGCTTACAGATCATTTTCCATTGCAACAAGTCGATACCCAGGCAGCAACTCTTCTTCCCCGACCAATGGGCCTTACGACTGAATCTTCGGTTCAGTCACTACAAATGTCTAGCCCTGCTGATAGTCCTCAGGCCAAGCTATGGAACGTGCCACACTTTTCTCCACAAACCGTCACCCTTCAGAAGAAGCAAATGCATGTGCCTATGAAAGTTACCAATCCCTACGCCCTGCCTTCTGGTGTTCCTTTCGCAGGTGGGCTGGTTTCATCACCAGCTGAGTTCATAGCATAGATAGATTGCGAAAAGGAAGCGCGCGCAAATAGAATGAGGTGACGAAAGGAAAAGGATGACAATGCCCCCGCCGAGCCAAGAGTACAGGCTTCGTATGATGAGGCCCGACAGGAATTAAAATTTGCAACTATGTACCCAAGGATAAGTAAACCCCAGGGAGAAATGCAACCAGAGGACTATGAGATCTATGCTGTCGGACTGGACATGAAGGTAGCCCGGCCACAAGATAAAGTTGAAATCATGGAGAAGACACAATGGGTGGTCACTTCTGACTTCCTCAAAACTGGTCGCCAGTTAAAGAAGAAGGATGAGCAGCTCAGGGCAGCAAAGGAAAGGGTGAGCTTTGTAGAGACAAAGGAGAAATCGTTAGAGGCGGATATCACCCGAATGAAAGAAAGAGCGCTAACAGCAGAGAATGAGAGAAACTAGCTTCAGGGCGAAATTGCGAAGAACCAGGTTCCTGACCCCGGCCTAATAAAAGAATTGCAAAGCCAGAACCAAGCAGCACAATAGAGCCTACGATCAATAAAGGAGGAGCTTGAATGCTTCCGGCTTGAGTACAGTCAGAAGATGGCAGAGAAGGGCCAAGAGATGGAGCGCCTACAAGAGCAGTATCAGCAAAAGATACAGGAGAAAGAGGCCGAATTCAAAAGCCTGAAGACTAAGCTAGAGGAGGAGCTCCGAGAGACAAAGGCTTCTCTGGAGGAGCAATCCGCTAACCACTCCTGAGCTGAACAAAATTGGAATAAAGAGATGAGCAGCTATGCGGAACAGTTGGCGGTCGAGAAAAAAGAAGAAAGTAGAATTAGCTGAGGCCCTCATTTCAAGAAACGCAGAGATTTCTTTGCTTAAAGCCTCTCCGTTACCTGCCCCTGTGCTGCCTGATGTCGTCCTGATGGTCAGGCAATTATACATTTCTCACTGGGAGAAGGTCAAGACCTTCTTCCTAACTCTGCAGCCTACCCTCCGATTCATCGACAAGGCATTAAGACTCAATCAGGAAGCCCACGACACAATGGAACAGTTCTTGCGTTTCATCCTGAAAAAGGTTCCTGAGGCAAGGGACTTGCTAAACAAGCTATACTCGGTCTCGGACGAGATCCTTACCGGGGCAGGTATCGAAGATCGGGACACCGCTGCTCAAACAGCAAATAAATTCATTCATTTCCACTCCGCCTTCCAGCGCACCAAGGCAGCGGCAGCTTTTCTAAGTAAGGCGCTTGATGGCATTCGGGGAAGTTTCTCTGAGTTGGGAAAGTTGGGGTTGCCGTCTTCGTTCCTTGAGAATGGCTCCATTGCCATAGCTACATAGATTGCAAAGGTTATTGCATTTAAGAATTGAGATATTGAGGCGTCATTCATCACTCAAGCAGAAGGAGATTGATAGATTTCGCCATGGCAGGCTAACTCCATTAAGGAGATTCGGTAGCCCTCCCCAATTCGCGCAGCCTTTTGTAAATATCGTGGTAGCGTTGTTCATTGGACAAATCTTCCCCTTTGCACATTTTCATCGCAACTCTCCCAGCTACTTTTCCATATCCGAGCAGGCGCCAGCCTACTTTTCCAGAAGTGCTGGCCTCACAAGGAAGCGGGGATGTAATTGATGCCTCCATATGGCAGGGCACAAGAGTAAATTTGCGTGCCTTAGCGAATGAGCAAATGTGCCATCGCCGCAAGTGCAAATGGCACGTCGACTTGTGTTCTAAAACGACATTCTGATTTCATTACAATTATGGCTCTAACTCCGGCACTCTTCGTCCCAAAATGGATGAATTTGGAAACTCTGGTATTCGGCAGAATCCAGAGATAAGTTTATTGGGTTAGCTACCATATGCCTTTAATATGTTTTCCAACAACATTCTCCTGATAAGTCACCAGCTACCAGAAAGCTTCTTTAAAGTCATTCCCCAAGTTTCCCATAAGGCACTGTTATCTCGTCAAATTTTGGCATCAACAATATTTATGGGTGAAAGTATCATACAACCATCAATTGGGATAGATTGGAAGATAGGATCATAATTGGACCTAAAATGCTTAAGGAGATGGAAGACAAATGAGATTCATTAAGAGAAAATTGAAAGAGGTGGCGACAACATAAGAGTTATGAATAGAACTCTTGGATAGTTTGTGGAAGGGGGTAGAGTCTTCTTAAGAGTCAGACCTCATAAAAGTTTCATTTACTTTGGAAAGTCTTCCAAGTTGGCCCCAAGATATGTGGGTTTGTTTGAAGTCTTGGAAGTGATCAACCCAATTGCTTATAGACTTTCTCTACCACCTACTTTGGCTCGATTTCTTCATGGCATTAGTTTAAGGTCCAATGGGACTAGTATTCAGAAGATAGTGCTACGAAATGATGCAAGAGAAATAGAATGCTCCTTCCCACATTTTCTTTCTTGTGGATTGAGTTCTAAGGTGGGGCTAGGAAAGTTAGTTTTTAGGTTCAAATCTGCACCTCAAGGAGCTCTTTGCCTGAGGATGTCAGCGCGGTCTCTAGAAAATAGTGTGGTGTGCTGGCATATCTAAAGTTTGTTGTAGTTTGTTCAGCCAGACAATAGCACAGACAAGGTTGAACTCACCAAAAGGACTAACAACCTAGCTACTCAACTAAAAGGCCAAAATGAAACAATTAAATAAATGAAGTATTCTCTAATGTTATAAAGTAGAAAAGCAAGTGTAAGATGGGTAAGAAGTATCTCACCAAGGAATTTGTTCACCAGTTTATCTTCCTCACAACATGCACACCTGCACATAGCAAGAGGGAAAATTTTGGGTGGCTAAATAGGGGCCTGCTTTAGTCAGACCCTCATTTAGGTGTTTCTACCTACAGGGACAACCAAGGAAATGAGATAAAGAAATAGTGTAGTAAAGAAAACACAAGCACAACAAAGCAGTACTATGCTACTCAACCAAGTGATAGAGGAGAGGAGAGGGAAGCTTACCACCTCCACCAAGGGCACTCAAGGCTACTTGGGGGAAAAATGAGAGGAACTCAAGTCTCTGCTGCAATGGCATGGTCCCAAATGTGCTATACCGAAGTGACAGAGTGAAGCTTTTTCTGCAATGGAATGCTTGAGTGCTTAGAGTGAGTGAGAATGGATGCAAAAGTGTGAGTATGGAAGCTTGAATTGTGTAAGAATGAAGAATTGATCTGTTGAAGAGTTGTAAATAATTCTAAAGAGTTGAAATGCTTGTTGAAGGGCTGAATATGAAGAAGGAAGGAAGAAAAGGGCCATATTTGGGTCGGTTGGCCGAAGGGGGTGTTACAACTTTGCTACCAATGAGAAGTGTAACACCTCTACAGGTTCAGCTACAAGAATCTTCTAGAGACGTAAGCACACCACATGGACATCTGTGCACCACGCGGGCATCCCCGACAGAAATGCCCCCACCGATGCTCAAAACAGGTGCCAAGTGGACCACCAACAATGGGCTTAAGTAGAATTAATCCTATGAACTTGGTTTTCTAAAGTGGATAAGGGAAAGAAAAGGAATTTGCATAGGGGGTGCAAATTCACTCTTATACATTTTTCCCCCACTTTAGCAAGCACAAGTACTGATGAGTTCTTGGTAAAGAAAATCAAGAAGAGAGTAGAGTTAGAAAAATATTCCTGAACCATTGACGAAGTAGTAATTAGTCTGGTGTACCTGAAGGTGCAAGAAAATCAAAGGACTCCATAGCTGCTCAGAACTATGAAGTTGGAAAAAATAGAGTTCCTTACTGGCCCGCAGACCTGCAAGGAGGCAACCCCTAAGATATCTTGCATGAAGGAAGCCCCAAGGAAGTGCCCTACAAGTTTTTGGTCCTATAGGGAAGTTATTCTCCATGAACTCAAGCATGAAGAATACCGAAGGAAGCACCCTATAAGCTTTTAGTCCTATATGGAAGGTATTCTCCATGAACTCAAGCATGAAGAAAACCAAAGAAGTTCCCTATAGGTTCTTAGTCCTACAAGGGAGGTATTCTCCATGAACTCAAGCATGAAGAACACCTGAAGAAGCGCCCTACATGTTCTCAATCCTATAAGGTAGCCACCCCCAAGATCTCTCACATGGAGGAAGCTCAAAGGAAACCACCCTACAAGTTCTTGGTCTTGTAGGAAGGTATTCCCCAAGATATTTCGCATGGAGGAACCTAAGAAAGTAGACTCTACAGAGTTAGGAAGCAGCGATACATTTACCCACAAATAGAACATGTCAAAAGTGGTCGGTCACGCAAACCGTCAATAAGTAAAATTCTCAAAGGGGTCCACTCAAGGGACATGCTATTTGAAAAGTAAGGTCTCGTCAGGCTACCCCCAAGTTAGACATGAAAGAGAGAATTGAATGAGTCTAGTCGGGCTACCCCTAGGCTAGTCATGAAATAATTCCATTTGGAATAGAGGCTCTGAAAGAAGGGTCCCTTAGGAACCTTCCATGAGGAAGAAGGAGGGGTCCACTCAAGGGACACACAATTCAAAGCAGCTATCCATCTTAGAGTGATTTTTCATCAAGGAATCCTTTCAAAAGATATTCACTTCATCAAGGAGTTCGAAAGGAAGGATATGACCCCACATGAGGGGAAATAAAAGTTGTTCCCATTTAAGAGGAAGGTACTCAAATACTTTCTTTATGAACCCGTGATGAAGGAAACACATTTCGTAAGGGTTCCAAGTTGAGAATGTGATTCTAAGGAAAAATTTGTGAAGACTTGAGAAAATATTCGTTTACAATGAATTCGTTTTCTAAAAATCAAAGTGTTGAAGAAGAGGCATTGTGACACATAGAAGGGAAAACTCAAGCAAAGAAGAGAGAAAGATAAAGAGAAAGAAAAATAGAAAAGAAAAATTCAAACAAAGGGCATAGGGGGATCTAGTTTAGTAGGGTCAAATCTGTGCAAGCTCATATAATACTAGGTAACCACAATGCAAGGTGAAAGATCATCAATCTCCAACCAGATCAGGAAGAATACATAGAAAAAAAAGTAAAAATAAAAAATTGGGTCAACATGGAAGGGAAGCCTAAATGGCCCCAATGCTTTGCATCATCCCCAATTTATCAAAAATCAAGCACAAAAATGGAAGAATGATGATACAAATAGAAGAAGGTTTATTACATAAAAACCATGCTTGTATCCATGCACCAACGGGGGTGACGAGGGTCATCCAAGCACACATAGCACAAGCATGGGGGGAACACATCACAAAACAAACACACACAAGATCAAGAAAGGGCCTCCTCCTAACATTGATCAGCCAAGAGGTTGTCCACTTCCCAATCTAAATCCTCATAAGGGGAAGGAGGATGAGCCTGCAATGGTGGGATGTTAAGAGGAGGAGCATCTAAACCTCTTGCAATAAGGGCCAAGGAAGAAGGCCCCCAAGGTCCTCTCCATCGAGCTCATGTGGAGTCAAAGTCAACGATTTTGTGAAGATCGCTAAAAGGGCTGGAACCTCATCCAAAGAGTTAAACATGCACCCCACAAGAGCACCATGTCTTACTTCAGTGGATGGGATAGGTAGTGCCTGAGATTCACCACTAAGCTCGCTGAATGACTCAGGAGTAGTGACAAACTCAGGAGAAGCCAGGACTGGTTCTATTACAAGGACATAACAAGTCAGTACAGGACCACCTTGTGAGGAAGGTGGACTCCTCTTATGCCTTTCATTACTAGAAGGACTAGCCTCCACCTCTTTCTTCATTAGAGGAGATGAACTCCCCACAGGCAAAGCTAGGGGTGCAAAGGAAGAGGAAGAGAGACTTGTAGTGGATACAATTTAGGTATTGACCATATCCATAGGCTTTGGGAAGGGCTAAATATCCAGAATGGACATCAACAAAGAGGGCTCCACCGAAGGAGTGATGAACACCTGCACCCATTTAGGGTTAGACACATTCATGTGCTTGCAACAGAAGAAAAGAGTAGACCAAAGTGGAGAGAAACAAAAGGAAGGGAGAAAGAAGACACTATAGGAGGTCTTGAAGCAAGAGCAATTGTTTCTTCCTCATTCCATTGCAAAGCGACCTACTCAACCAGGAGAGCCTTTCGCCAATGCTTGGATTCACATACAAGGTGGTTTTTGTGACTCTTGGAGTTAGAGGCTGAAGTTTGTGAAGGGACACGAGGTTCCTTCTCAACCATAGGAACATCCACTATGGTTGTTTCAAGCGGAGGAATAGGTTCCTATATGGGAGCAGGGGGAACACATTGAGGAACGGTAGGAGTTAACTAGAGAGCCTCAGTAGCGGGCCTCTTTCCACTCACTTCCTTAGAGTTAGGAGTGGCAAGAGGCCACAGAGGTTGAAACGAGGAATCTCCTTGGGAGACCTTCTTCCTATCATAACGAATGGGTCTAGGATATATCAATAAAACAAGAAGCTTGAATGCGGGACACTTAGGCTTTTGCCAAGAGAGCACCGAAGGCTTCTCCTACAAATGAGGAGCAGATCCTGATGGAACCACAACTAAGTGAGAAGAAGTGTCAGACTAGGCAATGAAAGAGGAAGAAAGAGGATCACAAGACCACTTCTCTTCTTTCCTCTTTCAAGTCTTAGCAGCATCACTGTTAGCCTTCAAGCAAGCCCTATGTGAGATAGCATAAGGCGAGGGAGGGTACCTTACTTTCGGCCTCTGACATCCTTTCTTGTAGTTCTGATATGTCTTGTGAAAAAGGTCTATCCTAGGTGGAAGAGGACCCACAAACATAGGCCACCGGTGATCCAAGGAGTAGCTACCACATGCAACCGATAGTCTATAATCGGTGTCATGGATAAATTTTAAACATTTAGGCACAATGGAGGGTACCAAATTCATCACCACTAACCAAGGGATATCCAATTTCACTCTAAAGAGTTCAGATCCAGGAATGATATCAAACAAGAGATTCACAGACTTAGGTCCAACTAAGATTGATAGGACAATACTACCCAAAGGGGGTACTAAAATCCCATCATGTGTGCGGATCAAACTCACAAGAGCATTGTATCCATCCTTATGTAAAAATTTTATTAGAATAATCTCCTTTGTTATTATGTTCACTTGTGATGTCGGGTCAATGAGAACACCAACTATTATGTTTCCATTGATCCATGTAGGAATGTAAAGAGAAGACGGTTCCTTGTTAAAACCCATAGGCATGTCCTATGAAGTGAAAGTTATACAAGTACCACTATTAATAGGTTGCGTTGAGCGGATGGGTTGATGCGGGAACGAGGTAATTATGCACACTAGACAATGCTTTCACATAATCCCTAAAGTTTAACGGATAAGACGGTGACCCAATTAAGGTTTCATCATGCAATACCTTCAGAACCTTCTGAGTACGCCAACTAGGGGTGGCAGGTTGGGTTGCAAGGCGAAAGCCTTACAACACTCACACCTACAACACTCCTAGAGTATAAGGAAAGGTACTATTAGTATCGCAAGAATGGAACCAAAATGGTTCACGTCAGGTTCACCAAAAATGTAAGAGAGGGGGACCATCACGTGCAAAACCCTAGGTTACGGAGGATCAAGATGTGAGAGGCTTCCCTAACTTACCTCAACTAAGTGCAATGTGTAGGTTATGAGGATGAGAATGATGAGGATTATGAGGTCCTACAATCACTCTACAATCCCAAGTTCTAAGGTGGGGCTAGGTGAGTTTTTTTTTAGGTTCAACTCTGTGCCTCAAGGAGCTCTCTGCTCAAGGACATCAGCACGATCTCTGGATGACAGCGCAACACACTGGAATCTCTAAAGTGCATTGTAGTCCATATGGATAGACAACAACAAAGAAAAGGTTGAACTCACTAAAACAACTAATAGCCTAGTTACTCAACTAAAAGTCCAGAATGAAACAAGTAAATAAACGAAGTATTCTCTAATGTTATAAAGTAGAAAAGCAAGTGTAAGATGGGTAAGAAGGATCTCACCAAGGAATTTGTTTGCCAATTGATCTTCCTTGCAACACACACACCTACACATAACAAGACGAAAAATGTTGGGTGGCTAAATAGGGGGCTGCCTCAATTAGACCCCCATTTAGGTGTTTCCACCTCCACGAACAGACAAGGAAACAAGATAAAGAAATAGTGTAGTAAAGAAAACACAAACACAACAAAGCAGTACTATGTTTCTCAGCCAAGTGATAGAGGAGAGGAGAGGGAATCTTACCACCTCCACCAAGAGCACTCAAGGCTGCTTGGCAGAGAAATTGGGAGGAACTCAAGCCTTTTCTACAATGGTGTGGTCCCAAACGTGCTCTACCGAAGTGACAGAGTGAAGCTTTTGTTGCAATGGAATGCTTGAGTGCTTAGAGTGAGTGAGAATGTATGCAAAAGTGTGAGAATGGAAGCTTGAAGTGTGTAAGAATGAAGACACAATCTTTTGAAGAGTTGTGAAGAATTCTGAAGAGTTGAAATGCTTGTTGAAGGATTGAATATGAAGAAGGAAGGAAGTAAACGACCATATTCGAGTCTGTTGGTTGAAGGGGGCATTACAACTTCGTTGTCAATGAGAAAAGTAACGCCTCTGCAAGTTCAACCATAGGAATCTGCTAGGGACATAAGTGTGTCACATGGACGTATGGATGCTGCACGAGCGCCCCAATAGAAACGCCCCCACCAATGCTCAAAACATGCACCAAGTGGACTGCCAACAACAATTTTAAGTATAATTAAGCCTCTAAACTTGGTTTTCTAAAGTGGATAAGGGCAAGAAAAGGGATTTGCATAGGGGGTGCAAATTCAGTCTTATACAGAAACTTACGAAAATATTTGTTTGAAAATTTTGGACTGAATATTATAATGTTTTGGCTTGGAAATAGTCTGATATGATGTTGAAATAGACATATATGCTTAAATTTTGATTAAATAGACATCAAGACAATGTCTCTTCCAAGAGGGGAATGATTTCATAACCCAATTTTTATTGCATTTAAATTATAATATGATAAATTGAAATATTGAGGAAATTCAATATCTTGAATGAAAAATTTTGATATTTTTAAAAAGTTTGAAAGAAGTTGACCATAGTTTGACTATATGATCTTTTGAACTATCTTATACTTTATCATGATTGAACATTATTGATGAACTGTGTACATGCAAGTGTGTACAATTGTAGGATAACAAGTTGAAGGACAAGAAAATGGTTGAAGTAGGATCGTTTAGCTAGATCTAACAGTAAGCTTGATGGAATCTAGGTGCACGCACCACAAATGGCATGATGTTTGCATTTGAAATTTCATATAGAATATTTTATTGACTTGATTCTAATTGATTTGATGATTGGAAAAAAGGCTCATGGAACTTTAAACATATGATTTCATACTCAAATTGTCTATCTTGGTCTTCTCTATGTTTGAATTTGAAAGAAAATGATAACATGGTTAAACACATATATGTATGTATTTCAAATAAAAGACATGCTTAAAGGATAATAATTTCATTTAGAGGCTATTATTTGAATAAAATAAATGCTTACTTTAGTATTTGAAAGAGATTAAATACTACATTGCCAAAAAACAAATAAAATAGTAATAATTAAATATATATATCTTTATATATATATATACACACACACATGTATATATATACTAATATATGAGCACACATATATAAATATATATATATGCATATTCCATATAAAAATAAAATGGATCGAAATTATAAATTGAAACTACTAATTTCAAATAAAATCGAATGAGAACATAATCAACAAGTGGCCTGTATCCAAATTTATGGTCAAGTTAATTAAATTTGAATAAGTGGGATGGAAAATTAATGCCAATTATGAAAGAAACGACCCCCATATCATGTGAATAGGTAAGAAAGAAAATTTTTCCATTTTGAAAGAGGAATCACTAGAAAAAATTAGGTAGTAGCGATGAGTATCCAGGTAGGAAGAAAGCAAGTGACTTGACAATGTTGGAAACCAAAGGAAAAAGCTAAGGAAAAGCTTCAGTCTAGAGGTAAATCAGTTTTTTTTTACAAACATGCTTGATTTCTCAATAATCTCTATTTGAAAAACTTGCAATTATCTTTTTCAGTATGTCAATTCTTTTAGAATTAGTGGTGAATTAATAAATATCTTAAAATTGTTAGTGAAATTGACTTAGACTTGAGTCATTTCTTTATGAAGATTGATCAATTTCTTGTTCTATGATATCAAGGCCTTATTGGCCATTCTTGCATGTTTTAAACTGGTGCATTTTTCACTCTATCAACATTCTAGCTAAGTTTGTCGTATGTTTTTTTCCTATATCTATAATTTCTTGCATGTGAGTCTATCTAGCCATTTTATGGCTATTCAGATTAAATCTGAATAGAAGAATTTTTTGTTATATGAAACAATGTAAACTAAAATCGTTGAACGTTTCCTTTAGGGAAATAGTTTGTATTATCATTGTTATTTTTTTCATAGTATTTGTTTCCCACGTCAGCTAGGCCGAATAATGGATGCCACACCCTTTTGGGTGTATGGATTAGATTGAAATCATAGAGAAATTGAAAATCATTGTTGTTGTTTAAGTAAGTCACATTGTTCACCATGAACAATGGAGGAATGAAAATATATATCATTCCATTCTTGCATTATGTGTATCAATTTGTAAGATCGTCTAACTACATGTTGTTGATCATAGGTAAATTCTTGCATATCAAGCTATGTATGCCATTAAAAGGCATTCATCAAAGATCGACCATTGATATTATTTATGGTAAAACTAAACAATCGCTCGACTGTTGGTCATTCTTGGAATGACAACTGGCTTGAACATTTATTCTTTTTTCTTGTATTACCAATAGGAAACACATATTTTTCTATAACCCTAGAAATAATGAAATCATTCTAGACTCTTATGTTTATTTTAGTCTTAAAAAGACAAGCATGTCGTTCAATTTATTTATTGCACAAAGAGGACTAGCATTGTCTAATTTTTTTGAATACCAGAATGATGGAAACTCTGTTCATTTGAATGTTGTACTAGTTAGCCTAAAACTGTTAGCAAAACATTTTGGCACAAAAACTTGTAAATTTCTACAAACATCAGTTTTTTGCTATAAACAACATCATTTTTCTATAAAACAATCTTTTTTTCTATAAAACAACATTTGTTTTGCTACAAACAACATTGTTTTGTTACAAACAACATTGTTTTGCTACAAACAACATCGTTTTGCTACAAAAAACATCGTTTTGTTATAAAACAACATTTGTTTTACTACAAACAACATTTTTTTGCTACAAACAACATCATTTTGCTATAAAACAACATTGATTTTTCTACAAACAACTTTGTTTTGCTAAAAAAACTTTGTTTTGCTACAAACAACATTGTTTTGCTACAAACAACATCATTTGCTATTGACTTCATGTGTTTTGCTACAAACAACATTTGCTCTACACAAGCAGCCTTGTTTTTTCTACAAACAACATATTAGTACATAAGAACTGTTCAAATAGATCTATTCTCATTTCTTGAAAGAAAAATTTACATCTTGTATTACTAACAAACAATATGCCAATCTATAACATTATTTTGAATGGATGCAATCTATTATAATGGTTTTTATTTCAAAATGTATGCACAAAATAATAACTTAAGTCGACACGTATATCTATATGCATATAAACCTTCGTCTATGTACATACACATACTTGTGACATACCTTCTTTTGTTACTTTTTTAATTCATTCTTAAATGAATACTGAATTTTGTTGAATGTAATCATGTGACATGTGTATGAAATGAATGGATAATGTATTGATCAGTTTCATTTGAATCATTTTTCTAATTTTATATAAGTAAAGGAAATAAGTAAACTGAATTACTTTTCCATAGATATGTGTGTAAAGAATATTATCTTGTTTGAATAGAACAACACCTAAGTAGACTAGAGCACCTTAGGTTAGATGCTTCTGGAGGGTAGAAAGTTGCTATGGAATAACTACGTTGTTGAAAGTTACCTTTCGGGACGAGTGTTGAAATGGAGTTCAAGGAGTATAGGTTTTTTCATTATCCAAAACCTATCATTTGTTTTTGCAACTTAAATTTTATGCTTGGACAAGCAATGCGCCCATTATGTATGTATGGACTTGTGATAACACTCTATGCCATTACTATCATAGATCTTGCATTTTTCTAATCATAGATAGAGATGCATGTTCATGTATGGGCATGCACCAGATTCCACCTTGCAGATTGTTCTCTTGCTAAACTTTCAATGCAAGGTCAAGTATTCTTCAAGTTGGAAGAATTCCAGGGAAGCGTAAGCTTCATGGTTGGGTGGTAAAGTGCTTCAACCATGTTCTCGTCCACTAGTGGAGGTGAGTGTCAAGAGGAAACCTTGGATTTTTTCATCATTATCATGGTCTATGATGTAACCTTGATGTAAAATTTGTATATTGTATTGAATTTGTGGCCCTATGAGCCAAGTCAACTTGGATATTGTAATTGACATTAAAATTATATATATATATATTTGACTCATTTTAATTAGACATGTGTTGCTATGATTGAAAATAGTTGCTTAGTTGTGTATTTTTAAAATTAAAAATTCATAATGTCATTTGCAATAATATAATTAAGTAATAATTAGAATGGGTTATTACAAGAAGTTTGATAACAATTTATTATTATTTGATTGTAAATATTGCATATTTCAATTTACATTGTGAGAACTTTATAAATTTAAACCAAAATTATAGTTGCTATTTGGATTTTTGTTTAGAGCAACAAGTTATTTTTGTTGTCAAGAGATGGTGATTTAGGCAAGGGAGGTGTTTTTGCATCAATTGGTATCAAAGAAAGCAATCCTAACCATGGAGAGTATCCACCAGGATATGTGGCAGAGTAACAATTGTGGAGAGCTCAAAATAATTGTTGTGGGTGTGTGTAGAGTCTTGAATGATTAAGAGATGAAACCATGATTCATTGAAACAAATTCCACCATGAAGAGGAAGACCCAGATTAAAGGTAGTGTTGGAAAGATTTTGAGACATGATAAGTGAAGATATTAGAAATGATATCAGAAATGAGATGAGATTAGTTGTTGTTAATGCAAGAGATTCTAATAATGAGGAAGAAATTGAAGAGGAAGAACACAGAAGAGAAGAAGAGGAGGAGGAATGATTAGAGGATGTCAGAAAAGAATGATTTTTTAGGGGTCTTTCAAGAATTACGAAGAGCAATAAAATGTAGTGTAGCAAAATTTCGTCATTTACATTTTCACACCTAACTTTGGAATAATTAACGTTAAAATGGACCTAATGTTGCCTTGAACTAGTGTTGTAATGTATTTTCTATATTCACATTGGATTTAGGGCCCTTTTAAGCTAAATAGACCTAATTTTACCTTAATTTAGTGTTGCAAAGTATATTTATTTGTACCTTCACATTAAGTTTTGGGCCTTTGTAAACTAAATGAACTTAATGGTTCCTTATTTATGGTGTTGTAAAGCATACCTTTACACTTTCACACTAATCTAGGGTTCTCATTATTAATTGGGAATCTTTATGCTTTAATTGACCTTATTTTACATCCACAAGCCTTAATTAATGCATCCTTTTGAGGATAATCCCAACATAAACCAGCATCCAACCATAATGCATGTCTTTTTGGGTTGTGGCCAATATTTAGTGATCTAGGACTCATACGCCACCTTGGGTGTATGAGTCCCACCTAGGATTTTGGGTCTCGATCCTAATTTTACATTATTCTAAGCATTTTTGGAAAATGTGTCCCATAGTCAAGCCTAATGGGACTCATATGCCACTTCTAGTATATGATTCCTGTGTGGCCCAAAATCAAATTTAATTCAAATTCTTGGCGGTATTTTATCCTCCTAGATCTAATGACAGCTTGTAGTGTTGTAATTTTGGGAAATTTGGCATAAACAAGTATAAATACAAGGTTATTTCACTCATTTTCACCTAAGACTTTCAAGAGAGCATTCCTAATAGTAATTTTATGATTACAAGACTACACAAGAGCTTTCTAGAGTCTTCAAGAACATTTCTAAGGCATTCAACGAAAGAATTCTTCATCAATTGTTGTAGCAATTCAAGGTCCATCATCATGTCAAGGTTATCAAGAATCAAGCATGTTGTTGAGCTAGTATTGTGATGTTGGATTCAAGATCCAAGATTAAGCATTTTTCTACACTTATCTCAAGATCTAGATCTACATGCTTCATGGCCATTTCATGTTAGATTGCAGATTTACAAGACATCATTCAAGGTATCATCATTGCATATTGCATATTTCATGCTTCTATTTCATTATTTCATCATTTGGTTTAATTACCTAAAAAGGGTTTGACCAAGGAAAATCCCCATTTCCTAACAATTAGCAATTTTTCCTCTCTTTGATATGGGATTGCAGGTTTATAGATTGAAGAAAAGTGGATTTGAAGCCTTCAAAAGTACCAAAATGGCAAAGTTGCAAATGTTGTCAAAGTTGTCAAGACTCATGAAAACTCAGATCTAGGGGAAAATATCCATCCAATTTGCATGAGATCAATGGGAAAGTACTTATTTGTTCCATCTTCAGAGGCTTGCAAAGTTCCAATTCAAGGTTCTGCTCTTGGGACACTTCTCGATATTCTAGGTATATGAGTCCTAGTTAGGGTTTTAGGGAACAGTTTCTAGGTTTTTTTCCTCTCAGTCTACAACTCCATATTCCAAATTTTTAGCTCTTCCAAACCCACCTAGGACCCATACGCCACAACTGGAATATGTATCCTAGTGGGCATCAAATAGCAATATTTTAGGGTTTTGGAGTTTGTTTATTGACCCCATCTTTCTCCCACGTCAACCTCTATGCATTTCCATTCTCTAGGTCATCTAGTTACATTTTGTATGTCATTTGCATATCTTGCCTTTCCAAGCCCTAGCTTGGTGGTGAACCCTCTTGTAGTCATTGATCATACCCTAGGACGCCCTATTGCAAGATCTCTTTCTCCTTTGCATACCTTAGATTGAGATCTCTAGGATTTTCCTTGAATGAGAGTGTGAAGAAGATTGTTGTTCTATGTCCTAAACCATAAGCAATGACAATTTTCCACCTTTCACTAGTTACTTATGATAATTTTTTAGTGGAAAATCATGAAAATCAAACTTGGTCTTCTCCCAATATCTCTCTTATTTGTGAAGAAGATATTTTGGTGTTAGAAAATCCAATCAATGATTGTTATGAGTCTTATTTGTCTCTCTTCCCTTACTAAGGAAAACATTATTGAACAAGAGGATACCATCATTGATAAGCAAGACAATCCAACCATTGATGACTCCCCTACTTGTGATGAAATTAGTTTAGAAGATCCAACCATTGAAAGTCATGAACATCTAGTTTGTTACTCTCCTAAAACTCTCCTACTAGGGAAGATATCATGGCACAAGAAATGACAACATTGGCACATGTCTTTCAAACAATAGTAATGAGGTAAAACATGATATTATATAAAGAGTGACCATAGAACATGAGATGTAACAACTCTAGTGATGGAATTTAAGTCAAAAATTAATGAGGGTTATGGTGACCCACTTTACTAAAGGAGTCTAATAGGTATGCAAAAGATGTGATGTATGATCTGTAAAATAGGAAAATGGAATGTGAGATATGAAATTCCCTTATGATCAATATTGGTGCAAATACCCTTTGAAAAAATGGGTTATTAATGTTATTGGGCCTATAGAACCCCCACACATAAAATCACATGCAAGACTCATAATAATTGGAATTTAGTATTTAACCAAATGGGAAATACATATAACTAAAATTGACCATTATATTTGGTCAATTTTACCTCTAATTCATCTATTCCCAACCCATCATATTAATTAAATAATTTTTTATTTATTTAAACAATATATGTTATTCATCCCACTAGTGTAAATACATTTATCCTATTCTTCTATTATTCTAGCCTAAGGTAAATGATTGATTTAATTATTTACCCATACCCTACATCCTATCCCATCCACTCAAAATAAATTAAATTAATTAATTTTAACTTATTTAGTTTCCACCAAGTGTCACATCCTCCATCACTTTCATCACTTCCCTAATCTCCACCTAATCAATCTCCTAAAATTGTGCACAAACTCAATCCTTGATTAAGTGGGTCCTAATCCTCCTCTCACCCACCATGTCTTCTCAACATTGATTTTTTTTTTTTAGAAAAGACCCCCCACATGGGTCTTTCTTACAAAAGAAATGCCACCTTTTCATAAAGAGGGAATTTAAAATTTCCCTCTTGTTCTCTTGGAGTGTGAGGACAAGAGATGCCTTTGTGGTTCATATCTTCCAAGGCACATCAAAATACCCCTCAATCCTCTTAGACTACCACATTATGCCAAGTGGCAATATCTTATGGCTTGAGAGATTCTCTCTCATCCTAACCATTGATATTTTGATCAAATCATATAGCTATTCATCTTATTTCACCCTCAATCTATAAAAATCAACAATTAGCCATTTTTACTTGGAGTGTTGCTATGTTTCCAAAATTACTAGTGAGCACACATCACATTGAATATCACAGGAAAATCTACATAATGGGAGGTTTGACATAGTTTTATTTTTTTAAATTCTATGTTGTTTGAATCCATGTCAACTAATCTGAGTATTTGCTTGTATTTTTGTGTTTTTTGGTTTTAAAAGTTAGATCGTTCACTAGGCATGGAAATATTATACACAGGAAAAGGTGGAAGCAACCAATTATTGTACAACTATAACTGTCATAAATCTTATTTATAAAAATATAATCATAAGATTTGGATGCCCTCATTAAGTATCAATAATGATCAAGGAAAGAATTCTGTAAGAATAATAATTTTGGATCTAGTAGAAAACTTCATGATATTGTATACATACAATAGTCCTATCACCATTTTAGACTAATGGATCAAGTTAATCTTTTAACATCATAAGCACCAAATTAACCATGACATGTAATAAAAAGTACAATAGTTGGAATTTGAAGATATATCCACAATGTTATTGGAATATGTTGTTTTTATCCACCTCCCAACTACAAAAATCATGCCTCTGCCTAAGCAAAGACACTTGGAAAATGCCTCTACAAGAGGAATCACATGTATCCAATCAAGCAAACAAAGTGCCTCTTAGACATAAAAAAGGTGGCAAAAAAAAGACTTGCAGAATAAATGCCCATAGAAGAAAAGCATGCCCTCTAGAGGAAACTTGTTGACTTCAATGCCAGAAAAATGATCCCAAATAATTTGATGAAAACTCTCAAGAAGGAGTTGCAATTGGGTGGCTCTAATACCATGTTGGGTATGACCACCAAACCCAACAGCACAAACTACAAATAACACCTTCACAAATATGAGAGAAACTAGAGGCTCTTTCACCAGAAGAATGGAAAATGCATTGAGATCCAATTTACATATTGTACAGGATTTTAAAGCCCTAAAAAAGGTGATGGCTGAGAAAACTACCCACATGGGAAAAACCTCCCGGGAGAAACTAATCATTGTAATCTACCCTAAGTGAAAAACTTAACACACTAACAAAATACAATACTACATATAAATTCTTAACAAAATATTGCCCTTTTGAGCTAGTATATGGATTAGATGTTACTTTTCTTATTTGATATAGTACTTTTTATATGATTTTCAAGAAAAGTGTAGTTAAATGAGGAAGATTCTTTACGAGAAAGGTTATCGAATCTTGAGAATTTGGAAGATCAATGGTTATTAGTAGTATACAATCAGACTCAAGAGAAGAAACAATAGAAATCATAGCATGATATAAAAATTAATGGTACTATATATGATAGTAAGTTTAAAAGACTAGGAAAGTTAAAAATACTATAGTTAAGACCATTCCAAATTGTGGAAATTACACCCTTAAGATATGCAACATTAAAAGCACTACATAATGGGTTGTTAATAAGGTATGTAGTTGGTGCAAGGACAAAACATTATTATGACAAGACTTAAGTGCACTAGTACACAAACAACAATATATGACTAAATAAACTACTAAAAATTGTATATAAATGACTAAGTTTAGTCACGTGACTATTAGTGGTTTATTTGTAGTCATTTATAACACCACTAAATTTATGACTAAACTATTTTAGTCATTTATTTAGTCATTGATTTGGTCATTGATTTAGTCATTGATTTAGTGATTAATTTAGTCATTTATTTAGTCATGTATTTAGTCATATATATTAATCATTAATTTAGTCATTGATTGTTGTTAACTGGTCATTTATTTAGTCATGGTAGTCATTACTTTAGTCATATATTTAGTCATTAATTTAGTCATTTTTATTTACTGGTTTCCATTAATTAATAGTAAATATAGTCATGAAATGAATAATTTATTAAGTACCATAAATTTTATAATGCAAAACTAATATAATATTAAACTTGAACTAAAACATAAAAGAAAATAAAAATATTACATATACGAACAAGCTACAACATGCTAGAATTAAAAGATTGATTCAACATCATGATAAATAAAGGTAATCTGCAATAAAAAAATTAATGCAAATATATATATATATATATAAAGTTACAAAATGTCAAAGTTGTCTAAGAGTATATATGTAAATATAATAAAAAAATGTCAAAGTTGTCTAAAAGTTTCCAACTCTTTCAAATACACCATGATAATTAAGATCCCTAAACAACATATTCAAAATACCACATAAAGCAGTGATCCAAGATGTCTAACATTAACTAGTACATGATAAACATATTCAACTATGTCATTTTCTACAAATATTTTAGTGGCCACTATGTGAAGGTTCCCTCTTTCTCTTTTAGATGAACAACTACATTTATTTTGTCTTCATAAACAAAGGGTATGTTACTTGTGACCTTTAGGATGTTTACATTTGCATCTCTTGTTCCTTTCAAGTTGACTCCCTAACTTTATCCCCTTCTTTGAGTTTATCAATACATTTCTACAAAAAGAAAAAGAAAAACATATTATATTACATAGGTAATGATTACCCATGTTTGCATAATAAAACAACCATTACTTACTTAAATAGTACTTGCATGTGTGTGTTAAAATCATTGCAATGATCAATCTAATTTACTAAAAAACCAACACTCATTGCACTGCTTACAATGTTACTATTAGCTTCATGCTAATCAGATATAAAGGCCACAAATATAAACACTACATTACCATGCACGAAATATGAGATCACTACTACTATTACTGCAAGGTGAAGGTGAAATACATTGGGATGTACAAAAACAGTGGCATTAAAGCTCTAAAACATAACCCATGCATTCAAAAATCGGAAAAAAATTGGATTTAAAAAAAAGGTAAAAAAATGTAGAACAATAGATAAAAACTTTTTTTTTTGAAATTGAAAGGCATTTCCATAGCCTAGAGATATAGAGAGAAAATAAAATAAAGAGTTTAACTAATGAATTGTAAAAAATAGATTTATGTATTTTATATTCATATCTTTGATTACATTGCATTGCACACCTTTCAAACTCAAAGCATTACTTCACATTGCATAACTAATAACTAGATGTTGATAGATGACAAAATTTCAATTACAATATAGTTTTTGCAAAGTCAACCTAAGTAATGCAATTACTTAGCATTGCATAACTAATAAATAGGAGCAGTTGCCACTTGCATTTGCTTGTCATGGCATTCTATGAGACCACATTTCTTTGAGGCATTTTTTCAAATAGTTCACTACCTTGTCTATGCTACCATATTTTCCATACATGTCTACCAAAGAATTTTTTCAAATAGTTCACTCCCTTGGAAAAAATCTTGCAAAAGCATAATAGTAAGAATGAGACCATAACAATATGAGGCTCCATAAATCTTTCCCATCCCTAAATAAAAATTAGCACTATCGGCCTAATAATGCCTCATCGGTGGAACCCCCATTATAGCCTTGTCGATGGCCAATGAAAGCAGCTCATAACCTAGTATCGGTGTAACAATACCCTATCAGGTTGACTCCTAAGGTGCTCTCCCCGATAGACTGACATAGTCAACAAAAGTAAGCACATCATTGTGACACATGAAAATCGATGGAAAAAATGTTTGCATTCCCCCAATGGCCCGATATAACCATGTATTATCAATTGTATAATGTATATCAATGGAGTTGGGGTGCATTGGAGTGACATTATCTGGTGTCCTGTTGATAGACCTAAGGAAATTTTTTCATAGGTGGAAAAGGTGGCTATCAGTGGAAGAAGAATCACAGTCTCACTAATACGGTGATAATGATTATTCTAACTAATGTGACATCCTGAGGCATTGTTGAGATATTTAAAATTAATGCTCTCCCCCGATGATAAGACTAAAATGAGTGGTGCATTTAGGGAGCTCTAAAATGGATTAATTGTAGGTTTTAATTCTTTAAGTGAATGAGAGAAGTGTGTGGAGTCAGGTGGCGGTGATGACTGGCGTATGTCGACCATTTATGGAAAGGAATGTGAATGAAGTTATTAAATTCTCAAGGCATTAATTTCTCGATGCTCCTCTACTGTAGCAAATAATAGGTGTGAAAATAGTGTATAGGAGGTGGTGGCTTTGTCGTTGAAAAGGTGATGGAGGTTGGTTTCATGCTTAAAATGAAGAAACAACTCTCACACTTTTATGGAGAACCATTGATAAAGAGACTGATGGGGTGTTTCCTGTACAATGATGAACGATTAGTGAAGTCAGTGCAACTAATTCTAGGAAGAGGATTCAGCCAACTCATGCATAGGTACAAAACTAATTTGGACATTTATTCGCTTATAATGGCTTGGGGCTTAGATTTGCGAGAGTCGATTGAAGTTGTGAAAAGGGTGATGAAGGCACTAGTGCATAAGGATTATCTAAAGAACATGGACTCACTGTTGGAATGGACAATTTCGGGAGTTGGGATGGATATCGATGAGGGAATTGAAAATGAAGAGGATGAAGAAACAGTGAAATGTGTACCCTTTGTGAAATGGCCATAAGGAAAATGTAAAGCCAGATGGAGAGAGGGAGCAGCACACAGGTGGGAGGCTTTGAAATTGATTGTGGAATTAATAGAGGTTGAGGCAAAGGCAAAGGATCAAGTGAAGCAATTGAAGAAGTTGGAGTAGCTAGAGTAGCTAGAGAAGTTGGAGCAACGACCTCAGAGGAAGAAGAAGAAGAACAGGGTATCTATGGAAACTATGGCGAGTAGCTCGTCTGCAGCTCTACAGTTAACATAATCCTCTACCATGAATTTGAGTTTTTTGGCTGTCTGTAGTTAGTTTTTTTGGGTTCGACAAAACTATAGGCAACGAAAAGGAATTTTTGGTTTGCAGGGTAGTTAGTAGTTATTCGTAAAAGACGGTGAAAGTAATTTTTAGTAAAAATTTTGATTCTAAAATAGTTGTTAAGGAATAGCAGTGAAGTCACTGTAGATAAACTATAAATTTTGAAAACAATGAATATATAAACTCTCCAACCATACAACTATAATCTCAAAAAAGATTGTAAATAAGGAAATTAATAGTTTGAATGCAAGTAATCTATGTTAATTTTCAAACATTAATATTCTCTAGTTGTCACCTAAACCTAATTTAATAAGTAATAAGCACTTATTGGTAATCATGCTTTCCCACCAAAGTAGCTCATATAGGTAAGAATAACCTCCCACTCCTACAATAATTTTTTCATGCTCATTGTTAGTATGTAAAAATAAATTTGGAAAGAACAAAGTTGCAAAGATAGAATAGAATGAAGACTCTAAAGAAGCTATTTTCACATTGTAGCTTTATGACAATCCAACATGACAATGAAGCTTAGTGTCTGATTTTTGTTCAACACAAAAACAAGAACTGACCCATGGGATAGAACACTAAAATCAATTTTTTTTTCAAAATAAGTTAGTATACTCAAATGTGAAAGGAGATGAAAGCATAATCAAAGAAATGTGTTAAAAGGGCGCCTCCATTTATGTGTAGTGCAGGTGGCAACTATCTAAATTTTGAAGTTCAATATTGAAATTTTATTTAAAATTGAAATATAAATGTCCTTAGTTGCTTAGAAGTAACTAGTAGATAAAGCTAACTAGTTCACGATATTCACTATCATATTTACACATTCCCTAAGTATCAACTAAACAAATAAATCTTGTGTAGAATGTATATATTTATAATTTGAAGATCATATTTACAGTCATGGAGAGTTACATGAGGTATAGTTTAAGTCTCTAGTTGATCTATAATTGGTGCAAATCTAAGGTCTTAAGTTCTCCTGCCCAATAATCTTTATTCCAATTTTTAAATGATATAAAAAGATTGAGGCCTATCATTTGTTGTTCTCAAATTCTCAATCAAACCATCTTAACCATATCATACTAAAAGTCTGTTGTCAGGACCAAAAAATGTAAGTTTTGAGATTCTCACTCAATCTCAAGGCCAAAAGCATAACATCTGGATTAAAACAAGTACAGACCAAAATCTTCAAATAGTATAGTGCTATCTTCAACAAAACCCTAAGTACTTAAATCCTTCCATGGTTTTTTGTTGATGTAATTAAATTATCACAGATGATCTAAAACGTCAAAGGGCCTTCATTTTTCTTGTAAGTTGTAAGCCCTAAAAACAAGTCAGTCAATCATCAAGGTAAATACATGATTGGAACATGGGTGAGGTAATAGTCATCAAGGTGATTACATGACTAGAACAAGTGTGAGGTAATAGAAGGAATTATACCTCTGTCCTCATCACCCAAATCAAGATTTAAGGCAAGCAGAGGAATGTAGCCTACTCACTGCTTCTACACAACAAACTTTAATCTATACTTTTTTTATAAATGTTCTAAAAAAGAATGTCATATGACCACCAAAATAATTTCAACTATCACAGTTATATGATTTGTCATCAACACCATCTCATCACAAAACCATCAGTTATAATTTAATCTTGACTAAGGAAATACATACATGGTACATCCTCTTCAATACAAGGAAGGTGAGCTCAGTCACCTATTCAAGCCAACAAGTACTCCACAACTTCTCTCCTCCTAGCAAGTAACACCCCTTGAGTTCTCTCAATGGACCCTTCTTCCCATCAAGCTTCAATATGATGGAAAGTTTTTGATGCAAAGCAATTTGGTTTCAAAAAAATCATCACAAAACAAGCTGATTCAAATAACCAATTGATTCACAAAACTCTTCCAAATCACTCCTTTACAAAAACTCTTCAACTCATCTAGTAGGTCTGCAAACCTATATTTTTTACTATCTCACAATGAACCACTCAACAATCAATCTATCAACTCTTTTAGACACCCTTTAAGGCAAACTATAACTTACCTTCAAAACCATCATGGGTCACTTTGGACCATCTCATGCAAAACCTAGAAACAATGCTGTCCTAATAGACCAATTAGGTCTCTATTTCAAAGGAAGTACCTCAAATTCTTTCCTCCAACTACAAACAACCACTCATATCTTCTTACCTATCAACATAGGGACCTAATCAACAATTTTTAGATGGGAAAATTCTCATCTAACCTCTGTAAATAAAAACCCTCACTTTACACTAGCTTGGGGTAGGGTTTATTGAAAAATGACATTACCATCCTCTCATAGCTCCGCCACTACCTCCAACACTCTTCATTATGCCTACACATGCTTACAATATGAATTGGTCAATCATGACCTTATTAATGAATTCTAGACTCAAAAATCAAACTGACCTAAGACCTCCATGAATCAACATTTCACAAATACCTTGGTGCTCCTGCACCAGTTTTTAAATGTTTAATTCAAGAAGAAATAGAGCTATTTAGATATACAAGTCAAAATCAAATACATTTTTACATTTGTGTATTGGTATTGCAAACTATTTTAGGAAGGCTCAAACTAGGGTTTTCCTAATTGGTGCCTCTAGATTCTAGGTTAGAATCTTACAAGACTTAAATAGTTCTAACCTTACAAGACTTAAATAGTGTACATACCAACCTCCACTTTATTGTCACAATGACCTATGTTATTGTTTTCCCCCTCAATCCATCGCAATACCATTTCCAGGAGTCACCCAAAGGTCTCTAGTAGATGATAAGGTGTAATCAGCAAGAGGGGTGTATACCTTTGTCCCAACCACAGAGGTTTTTTGTGGTTAGGTAAAACCCCACCTTGAAACCCCAAACCATATAAACTCAGTGCTCCACAGGGACCCGTCCCCTACCGTGGTACCCCTGTCCCCGTCTCGGAAATGTTTTAGCGACTTGGGTGACCCAGAAACTTCCCCCTGCCTTTGCATCTAACAATGACACAAACTTGAGCTCCAATTTTGATACAAACCTACCAGTTGCATCTGCTAATTAGGGACAACCATATATTTTCTATGTTTTATCATTTTATAGTTGAAACTTGAAGCCTTTGGGAATTTTGTTATAATTCTTATTTAATATGTATGCACATTGACAATAAAAGAATTTGAGTTTTGTTACTTTTTCAATTCTTATGTGAAATCTCAATTCAAGTCTAATGTTATGTATTAATCTTCTACAATACCTATGATGAATGCTTTATCAATGTTATGATATGAATATTTGAAATTTCTCTATATTTTTAAAAACTTCCCTATTTTTTATAGCCATCCCCTACCATCTTCTAAAAAATGACCCAAAAGTACCCCCGTACCAAAAACACGTCCCACCATCCCCTGTTGTCCTCATCATTGAAACTTGCGGGAGCATAGTATAAACTTGATTTTACGAAAAAAGACATTCAGGCATATAGGAAAATCTGACTCTACAACATTGAAAACACCAAATAACAACAACTATAAGAAAAACTAGCTTAAGTAGACAATATATGCAAGATGTGGAATCATAGACAAAAAATTTGAATTGTTTGACAGAATGCCTCAAAGAGATGTCATCTCATGGAATGAAATGATTGATTGTAAAATGTGCACAAAATGGATTTTGCAAGGAACCTCTCAAAATCTTTGAATTAATGAAGCACTCTGGAACACATCTTAACATTGTAAGCTTTTCTTGGATTCTAGGTGCATGCAGTCATGCAAGTTTAGTGGATTAGGGTTGCACATACTTCACATGTCAGTAACCCTTATTGCATTAGAATTTACATATATAATTGATCATTAGGTGTGCATGGTTGATCATCCATTCATATTTTTAGTTGGATCCTAAAAATGTTGCAACTTATGTTCTTCTCTAAAACATTTGTATGAGGTTCAAAAACTAAAGAGATTGATGAAAGATAGAGAAATTAAACAAATACCTAGATGTTATAGTTGAATATGCTCTGGTGGACATATATGCAAGATGTGGAATCATAGAAAAAACACCTGAATTGTTTGACAGAATGCCTCAACGAGATGTCATCTCATGGAATGAAATGATTGATTGTAGAATGTGCACAAAATGGATTTTGCAAGGAACCTCTAAAAATCTTTGAATTAATGAAGTACTCTGGAACACATCCTAACATTGTAAGCTTTGCTTGGGTTCTAGGTACATGCAGTCATGCAGGTTTAGTGGATGAGGATTGCACATACCTCACACATTAGTAGCCCTTATTGCATTATAATTTACATATATATTTGATCATTAGGTGTGCATGGTTGATCAACCATTCATATTTTTAGTTGGATCCTAAAAATGATACAACTTGTGTTCCTCTCTAAAACATTTGTATGAGGTTCAAATAGTAAAGAGATTGATGAAAGATAGAGTAATTAAAAAGATACATGGATGTTTATAGTTGGATATGCTTTGGTAGACATGTATGCAAGATGTGGAATCATAGACAAAACACTTGAATTGTTTGACAAAATGCCTCAAAGGGATGTCATCTCATGGAATGAAATGATTGATTGTAGAATGTGCACAAAAATGGATTTTGCAAGGAACCTTTCAAAATCTTTGAATTAATGAAGCACTCTGTAACACATCCTAACATTGTATGTTTTTCTTGGGTTGTAGGTGCATGCAGTCATCTAGGTTTAGTGGATGAGGGCTGCACATACTTCACATGTCAGTAACCCTTATTGCATTACAATTTACATATATAGTTGATCATTAGGTGTGAATGGTTGATCAACCATTCATATTTTTAGTTGGATCCTAAAAATGTTGCAACTTATGTTCTTCTCTAAAACATTTGTATGAGGTTCAAATAGTAAAGAGATTGATGAAAGATAGATGAATTAAAAAGATACTTGGATGTTATAGTTGGATATGCTTCGGCAGACATATATGCAAGATGTGGAATCATAAACAAAACACCTAAATTTTTTGACAGAATGCCTCAAAGAGATGTCATCCCATGGAATGAAATGATTGATTGTAGAATGTGCACAAAATGGATTTTGCAAGGAACTTTTCAAAATCTTTGAACTAATGGAGCACTCTAGAACACATCCTAACAAGCTTTGCTTGGGTTCTAGGTGCATGCAATCATGTAGGTTTAGTGGATGAGGGTTGCACATACTTGACATGTTAGTAACCCTTATTGCATTACAATTTACATATATAGTTGATCATTAGGTGTGCATGGTTGATCAACCATTCATATTTTTAGTTGGATCCTAAAAATGTTGCAACTTATGTTCTCTAAAACATATGTACGAGGTTCAAATAGTAAAGAGATTGATGAAAGATAGAGGAATTAAAAAGATACCTAGATGTTATAGTTGGATATGCTCTGGTAGACATATATGCAAGATGTGGAATCATAGACAAAACACCTGAATTGTTTGGCAGAATGCCTCAAAGAGATTTCATCTCATGGAATGAAATGATTGATTACAGAATGTGCACACAATGGATTTTGCAAGGAACCTCTCAAAATATTTTCCCAAATTTGAAGATCTCTAATGTTTAAGGCACATTTTTCCAAAACAACCTGACACATTTTTTGCCTATGCCCTGTTATTCTTTATCACCATTTTGCTTCAATTTCCTGGCTCTAAACCAAATCATGATGATCAGAAAAGAAATCCCAATCTTCTAAGTACACTTTTCTTCATGTTGGGTTGTTTTAAACAAGATTTGATTGAGTTTGAAACACCCATTCAGCTCTATTTGGTTCCAAACAAAATTTTCCATATCATCTAAAACAAAACCCCTGAACTCCATCAGCTTCATTCTGACAGAAATGGCTAGAAGACTTCACACACCAAGAGTTCTATCGGTTGGACGTGTCTCTGGTTCTAATGATGCGTCGATGGTTCTATTTTTTCATCAGCATGAGGATCTTCTATCGGCGGGTTGAGGTCTCCTATTCTCACAATGGTTTGATCGGGATGTCATCAGTGGAGACATCCCCATTGGACCATTGCAGGAACAAGAGACCTCGTCCCACCGATAGACGATCCTCACGCCGATGAAAAAACATAACCATCGATGCATCGCTGGAACCAAAAGACATGTCCGATCAATAGATCAATAAGGTGGGGGCAGTTAGTTCCATTTTTTGTAATGTGTTAAGAGTCATACGGGTAACACTATGTTAGGCTGGGGAACTCTTCTTGGAGGTTCTAAATGATTTTCCTCTTTTTTATAAGACTATGTTGGTAGTGCCACTTGAATCATAGTTGTTTAGGGGGATTCCAAATCCAAACAATGAGGTGCAGTTGTGGAAATCTCATAGAGAGAAGCTACAAGGTACCATGATGATTTTTCTGAGTGAATTTATATCAGAGTCTTGCTTAGTGTGGCTTAAGACATGTGCAAATGATATTCTCCCTACAGACAAGCTTGGGGGAAAGTATTTGCTTGATCTTGTAAAAAGTGGCAAGGAACTTGTAGAGAATGAGACATTGATTAGAGAAACATTGGACAATCTATATGCATTTGAAGGGAGCTTGGAGTGGCTAAAAACATTTTTTGGTTCAAATGTTGAGTTTCCATGGCAATGCATGTGTGAGATTATTTTGAAGCACTCAAAGAGTCTATGGGATGAACTTTTTGAAAGCTTGTTTGTTAGTAGGATGAAACAAATAATAGTTGATCGAATTTCAAATTTGCGTGAGAGTTAAGGTTGGTAAATTCCTTGAAGCCATAGTTACATCTCTAGCAAGTTACAAAGATGTTGAAACTCATTTACACAAATTAACTACTAGTGAGGGTTGGCTTGTCAAGAGAGGAGACCTAAAAAGTGTCAATTTACCTGGGTTGAGTTTTAGATTTATGAGGACAAATGATGAAGACTAGTTTGGTCACCTTAACGCTTATTTTGGAGTTGAGGTTAGTCAAATAAAAGATACCATAGCTGAGGGGTCCAAGAATATTCTGGAAGACCTCTTAATTTTTCTTCATGCACATAAATCTCCTTCAAGGATAAATGATTTAGCACATTATTTGTAAGAGAAATGCTTCCATTTTATCTCAACATTGATTGTTGAGATTGAAGAACATCTTGCACATCTTTCAAAATATCTCTATAAGGAAATGAAAAATGAGGAGATGCCAGAAAAAATGAACAATGAGACACTAGAAACAACAGTTATAGTGGAAAGGGCACTTTTCTTAGGAAGGATTTTAGTTGCTCTCAGTTTTCATTCAACTTCCCTTCCACTAGTTCTTGGCTTGTCTCAGCTCTGGTTTGTTAAGAACAAAGCTTCAGTTTGAGGGAAAGGATCTTCAACTTTCAAATATTCAAGTACTAATTTTGATCGCCCTCTTCTAGACAGTTCTGGAAGACAAATACTAATGAGGGGTTGGTTTGAAGACTAAATCATAGGATAAAAATAATAGCGCCAAATTGAATAAACTGAGAACTATGCACAATCTTTGCATCAGAGCTCATAGCATGTGGATATTGTGGATAACTGAAGAGCTTTCAGGCATTCTCACAAGAGATCTAAGGGAGGATGATTCTTTATCCATGACAACTCCTTTGAAGGCATGTATTCTCATTTGTATTGCATATTTTTTTGTTGTGGCTTATGGAGTTGGTTTCATTTCCATGATTCATCTAATCACTGACCTCTTCTTGTAGTTTTCATGAGATTTCTTCTAGTTCTAATTTAATTCATCATGGTTTATATATGGATATATTAATAACCGAATGAGAATAAAGCATCTAGAGTAAAGATCTACATTTGATTCTTTCAATCACTTCAAACTCTTTATTGCCCAATAAATGGAAAAGACTAACATGTTCCCTTTCAACCCTTCTAGTCCATTTTAATCATGGAGATGTAATCTGTAACTATGTAGAAAAGTATCAAAGGGGAGCCAAAAAGTTAGAGATTTTCATAGGGCCTATGAATCAGCTCGTGTTGTTTTTATATGAAAATATTGTTTTTTGTTTTCTATTTATAATATCTATTAGTGTCATTTGGGAACTCCTATTTTTGGGAATTTAGTAAGAGTTCTCAAACAAAGTAGGATGACATCTACTATACAATTGAACTATTGTTCCACTGCACTGTAAACGTTAAACCCCTACCATCCCTACGCTCCTTTCATTGTACTCTACATGGTTGATAGAAGAGCCACTTTTCACTTTATTATTGTTCATCCTTTTTCTTTACGTGCTACTCTGTTTTTTACACTCAACTTCAAAAATGATTTGCATGCCCCCTGAGAAAGTGGAAGCTAATTTTAAGAGTTCAAATTCTGAAATTTGTATAGACAACTCAATCTACATGTCCCTTAATATCATTTTTATAGATAAAAGTAAGTTCTCCTATGAACTATGCAATTTGATAGTGGAAACTTCGAAAAGAAAAGATCACTTTTAACATCTTATAACAAAAAAGAGAAGAATAAACAGACCTCGATTCCAAATTCTCTATATAAATCCTTAACTTCTGCAACACAAGATGGATTTGCTTTTCCATAATTAGCCTAAAAAAGAACATAATCACTGTTAGTCAACAAGCAACTAGAAAAATTATTAAAAAGAATGGATCATATGGCCTGACCGCGTACAAATTTGAAAAGTAAAATTAAGTAAAACCATGGAAAGTGACTTACCACAAGATTCTACACAAATTGTGTCTGATGCGAAAAAATGGGCAGAGGTTGCAATCCAAAATCAAGTGTCGCACTTTACTTCTCCATTTTGGCGGGCTAGCTTGAAAATAGGGTTTTGACTCACTACTCCATTTTGGTAGGCTACATTGAAAATAAGGTTTTCAAGAAGGTTTTAGAGTATGTTTATTAAAATAAAAAATTATGCTTATAAAAAAAAATGGGTCATTTTTCCTCTTATATTATTTGGTTGCTTATTCATATCTTTTGTTTTTTCTCTTCCTTTTGCTTATTTTTTTGTTTTTCAAGGTTTTTGGGTTTTAGTTTTTTAGGTTCTCTTATGGTTTTTGTTAATTTTTATAATTTGGTGGTTTTTCATCAATTTAGAAAAAACTTTGGTGTTCATATGATGACACCACAAAACAAAATATTTAGTCCACAAAAAATATTTATTAGTAATTTTATTTGTAATATTTTATTATTAATTATGGCGGGCTACGATTGAAAATAAGGTCTTGACGAAGGTTTTAGAGTATGTTTATTAAAATGAAGATTATGGCCAAGATTTTAATAATGAGCACATTTATTTAATTATTTATTTAGTCATTTATTTAGTCATTTAGTTGTGATTTTACCCGATGACCAAATTAGTCACTTATAAATGACCAAATTAGTCATTTATTTTTCAAATACTACTAGTGTTAGTCACATGACCAAAAATTTTAGGTACATAGTCATTTATTTGTCAAATTCTACTAGTGGTGGGAGAATTCTACATAAAGTTGTATCATATGTAATACATTGTACAATATCATAAAGAAATAATAAAGGCTTGAGAGGCATAAGGGAAAACATAATGACCATATCAACTAAGAAAAATAAACCTCCAATTACACCCAGCAAAATTTTCAAGCCAAAATATGTTGCTCAAATCTAGGAAAAAGTCTACAACACTAAAGCTCTAATATCATGTAGGAGTAAATGATAACTCCCAACACCCCCAAGAACAATTGCTAGACCAAAATATATTTCATAAGAGAGAAAATGGCAAGAATAGCTTGCAATGATTATAGATGCAAGATTGATACATTGAATATGTGATATACATATGATGTCTTGCTTATAAACACAAATTGTGAGATAGAATTAGACAAGATCATGACATGTGTCTTAATCCTTTACAATGAGACAACTTCCTCAACAATATTATTAAATTACTAGGACACAAGTATTAAATGTCAAAAGATAAGATCAAATCTAATGACAACTAATACCATCTTAAAATATTCCCTCATAAGACCTAAGTAAACTTAACATGTAAATAGGACCCACTAATTAACTAGCTAGGTAAAATACCTATTTACACCAACATTTATTATGTGTATTTTTCTTTTTTTCCAAATGAGACTAAAGGGTACCTCTTATTGGTATTGAATGTTTTCTTCTCTTGCTCTAACCTTTGGTCTATTCCCAAGAAAGAAACGATGGATGGTGGGAAATGCCTTATTACTATTTGAATGGCATGATCATGATATATTTACTAGCTACATCCCCAGCAACTAATGAGTACACCTCTACAAATGCCTATATATTTTTGTTGTAGTAATCTTTGAATCTTCTTCTTTTCATATTCTTATGATTCTTCTTCTTCTTTTGCTAAGAGTGTCTATTGCAACTAGGTACTGAAAGGAGGTAGCAATGCCTTTGAACATTTCTTCTTCCTATAGCTCTATAGGGAGACCTAAAATCCAAACCCATATTGAAGTAATATTAATATTTTCCTTTGAAAGTCAAAACAAAAAACCTCTTCTTAAAAATAACTCAGATTTACCAAAAGAAACAGAAGGCCTCTAACCAATGAATTTTCCAAGCCCTCAACATTGAAAAAAGAAAATGGACAAAACCCTTAACATGGAAGATCTGTCCAACTAACCTTTCATCATCAATTTTTTCACTGCCTAGTATGTCCAACCAAAGAACTTTCTAGTTAAAGAGTTCTTCATCTTTGCTATTATTCTTTGTACCACCTAATCAAGAATATTGATCAAAACCACACCAAAGAACTTTCTAGTTAAAGAGTTCTTCGTCTTTATTATTGTTCTTTCTACCACGTAATCAAGAATATTGATCAAAACCACACCAAAAATTTCTAATTAGCTAGAGTTCTCCGTCTTTACTATTGTTCTTTCTACCACCTAATCAAGGATATTGATAAAAACCACACCAAATATTGAATCTTTACAAATAGAAAAAGCTTTTGTAGGACAAGAGACACACTTACCACCCCCACGAAAGTTGTAACTTCTCGACCATGACTGTACAATCTTGAAAAGGAGTTTCCACCAACCTTCTCTACCGCAAGCCCACCTAAAGGTCTTGGTGTAGAGGAGACACAGGAGAAGGGGCCTCAAAAAACACTAAACGACATAATGATCGGAACATTCTAACTTTGTCGTACTGAAGTCATTGAAAGACATTGGTAGTGGGACGATGGATATAAGTGGAAGCTTTAATGGAAGATGGCATAAAAAGAAGCTTACAGCTAAGTGGAAGCTTTTATGGAAGATGGCATAAAAAGAAGCTTACAGCTAAGTGACTGTGCAGGATGGCGATATGTATTAAGAAACCAGATATTATCTTTCTAGTTCTGTGAGAGCAAAGCAATTTTAGAATTGATAAGAAAAGTATGGCAGTCTGTTTAGGATGTTAAAGTCTTTTAATGAATGCCCGGCAAAGTCGTGAGGTTGCATATTTAGTAGTCCATGCATACTAGGTGAGATTTGAGTCTGAAATAAGTTTTACGTCTGTAAATTATTAAGTCATCAAAAAATAAGTTTTAGTTGTCGGTAAACCAGCTCTCATTTAATGGGAAAACTCTCTGTCAGTAAACCAGCTCTCGTTTAATGACAAAAGTCTCCAAAATATGAGGTAAAAGCTTCAAAATTTCACTTATCACATAAATATTTGACCATTTGGTGGCGCTTGATAAGGCTATTTAATGGCCTTGCTTTGTAATCTTTTCTTGTTTTAATAAATTTTCACTCCTCTTTTATGTTGAGATAAATATTGATTTGACAATTAGATGGGAAAATTCTATTTCCATTTGCAGTGTTTTTTATTGATTTGATGGTAACTTTCTTTTTTTCATTTGTATTGATTTATGTTTAAAATCTCTATGCGAATATTTCATAATTAGATAATACTTAATTTCTATAAGAAAAAAATTTAGATTTGTCTAAGTTTATTTCATTTCATTATTTAGCACTTATTATTAACTATTTAATCCAGACACATGCAACTAGAATTTGCAGCTCAACCATGCACAAACACATACTCTTTAATAGTTTTTTATCGGCATAATCCTTGAACCTCCTTTAGCTGCAAGTGCTAGTTAGCATATGTTTAGATGGAATGTTAAATTATTCACTTTCTTCACTTCCTTTTCTTATTTAATTCTTTTTATTAAATAGCTAAAAATTTGTGCAATGGAAAAGGTTAAAATAAAAAGTTTTGTAATATTCTTGAAGTTTTACTATTATTTATATAATTATTCATTTTATCTTTTGTTAGAGATTTTATTAGGGCATGGAGAAAGTCTCAATATAAATCTATTCAATCATCACCTAACAAATCAATTTTGTCAAGAAAATAAAAGCATGAATATAAATCTATTGAGACATCCTAAGAAAGAATTTGAATTAACTTTATGTAGTTGCATGACAGGGGATAATGTTTTTCCTTATTTCTAAACATTTTTGTAGTTGAACAAAACTATGTTTCAGATTCTTATGAAAGGGGATAATGTTTCTCCTTATTTCTAAACATTGTTGTAGTCGAACAAAATTATGTTTCAGATTCTTATGAAAGGGGATAATGTTTCTCCTTACTTCTAAACATTGTTGTAGTCAAACAAAATTATGTTTCAGATTCTCATGGTAGCATTTTTGTTGGTCAAAGATGGACCTTTTGTAATTATCTCACCTTCTTGTAGTGAATATGGTAGTCACTAAATGGAGTGAGTTCCTATCCTATTTGCAAAAGAAATATTTCTTAGCACTTGCATTTTTACTTATAATCGCATGGGTGTGTCCTTTTTTGTACATTACCATTATTTTGTTCTAGCTATGGATTTGATTTACTATATAAGTTTCATGGTTAAAATTATAGGTAGTGCATTCTCATTTTATGCTTGCCTTGGCACTATTAGTTATCACTTTGCTAAGATAGAGAAGTTCCTAATAGAAACAAGACTAGAAAAATTTCCAGTTTTATCCTTCCATATCCTTACACCTAACTCATCATAGGCATAAGATGATTGTATAAGGATCTTTGTCACAAGACACTAATTATTGAGCACATGGCTATTCAAATTTTTGACATTAAAAAGGTGGATTTCTAGCTACAAGTTACGATGGATTATATTTATAATTTATGGATAGTGACTAAATGTTGAGTCATTTTCCATTTTAGTGAATAGTAATTCTTATGAATAAGTTGCACTAACATTGAATTTGAATTGTTATATATATAATTGGAAATCAAGGTATAACTTGCAGCAATATGAACTCATTAAAGTGGTTGTAAATCTGAAATTATATGTTCAATATTACCATAGAAAGATTATGTGATTGACAATTGCAACAATGAAAGAAAAATTTGCAATACCACAAATCATCAAACACAAGTGACACAAGATATACTTGGAGAAACCCTTGTGAAAAAAAATGATCCACACCCAAAGAGATCCAATGTTTGTATTAATCTTCAAGGAAGTACATTAATACAACAATCTTCTTTGTAATCTGATAGCACTTTATCACTATGGCAACCTACCAAAAAATTCTTACAAACCACCATTTCAAGGCTCCAATATATAGAAGTTTGTGGGAAAGAATACCACAAATTATATCCCAAAATAACAAGAAAAACCACCTTAAAAACCCATGCTCCCCTTAGTGGACAGCCCATAAACATGAAATAAAAAATTAAATTATAACATGGCTTTCACATGTTTGCCTAACTCATAGCCAATCAAAATTGGTCAAACCCAATTACTCATA
>VDFB02271358.1:1175086392-1175235493 GCA_007258455.2 Sequoia sempervirens | reverse complement strand
TTATAAATTAACCGCTCATTGAAATTTCAAATAAATTATATTTTTAGAAACTAGACTCCATTCTACACATTAAAAAAAATGATTTTCAATTAGTTTTCAAAATTTGTAGGGGTAGCATGGCCAAAATTCCATTTTTTAGGATCTGTCCACTTTTAAAATTAGTAAAAAAATAAATATTCATTAAAAAATTATTAGAAAAATCATGCATCAACTACATATACCTAACTTCTGACCATAGTAATTTTAAAAATACTAAAAAAAATTTCACTGTACAAGGGTTGTACAAGAGCTGCTATGTTATGTTTTTCTAACAAAAACAACACCAATTTGTGTACGTCCCTCATTTGAACCCCTTAATCTCAACCATTTTCAAAATAAATTAGTAGTTTAGAAAGTAGACTCAGAGCACTTGAATCCTTATTTTTGTTCCATCTCAAAAAATTTAGTGTAAGTATCCTCAATTTCACGTCCAAGGTCAGTATGTCTTGATTTTAGAAAAAAGTTGTCCACTTAAGTCCCCTTTTTGAGAACCATCTTTGTGCACTTACCTAAAGGAGGAAATTATTTTGTTTTTGAGAAGGTGTTTGATCATTCCTCACACATTATTCTAATCTTTTTGGAGGCATTTGAATTTGAGTAGGAATGTGTTACTCCAAGCATAGAACTAAGGGAGATATTGTTTCATCTGCACAAACTCGTGGTTGCATCTTCAAGTAGGTGGGAAGAAGGAGAATTAGGCATGAAACCTTTTTGGCGCGATCTGTTGTGTGGGAGCACTATACATTTTTGAGGGATTATTTTTGGGGGCAAGTAGCATATTGCATATGGACTTTGCCAGCACCTTACAACGTTGAGCAAAAGGCAAGCCTGCAATCACCATTCCAAGGCAATTGTAGTAAACTGAAACATGATTTTCTCTTGGTGATTGTGATTTGTGTCTATTTTCTTGAGGCTCATTTTTTATTTTAAAATTCTCGATATTGTTGTTTTGAGGTGTGAATTTGACTAGTGTTGTGCTAAGTAGAAGTCTTGAAACATTTATTTTTGTAGTTGTTCCATCATTGCCAGCCCTTGCATTTTCCTTTTGCCTGATTCGTGGGTCTTAAGGTGCAATCTCAACCATTCTTTGTGGGTCTTAAGGTGCAATATCAACCATTATTTGTGGGTCTTAAGGTGCAATCTCAACCATTCTTTGTGGGTATTGAGGTTTAATCTACTTCATTGATTCAAACATGAAAATCTATAAAACAATCACTCCTCCTTCATTATTACATTACCTAGATAATTTGAGAGAATTTGAGCACTTGAGCATAGCAACATCATGAGTATTTGAGCAATTATCTTCATCGAGGTCATCAATCTTCATGCTTTTGCAACCATGGGAGCTTCATGATCAAGCAATCCAACATCCCATCACCATGAAAATGGAAGGCAAGGTTTGAACATTGGTTGGTCTAGTGTAGAAAAATGTATCCTTTTACATTTTCACACCTAATTTGGAATTAATATTAAAATGGACTTAACTATTCCTTAATTTAGTGTTGTAATATGTATTTTAATATTCATTTCATTAATTTTAGGGCCCTATTAATTAAAATGAACTTAATGATGCCTTAATTTAGTGTTGTAAAATGTATTTGGTGCAAGAGCACATAGGCAGATAGGTGATCAACACCACACACAAAAAAAATGTTAGTTTGATCTTCTTTAAATTTTCGTTTGTCATTCTTGTTTGGTTTTCCTTTGTGCCTAAACCTCTTAAATTTGATAATATATTTATGGCATATTAATGAGGCAATGATGTAGACATATGAACTTTGGAGAATGTTGTCTCATGAAAGCTTAACAACCATCGACTATATTTGCAATTACCTTGGCAAACATGTGCGCAAATGTGGAAAATGTGAAAGCATAGATTGAGCACTTGAACTGTTTGTGAGAATTCCTCAAGGAGATATTGTATGTACTCTGATGATTGCAAGATATGTGGAAAATGGATTTAAAGCTAAACTCTCAACTATATTAGAAATTTTCAGATTAAGAGAAATTTTGTCAAGATGTTGTTGTTGCAATTGCCCTATCAACATATATGTAATGAACTGAGGTAATGAAATTTTTTGAATTCAAATGAAACTTTTAAATTTTTTTCCTATGACTCCCTTTTCACCTTCAAGACACCAAGGAGGGAGAATATTTAAACAATTCCTTGAGGAAAATAGGGTAGGGGTGTGGGTTCACTAGTAGGTCTTTTTGTTTTAAAAATTAGGAAAAAAAAGAGAGAGTAAAAGGAGGTTGCGGGGAATTGGAAGAGGTCGATAGGCTTGTGGAGAATCATCCAAGAAAATGAAAAGTGGAGCAGTAATGAATGAAGAGAGGCGCAACCAATAACAAAAATAATGTGCAGCTGTGAACAAAAGGGTGCACAACATGTAAATGTATAAGGAGCAATGATGATTGGGAAGTGCACTGCACTAAGGGAGAGGCCGAGATAAAAGAGAGGCATCGAATTCACTCAAATGAGCAACAGTGAAGGGGTATACACTTGAGAGAAAAGATTCAATCTTGATAAAAGAACATAGAAAGCATTGAGTGGAGTGCAAGTTACAGTAGTATGTGAAAAGTGTACAGGGTTCTTGTGAGGTCAAGAGAAGACCATGGAGGCCTGAAAAAGAGTGGTGATCAATGCATAGCAAAGGAGAGAAGTCTCATAACCCAAGTTTTATTGCATTTAAATTATAATATGACAAGTCAAAACATTGAGGAAATTCAATATGTTGAATGAAAATTTTTGATGTGTTTAAAAAGTTTGAAAGAAGTTGACCATCATTTGACTATGTGATCTTTTGAACTATCTTATACTTTATTATGATTGAACATTACTGATAAGCTATGTAAGTGCAAGTGTGTGAAATTGTAGGATAATAGGTTGAAGGATGAGAACATGGTTAAAGTAGGATCATTTAGCCAGATCGAATGGTAAGCTTGATGGAATCTAGGTGCACACACCACAAATGGCATCATGTTTGCATTTGAAATTTCATATAGAAGATTTTATTGACTTGATTCGATGATTAAAAAAAGGCTTTTGGAACATTAAACATATGATTTCATATTCAAATTGTTTATCTTGATCTTGTGTGTGTTTGAATTTGAAAGAAAATGATAGCATTGTTAAACAAATATATGTATGTATTTTTAAAAAAACGTGCTTAAAGGATAAGAATTTCATTTAGAGGCTATTATTTGAATAAAATAAAAGCTTATTTTAGTATTTGAAATAGATTAAATACTACATCATCAAAAAACAAATAAAATAGTAATAATTATATATATATATATATATGTATATATATACGCATGTAAAAAATATATATATACTAATATATGTACACATATATAAAAATATATATATATACATTATCCATATAAAAATCAAATATGGATCAAAATTATAAATAGAAACTATTGATTTCAAATAAAATTGAATGAGGACATAATGGACGAGTGGCCTATATCCAAATTTCAGGTCAAGTTAATTAAATTTGAATAAGTTGGACGAAAAATTAATGCCAATTATGGAAGAAATGGCCCCCATATCATGCGAACATGTAAGAAGGGAAATCTTTCCATTTTGAAAGAGGAATCACTAGAAAAAATCTTATAGTGGCGATGAGTATCTAGGGAGGAAGAAAGCAAGTGACTCGATAGTGTTGGAAATTGAAGAAAAAAGTCGAGGAAAAGCTTCGGTCTAGAGGTAAATCAGTTTTTGTTTACAGACATGCTTGATTTCTCAATAATCCCTATTTAAAAAACTTGAAATTATCTTTTCAATATGTCCATTCTTTTAGAATCAGTGGTAAATTAATAAATATCTTAAAAGTTCCAGTAAAATCAGCTTAGAGGTGAGTCATTTCTTTATGAAGATCAATCATTTTCTTGTTCTATGATACCAGGGCCTTATTGGCCATTCTTGCATCTTTTAAATTGGTGCATTTTTCACCTTATCGACATGCTAGCCAAGCATGGCCTAGCTAATTTTTTCGTATATTTTTTGCCTATATCTACAATTTCTTGCATGTGAGTTTATCTAGCCATTTTATGGCTATTCCAATTAAATTTGAATGGTAGAAGTTTGTGTTATATGAAATGATGTAAAATAAAATTATTGAATTTTTCCTTTAGGGAAACAACTATATTATCACTGTTATACTTTTCATAGTATTTGTTTCCTATGTTGTCTAGGTCGAATAATGGATGTCACACCCTTTTGGGTGTATGGATTAGATTGAAATAAAAAAGAAATAGAAAATTGTTGGGGTTGTTTAAGTCGCATCATTCACCACAAATGATGGAGAAATGGATATATATATGTATCGTTCCATTCTTGCATTATGTGTATCAATCTATAAGATCGTCTAATTGCATGTTATTGATCATAGGTAAATTCTTACATATCGAGCTATGTATGCCATTAAAAGGAATTCATGAAAGATCGGCCATTGATATTCTTTATGGTAAAACTGAACAATCATTCGACTCTTTATCATTCTTGGAATAACAAATGGCTTGAACATTTATTCTTTTTTCTTGCAGTCACCAAAAGGAAATACGAGTTTTTCTATAACCCTAGAAATAATAAAATCATTCTAGACTCTTATGTTTATTTTAGTCTTAAAACGACAAGCATGTTGTTTGATTTATTTATTGCACAAAGAGTACTAATATTGTCTAATTTTTTTGAATACCAAAATGATGGAAACTATTTGTTTGAATGTTGTACTAGATATCTTGAAACTGTTAACAAAACATATTGGCACATAAACTTGTAAAGTTCACAAACAACATTGTTTTGCTAAAAATATATTCATTTTTCTATAAAATAGCATTTTTTTTGCTACAAACAACATCGTTTTGCTATAAAACAATATTTTTTATACTACAAACAACATTGTTTTGCTATAAACAATATTATTTTGCTACAAACAACATTATTTTGCTACAAAAAACATTGTTTTGTTATTAACATCATTTGTTTTGATACAAACAATATTTGTTCTACTACAAGCGACCTTGTTTTAATGCTACAAATAGCTTTGTTTTGATACAAATAGCATACAAGTATATAAGAACTGTTCAAACAAATCTATTCTCATTTCTTGAAAGGAAAATTTACATCTTGTATTATTGATAAACGATATGTCAATCTGTAACATTATTTTGAATGGAAGCAATCTATTATAATGGTTTTTATTTTAGAATGTATGCACAAAATAATAACTTAAGTCAGCACATATATGTGTATGCACATAGACCTTCGTCTACGTACATATGTACATACTTGTGACATACCTTCTTTTGTTACTTATTTAATTCATACTTAAATGAATATTGAATTTTGTTGAATGTAATCATGTGACATGTGTATGAAATGAATGGATAATGTATCAAGATCAGTTCCATTTGAATCATTATTTTGATTTTATATAAGTCAAGGAAATAAGTAGATTGAATTACTTTTTCATAGATATGTGTGTAAAGAATATTCTCTTATTTGAATAGAACAACACCTAAGTAGACTCTAGCACCTCAAGGTAGATGTGTTGAGAAAATGTGTCTCAAACTTGCAATTACATGTTGGTATGTGGTGACTGATCATTATATATTGTACACTATTCATGTATCCTCACCGAGGTCCGGGGTTGGGCTAGGCCCTAGGTGGGGGTTTGGGGGCGACAACCCTTGAGAAATTTTTTTTCCTACTTTTTTGCGTCATCACCAAAAAAGGAAAAATTACCAAAAAAAAGGAAAAAAAATCAACTTTGTAGAACCCTAATTTTGGAAGCTTCTAAAATCTTGTTATAAGTGGTTGGGATGGGGGTTGCAATAGGGCATTATTTGTGATGTAGGAGCATCCAGTGTAGGGAAATCTTGCATCACCCAAAAAAAATTGTTTTCCTTATTTTTCTTTAGTTGTTTTGAGTCCCATGATGGCACTTAAGGGGTATATATAAGATTGTCAGGCATCAAAAATAGAAAAACAGCACTTACTATTTTTAGTAAGTTGGCCTAAATGGGCTCATATGGACATGAAAATTTACCCCAAGGAGCAGAGTTGAAAAACATTTCCAATGTGAAAGAATCACCTCAATACCTTGCATGGTTTGGGAGAAATTAAATTTTTTGTCCCAAAAAATTTCTCCAATCTACTTCAAATTCAAATATAAAATATTATAGGCCCCGAAACATCTCAAAGGTGGCCAACTGACCTACAATAGTTTTGTAGATTGTAGAGATTGTCAAGAGCTTTCCAACAATATGCAATAATAGAAAATCAGAGACCTGGATCAAAAGTTATGGCCCCACAGTTGGTCCTCTAAAAAGTGAATTTCATAAAAATTATTCCTAGGCCAAAATAAAAATAGGACTTTTGGCACCAAAACAAAAGGGGAAATTTGAACTTTCTAGAACATTCTAGGGTGGTTATTGGGGAAATTAGAAAAGGTTAAGTGGGGGTTGTAGGAGGTGGCCCTAATAGTGTTGATTGTGGCTCTGAATAGTAGATTTTTTTTTTCAAAATTGAATTTCATTGTAATGAATCAAGCCCATGAGGTTGTAGCATGTAAGCTTTGAATCTGTAATTTCATTTTTGACTCGCATCTTCTATGTTGGTATCTTTTGTTGTGATTTATGTGGGTTTTGGGCGGTGTGGCCCTCATCAAGTGGTATCAGAGCAGGAGTTCTTGAGCCTGTAATAGAGTGTCGAATGTGAGGTAATTGTAGCAAGACCTATGAGTGTGGGTTGAGATTAAGATGCCTCCAAGACTTTCCCAATATGGCAGAGGTAGAGGCCGAGGTCATGGAGGAAGAGATCCACCTAGAGATGAAATCAGAGCCCTTAGAAGGAAATTAGAAACCTTACAACAAGAGGTTCAAAGAAGAGATTTGCAACGATACAGATATGAAAGTGAAGATGAAATGGAAGAGGAAGAGCAGGATCCAATGGATCCTGGAGAAACAAGATTGCTGCAAGCAATCTCAAGCACTAGGAAGAGACCTAAAATGGAGGTTTCAACTTTTAGTGGTATATGAACCAAGATCCTAGTACCTGCAAAACACAATAAACAAACACATTAGGAGATCATATGCAAGCAAGAATCAAGATTCCCCATGAAATCCATTTAAATTACAAAGAACAAGAAATGAGATAAAGAACATAAACAAGCATAAAAAAAAGCTATCAAATCCTATTCAAATGCAAAGTAAACTCTTGATCCCATGGGGGAATTGGTGCCAATTTGATGTGAAAATTGGCCCTTTCCCAACTACTATGATGCAAGATTGATGAGTGATGAAGACTGATCCACTTTGTTGAAGATTCAAATGTGCTCCATGATGAAAAACCTGCATAACCTAGATAAGACTTTGATGAAATGGATGAAAATGATAATGCTTGAAGATGAAATTGAGTATAATAAGTGTGCTCAAATTGTGGATGCTTGTGGATGATCAAAATGAGGAAAGAAACCGCTTATTTATAGAAAGACAAGATGGAGAAATGCAAAATAGGATGAATGTGGGATCATTCAACACCTAATAGGCAAGTTCCATTTGTCAAGTGATGAATGGATGAAGGATGTGCACATTTTGTTGAATGTGCCCATAAATGCATATATTTGAAATTTTAAAATGGTGAAATGACAAGGTGGATGAAGAGTAAAATGGAGTAATGGCCACTTCACTCAATGCAAAAGGACTTGTAAGATGAAATAAATGTCTTGTTGGAAGGACCTATCCCACTTGGAGGGATTTTCAAATTGAAGGAATATTCCCCTATTATTCCATGTTGAGAGGAAATAGGATTTAATAAATGAATTAAATCTATTTCCATGTGCAAGTGGCAAAAGCTAGAGGATGGGACATGGATTAGAATTAAATTAATCAAGGGTTAATTAATTTAATGAAGGATTAGATGATGTGACAATTTTGACTTAGATTTATGGGTTGATTTAAATCACATATGAGAAGAATGTGATTTTAGAGATAGTTAAATAAATATTTTATTTTATTTAACTAAAGATGATGATTGGTTAGATTAAATCAAATAAGGTTTTAATTTATTTAATTTAATGAGATAGAATTAAGAAATTAATAAAATTGATTTATTTAATTAAATAAAGAGTTAGGGTTAATTAGATCAGATTGATTGATTTAATTAACGAGGGAGAATGATAATTTATTTATTTAATTAAGAGAGGAAAATTGATGAATTTATTCAAATAAGGGTATTTGATTAAATGGTTAGATAGAGGGATGATTCAGGATGAAAATGATGCTAGTGATCAGGATTAGATGTGTAATGTCAATCGGTACATTTTATGTGTCTACATTTTTCCCCTCTTTGAAGCGATGCACTTGTTGTGTTGGTTCAAATAATAAGTTGTCTTGATCAAAAAGCCAAAAAAAAATTTATTTCAAAATTTGCGCCACTGCTGCCCCGACGGACAAAACATGCTACTATATTGCCCCCTCGAGAGATCAGACAAAAATTCTAATTTTTTGGGTGATCTCATGAAAAAAGAGGGACAAGGTCAATTCAACTCGAATATTTGATGTAGACAGATTTGATGATGTAAATAGTCATCAGCCATGGGTAACCTCATGTCTAATTTGATATATTACACCAATTTTGATAGAAATGTTAGTAAAGATAGAAGAATAAGAAGAAATAAGAGGATCCAACAAGTCCATGATGCATTAAGACTTTATTGGAGATGATGATGGATGATGGATGATGATGTTGATGATGGTGTTTTCTTGCCGAGAATTGGGATTTTAAAAGGGACCATTTACCTTATGTTTGATAACACACATAGATACGATGCATCAAGGTATAAACAACCAGGAGGGTGTTGTATCTAGTGAGATGGACTTTGACTCGACAAACAGATAGGAGTATTCTTGTTCACACCTGACATTAGAAAACTTTGCTAGGATGCACCTAACAAAGCAAGTATTTACCAAGTTATATTACAAGAACGTCCAACAAGCACAATAGACAAAAGATAATGTTTGTTGCCACATTCCTTTCTCTCTAAATCATTTTGAGTAGACATCATCAAGAGGTCATTGGAATGAGCACAATAAGATAAATCAAAAGAAAAGATCAAGTACACAAACAAGCCAATGTTCTTCATACCTCTAGCCAAAGGGGTTTGTTTTGTTTAGGATAAGAACCAAAATGATTGCCAATAGATAATGCCCATTGTAGAAAGGATACATCCTAGGACATGTTAGTGGATGGCGACACGTCATTTTGTTTATCCATAGTGTTTTGCCAATAGATAATGCCCATTGTAGGAAGGATACATCCTAGGACATGTTAGTGGATGGTGGCAAGTTGATAGGTTGTTCAAAAAGATTATTGATATAAGGTTGATTGACATGTTTGTGAATGATCAAGAGTTTGATTTTGTATTTAAAAGTTTGTTGTTTCGATTTGATTTTTAGGTTTGAAGTTTGCTTTTGTTGATTGCTTTGATTGTTTCTATTTGTTTTTCCAAAGGGTGAGTGTGATGATTTGTTTATTAGGGATGATATTATTGTGGGTGAAAGCAAAATGGGACGGATGAATTTTTTGGGTTTTTTGAATGTTTTTGGATTTTTTTTGAGATATTTTTAGGCTGTTTTTGGTATTTTTGAGATATTACAAATGTTTTGATTTTCAAATTTTCAATTTTTTTTGGTGTTTTCTCGAGATTTTATGAATGTTTTTGGAATTTTTGTGTCTCGGGGCTGATCAAAGATTAGCCTTGCCTACATTTAAACTCAAAGAAAACGAGTTCAATTCCATGTTTTTGATGGTTTTCTAATTTTGAGTGTTTTTGAATTTTGATATGATTTGATGTTTTTGGATTTTTCACCTGATTTTGACATTTTGGATATGGACATGTGTGACAGTATCAATGCTCTATTTTGGGATTTTGTTGAAAACCAAGCTAAGGTTGATTGATCGGAGCGATAGATTGATGATGATAACATTGCTGAGGATACACAAAAATGCAAGGATAGTGTTAAGCAACATAAGGATAAGGATGGATATCCCAAGATGATGAGGGATTGATTGAATTTGATTGATCAAGATTGATGATGATAACATTGTTGAGGATACACAAAAATGCAAGGATGGTATTAAGCAACATGAGGATTGGGAAGGATCTCCCAAGATGATGATGGATTTATTAGATTTGATTGATCAAGATTTTGAAGCTTGATTTGGAACAAAATTTGGTTTTGGATGATTTGATGTGATGTTGAAGTATGCATTAGATGCGACTAATAGTGATTGTTTGGATTGATTTTTAATGATAGATGAAGCTTCATAAGGAACATTTTCTTGTCAAAATATGCCATGGGCTAGTGATTTGGATTTTGGCTCACAACTGCTTGACCAATTTGATTTCACATTTTACCAATGTTCGGATCACCACATAAGTTGGAGGATATAGATCAAGATTTATTCTCGAAGTAAGATGTACATATCTACCCCTAGTATCTAGCAATGTATGAAATGTCATGGGTGGATGCTTGGATAGATGTGTGGATGGATGGATATGGATTATCTTGCAATAAGATAAGGTGTTGGATAATGCTTCATGGCCCAAATGATGCTAGGTAGGATAGGATCAATGAAAATGACTCATGTCAAGATGTTTACCATAAGCAAGTGTATAGTGTGCACCAAAATTTGTCAATATTAAGATAACTCAGACTATGGATGCAGATATATGTAAATGGATTGGATAAATGGTTCATGGATGAATGGATTTATTATGGCTAAGATGGATGGAATGTTGGCTTATGGATGGGATGAGATGCTTTCACCTGAAGTAGTGCACATAGATGCTCAATTCTACACATGACGCCTGTTTTCAAGGTTTTCATCATGGTACTTGTCCAAAGCACCAACCACCAAAGTGGTTTTCATTAGAGGACGATTTTTCTCTTTACTATTTTCAATCCTTTTTATGATTTTTTTATTTTGGATTTTTCTGTGAAATATTTTAAGCTCATGCTGAACCACCTGGTGGTGTTGATGTAGATGCTTCTGTCATGATGTTCCATTGATATCCTACTTGAAGAATTTGTTTTGCTAAGATATGTTCACTTGAATGCAACTTTTGAGATTCCTGATCTACGTCGTTGATACCAGAGTTAACTTTGTCTTTGTGCATACATCATGATAGAGTGCCTTTTGAATCCTTATGATGAAGGGTCATTGCCAACACGTGATCAATGTGAGAATCAGATATTATGTGTGGATGCATGGATGGAGTGTGTTTAGGGATAAAAGATCTAAAATCGTTCATAGTTTGGAACCTTTGAGTCTCCAAAGTTTGAAAGATGAGCAATGATGGGTGGATATGAAAGTGTGTGTGGAATTAGGACCAACTGCTTGATATACTTTGTATGTTGCTTGAGAAGCCTTATTTTTCTTTTGTGGACATATTTGATGGATATTTTTCCCTTTCTTATTTTTCCCCATAGTTTCTTTGACTAATGGAGTTTGATAGGGATAATTTATTTCTTTATATTCTTTGGTATCCATTTGTATTTGATTTTCTAATATGCTTCTTAGTTTCTTTTTCTTTGATGATGTTCTTTGTACTTTGATTCAAATCTTCCTTTTGATTTTGGTCCCAATTCATGGATGGGGTGATGGGTGGATGAAGATTCATGATGTGGCTGGTTGTAGTATTGGCATCAGTTTCATCATAAGGATTCTTCATACTCCCTATATTGATGTTTTCTTGAGACATAGTTTCCCCCAGTATGGTGGTAGTAGCACCTTTGTTCCTTGATTCTGCCTGTTTTGAGATGTCTTGTTTAGTAAACATGTACTGATAAATGACCACTATAGATGACATTGTTTCAATTTGTTGCTCTGCTAACTTTGGAATGTCCTATTCTGTCTGACTTGTTTCCTTGAGTGGATAACGCTGGATATCTTCATACATGATGTCCTCAATCTGAAATTGGGATATAACTGATCCTAATGTTGAAAAATTTGTTTGACTGTAGGAATCAATAACCTACTCCTTTTGTGTAATGATGTCAGGAGTAAAGGAATTCGGTTCTAAATGAAGATCATCTACGTGTCCATCCACAAAAAGCATCTCATGGGTAGATTGAGGAGTATGTGCTATGTGGATATGATCATCATCTATGACATCTTGTATGGATAGGAGAGTGTCCATTAGATCATTATAGCATCTTGGAGATACAAATTCTTGATCTTGATTACTGTTGGAATTGCTTTTGACATACTTTGGATCAATTTCTTGACATGGGACAATTTTGAAGGATGGACTACTTATAAAGGGTTCTTGGATATCTTCATTAGGCATGGGAAGTGGCTCAATATCCTCTTAATTTTTTAGTGGACTTGGATCAAATGTTGAGTTGAGGATTCCTTCAGTATCTGCAACCATCAGGTCAAAGGATGTCAATACGTCTTGGAAAGGACCACTGCTAGAATTTGGTGAAAGATGTTGATCATGCTTTGGAATAAATTATTGAGACATGTCCTCTAACTCATTAGGTGATGTAGATACATTTTCAACATGATCATTTGTTGATGGATCATAGATTATGTCAATGGGATCAAATAGTTCTAACACTCCTTGAAATAGATCACTAAAAAGTGGCTCTTGATGTATGGTGAGTTGATCATCGGATGAGTTAGAAACATCTTCAATGTTCTCATTAATGGAGAGATCTTGAACATTGTTTTCAACAATTGTGGCAGAGAGATTGTGAATGTCTTCAACCATAGGGTCAAGTGATGTTGAAATTTCTTGAATTGGATCATTGTTGGGTATTGTTGGTGGACTTTGATCATGATTGAAAAGTGACTCTTGATGTATGTTGAGTTGATCTTCTGATAAGGTGGAAACATCTTAAGGTGCTCATTGATGAATAAATCTTGATTGTTGTTTTTAACAATTGTGGTGGAGAGATTGTCACTACCATCACTAGTGGTTGAATCTTCATTTTTGTCCCCAATAGTTATTATCCTTTGATCATTAAGGTCTTGGATGATATTTTTGAGTCAAATACAACTTGATGTTGTTTGTACCTTTTTTTTTGTGAAAATCACAAAGGTGCTTCTCATTATACCCTGGTGGTTTAACTAGGGGTTCTTGATAGTTCTTATAGACGGGGATTTTAATGATATTTTCCTATACCAATTGTTGCATGACTAATTCAATTGGTCTCCCAAGTGGTGTGTATTTTTGTTTGTTACCCTATGAGACTTGTACTTTAAATTGACCTTGTGGCGATTGATTTTGGAGATGTGGTGATTGATCTTTGAGATGTGGAGGTTGGGTTTGTTGTTGATGTTGTTTATCTTGATACCCAACTTCTTGACATTGGAGATATTATTCTTGACGTGATTGTGGACACAACTCAATGCTTTGATGGCATGGTTCAACCAATGGAAGACTGTATTGATCTTGGAGTGAAGAGGTCTCTTGGATCAATAAGTCCATTAGTTTGGAAAGTGAAGCAAGTTGATCTAGTGAAGTTTGATCCTGATTTTGATTTTGACTCCCTTGATACAGTTGATTCTTTTGTTCAAGCAGATTTGGAATGTGTACTTGTGATGTTTGCATGGGATCATGGAAAATTTGATTTTGGACAATGTTTTGACTTGGGGTGATGCTTAGATTTGGCATGATAGGTTTAAATTGAACATTGTTGTGTTTGGGAATCACATTTCCTTGATTTTGCATGGTGTTACCTTGACTTGGATCAATACATGGAGTCATTGACATATTGTTTAGACTTTCAACAACATTTGTATGATTCACAAACATATCTATCCCAAATTTTACCAAGTGTGGATTTGAAATGTTCGTGTTTGGAAAATTTTTACTTGATATATTCATATTTGGCATGTATAGATTTGGTGGGATGATGTTGTTTTTGGAAGACTTATGCATTGAGTGTTTGGTTGATAGATTTGTAGGCTGGGACTTAGATTTAAATCTACCATTGGGAAAGGTGTTCCAAACTTTTGACTAGGAATACTCACATTTGTTATACCATTGAGGTTTGTAGGAGATAATGATCCCATGTATGGATTATATAAATGTGAGTTTTGATAACTAAGTGGCATTGTAAGGTTTTGATAGTTTGGTTGACTTGGATTACTCATGATGTATGGATCAAGTTTATATTCCATGTTATTCTTGTGTTTTGACCTTGTTGTAAAAGTGACCTCTAAGGTGTTTAGGACCAATGATGAGATGAAGGATGAAAGGGGTGAATGATATGGGTGTTGAACTTATAGGAACCTTGGAGGGATACTAGAATTTAGGACTTTTGGATTTGATTTGGATTTTTGGATTTGAATTTGATAATGAACTCATAAACTCCAAGAGGTTAGATGTTTTATTTGAATGAATTTTGTCCACAAGGTGATAATTTAACTAAGTGTATGAAGAAGGATTCATCTACACACACCTATTCAAACAAGATGATTTTGTTTTGATTTCAAGAGGATTTTTCCAAAAGTCTAGTATGAATGATTTTTCCAATGGTTCAAAATTTTTTTGTGAGATGGGTTTTGATTGATGTTTGGGATGGATGAAATGATTGGTTATTTTGATCCTAAATGAACATAAGAAAAACTTTGTTTACAAGACCAAGGTTTTGAAGAACATGCTTTTCCCTAAGAGTACTTCAAACCAAAAGATAAATGTTTGCTTAAAAGACCATAAGACAAAAGATAAACAAGCACATGTGTGGGGTTCAATTGATTTCATCTTGATTAATGAATTGCTTTTACCACAAACACTCTCTTGATTAAGTTTCAAACTGAATGTCTATGTCTCAATTTATTTTCATTCCACAAGGTCCATTATGTGGAAATCAAGAGAATCAAGGTGATAGTTCCCTAATGTTGACTTTAGTGAGTGCAAATCGAGATATAAACTCAAGTACATAGATGCCTCTAAGGATAGAATCCCAAGGGCAAGCAATAGCACTTGGATTTTGTCAAAGGTATTTTCTCCTCTAAAGGGTTTGAAATTTGATGTTCATGTTGAATGTTTGTTTTCCCAATGTTTACGATCAAGCAAAGTGTTTTTAATTCCAAGAAAATGTACAATCCTATGGATATGAAAGACTGTATTTGTTGAATCCCCACTTGGGAAAGTCCAACTACGCTTATTTTTAGTGAATGGTTAGATGATTGACCCTATTGGATCCCCTCCATGATACTCACTTATACGGGGTAGCCAAGCATCAACACCCATGAAAATCCCATGGCATACTTTTCATTTCTACTAAAAACTGTAAAAGTGTGGGGCGGCTTCAGAACAACCGTTCTTGCACCAACAAATAGATCAAGGATTTTGGCCTTTTCTAGATAAGGGTTTTAATTTGGACTTTCCATTTGTAGGGATTGATCCATGTGGCAAGAGACCATTGCTTCCCTTCTTGTCAAAACCAACCATGTGATACTGGCCTTTGTTCCAATATCCACACTTATATACTAGCTGGAAATACACTTGGCTTTAGCATGTTACTAGTTGGGTCATTCCCTTGGGTGATTAATTTTTCCCATAAGGTAGGCCCTCTAAGATAAACAAAAGTGAGCAAGCAATATCGGTAACTCGATAAATCTTTGTTGCAACACAAAGAGAGAGAATATACGCAATACCCTCCACTCACACTCACAAGATGTTTTGTCCAATTTTAATCCCAAAATGAAATGTAGAGGAAATTCCTTTACCCAACTTAAGATCACCAAAAGGCCTTTTGATTCTCAAGATCGTCGTGAGACATGAGAGAAGGGCATACACCATTTCGATGGTCTTTTTTTGAGTAAGAAATTACAAGACAAAGAAGAACTTTGTTCATTTTAAGTCCTTAAAGCAATAATGACTCCTTTTTAAGCACCAAAGGAAATGTGGAGATTTCCTTGTTTAATTGTTAATCCTCAAACCAAATCTAGTGAGTTTTTCCTAAAGTTATTTTTAAGCCCTTTTGTAGCAAAATTGAAATGTTCTTTTTTTTAGAGCCCAAAAGAAATTTAGTAGGTCCTAAGCACATGAAGGATAACAAATTTTTAAGATAAATTTTGAATTTTCTAAGAGTATTAAACAAACACTAAAGTGTTTAAAAACACTTGGTATCATGAGAGAGTGATGTCATCATGCCTCTTTCAATCATGTCTTTCTCCTTCACATTGATTTGACCAACCTACAAGAAAACCAGTTAGATCTGCAAAATAGAGGTTAGGAAAGCATGTAATAACCCAAATGATCAGAATTGAAAAAGGAACATGTCAAAAAAAAATTGAATTTCACTTTTACTTTACTCGAGCAGTAAAACCTGCACAGGAGGTGTAGTTTGAAAGATCTAGCGGTGCTATATAGCACTGCTTGTTAGTCAACATCATTCTGCAGTAGGGACAGAGAGTGTGACAGCATTGCTATTTGGCCCAGCGGTGTTGTTTAGAATTTGAAAATTCCAACAGTTGAAAATAGAACCAACGGTGCAGTTTAAGATTTTGAATTCTGAGCGAGAACACTAGAGCATCGTTGTTTAAAGTTTGAAGTGGTGCTATTTGGAAACATTGGAGCTCCAACAATTCTATATTGTGACACTATTCTACTAGTGATGGAGTTCCCTATAGACACAAAAACAAAGAAAAAAATCACAAAATTTGATGGAAAAACATGATTTAAACTTTTGGTTTGCCCTCCCTCTAGTGCAAAATGTATGAACCAAGATCCTAGTACTTGCAAAACACAATAAAAAAACACATTAGGAGATCATATGCAAGCAAGAATCAAGATTACCCATGAAATCCATTTAAATTACAAAGAACAAGAAATGAGATAAAGAACATAAACAAGCATAAACAAAAACTATCAAATCCTATTCAAATGCAAAGAAAAATCTTGATCCCATGGGGGAATTGGTGCCAATTTGATGTGAAAATTGGCCCTTTCCCAACTACTATGATGCAATATTGATGAGTGATGAAGATTGATCCACTTTGTTGAAGATTCAAATATGCTCCATGATGAAAAACCTACATAACCTAGCTAAGACTTTGATGAAATAGATGAAAATGATAATGCTTGAAGATGAAATTGAGTATAATAAGTTTACTCAAATTGTGGATGCTTGTGGATGATCAAAATGAGGAAAGAAACCGCTTATTTATAGAAAGACAAGATGGAGAAATGCAAAATAGGATGAATGTGGGATCATTCAACACCCAAAGGCAAGTGCCACTTGTCAAGTGATGAATGGATGAAGGATGTGCACATTTTGATGAATGTTCCCATAAATGCATATATTTGAAATTTTAAAATGGTGAAATGACAAGGTGGATGAAGAGTCAAATGGAGTAATGGCCACTTCACTCAATGCAAAAGGACTTGTAAGATGAAATGAATGTCTTGTTGGAAGGACCTATCCCACTTGGAGGGATTTTCAAATTGAAGGAATATTCCCCTATTATTCCATGTTGAGAGGAAATAGGGATTTAATAAATGAATTAAATCTATTTCCATGTGCAAGTGGAAAAAGCTAGAGGATGGGACATGGATTAGAATTAAATTAATCAAGGGTTAATTAATTTAATGAAGGATTAGATGATGGGACAATTTTGACTTAGATTTATGGGTTGATTTAAATCAAAGATGAGAAGAATGTGATTTTAGAGAGTTAAATAAATATTTTGTTTTATTTAACTAAAGATGATGATTGGTTAGATTAAATCAAATAAGGTTTTAATTTATTTAATTTAATGAGATAGACTTTAGAAATTAATAAAATTGATTTATTTAATTAAATAAAGAGCCAGGGTTAATTAGATCAGATTGATTGATTTAATTAATGAGGGAGAATGACTTAATCAGATAAATGATTTATTTAATTAAGAGGGGAAAATTGATGAATTTAATCAAATAAGGGTATTTGATTAAATGGTTAGACAGAGGGATGATTCAGGATGAAAATGATGTTAGTGTTTGGGATTAGATGTGCAATGTCAATCGATACATTTTACGTGCCTACAAGAGGAAATCTGAATCCTAAAGAATTGATTGATTGGATCAATGACATGGAGGAATTTTTTGAGTTTGAGGAGACTGAAGATCCTCATAGAGTGAGGTTTGCAAAGAAAAAATTGAAAGGTCATGCTAGTATATGGTGGAAAGAGATCCAGTTAGAAAGAGGAAGACAAGGAAAAGATAAAATTTACAAATGGGACATAATGGTGTCAAAATTGAAGAAGCAATTTACTCCAGTCGATTATGAATTGGAGCTACTCAATAAGATGCAAAGCTTGAGACAAGGGACAAGGATGGTGAAAGAATACACAGAGGAATTTCACAAGGTCTTGATTTAGATAGGACATTCTGAGGTGAATAAAGAGAGAGTTGCTCGCTATATTAATGGGTTGAAGCCAAGCATACAATAAGGATTGGCACTGGTAAGAATGACCACCATTAAGGATGCTTATCAATTTTCTCTAAAGGTTGAAGAACAACTAAACAAGGGGTTTGAGAAAAAATAACGAGGTGGGGGCCATGGAGGAAAGACCGGTGGACGGCCATATGGAGGTCGAAATGAAGATCAAAAGAAGGGTGAAGGCTCTAGTAGCGGCCAAAACCAAAAAGGAGATAACACCTACCATCCTCATGATCAGAATAATGGAGACAAAAGAGGAAGGGAAATATCTGGGCGAGGACTGAGAAGAGGAGGCTTATGTGGGACCTATTTCTAGTGTGGAGAAGAAGGACATAGAGCCTATGAGTGTCCTCAACATCAAGGAAGGACAAATAGAAGAACTAAGGGTAATGCACCAGTTGAACATGTTGATGAAGATGATGAGTCTTCACATTCTAAGGATGCAGAAAGAGGAGAGGTTCTTGTTACTAGAAGAGCCTTATTAAATGAGGTGAATGAGCCAACTCAAAGGTAGAATTTTTTTCGCACCAGATGTAAGTGTGAAGGTAAAGTTTGCAATGTTATTATTGATGGAGTTAGTACTGATAACCTTGTTTCAGAAGAAATGGTTAGTAAGTTGTGGTTGGAGAGAAGAAGGCATCCGAACCCATACCAAATTGCTTGGTTATAAAAGGACCATAAAGCCTTGGTAAATGAACAATGTTTGGTAAAGTTCAAGATTGGAAATTACCATGACGAGGCATTATATGATATTATTCCTATGAATATTTTTCATATGTTGTTAGGCAGACCATGGCAGTTTGATCGACGAGAAATACATGATGGACATGCCAACACCTATTCTTTAACAAAGGATGGAGTTCATTATAAGTTGAAGCCCTTGAAGGAGGCAGAAGAAAAGGTATGCAGTAATGCAAGAATTTTTTTGGTTGATGGAAGAAAGTTCCTAGAAGGTAAGAAGTATGAGCATATGTGTTTTGCATTGATCCCTAGAGTTGATAAAGAAGATACTACTAAGGTACCTATAGAGTTTTTATATTTGTTGAATGAGTTTCAAGCTATTATTTCTAATAATGTACCAAATTTTTTTCCTCCCATAAGAAAGATTAGTCATCAGATGGACCTGATTCTTGGAGTCAATTTATTGAATAAGGTAGCTCATTATATGACTCCAACAAAGAGTGAAGAGTTGAATAGACAAGTGAAAATGTTGTTGTGGAAGGGATTGATTAGAGAGAGTTTGAGTCCATGTACAGTACCTATAGTACTAGCACCAAATAAAGATGGGGAATGGCTAATGTGTACAGATTCTAGAACCATCAACAAGATCACCATCAAGTATAGATTCCCCTTACCGTGAAAGGATGACATTATGGATTGTTTGAGTGGAGATGAGTACTTCACGAAGATAGATTTGAAGAGCGGACATCACCAAATCTAAATTAGAGAAGTAGATGAATGGAAGACAACCTTTAAAACCAAGGAGGGCTTGTATGAGTGGTTAGTCATGCCTTTTGGGCTAACCAATGCACCATGCACATTTATACGGCTTATGAATGGGGTATTGAAAGAATATTTAGGAAAAAAAATTATTGTTTATTTGGATGATATTTTTATTTTCACTAAGACATTGGAGGAGCACTTGATGCATATCCAAAGATTTTTTGAGAAGTTAAAAGAGAAGTTGTTGATTAATTTGAAGAAATGTAGTTTTGTGAAGAGAGATTTGGTGTATCTGTGATTTGTTGTCTCAATAGAGGGTTTTAAAATGTACCAAGAGAAGGTGAAAGCTAGCATTGAATGGCCTACCCCAACGAATGTTACAGAGGTAAGATCATTTCATGGTCTAGCAAGTTTTTATACAAATTTTATTAATAATTTCAGTAGTATTTGTGCACCTCTAACTGAAGCGATGAGAGGGGATAGAAAAGAGTTTAATTGGACCACAAAAGCAGCCAAAATTTTGATATGTTGAAGAATAAAGTTACAGAGAAACCTATTTTGGCCCTTCCAGATTTCAATAAGGTCTTTCAGGTAGATTTTGATGCTAGTGGCACTACCATAGGAGTTGTTTTGAGTCAAGAAGGTAAATCTTGAAGCTTATTTTAGTGAGAAGTTAAATGATGCTAAGAATAAATATTTTTTCTATGATCAGGAGTTTTATGCTATAGTTCAATATTTGAAGAAATGGAGACTATTTGTTTCCAAAATAATTTGTTTATATACTGATCACTAGGCTTTGCAATATCTCAATAGTCAAAGAAAATTGAATCAAAGGCACTTAAAATGGGTTGAGTTTTTGCAAAGTTATACTTTTCTTTTGAAGCATAGGAGTGGAAGGTCAAACAGAGTTGCAGATGCCTTGAGTAGAAGGAAAAATTTGTTGATAGATATGAATATAGAGGTTGTTGGATTCAATGAACTCAAGAGTTTGTATCCTGAAGATCCAGACTTTGCATAAGCTTGGAATTGGAACCTGTTACATTGGATAGGTCAAGATGGTTGAATTTATTAATCCAAGATGGGATGTTGTTTAAAGGAAACCAATTATGCATACCAAGGAGTTCTATGAGAGATAATCTAATCAAGGTAAAGCATAGTAGAGGATTGGTTGGACATTTCGGTTAAAATAAGACCATTGTTCTTGTAAGTGAGAATTATTACTGGCCATAGTTACAACAAGATGTGAAGAAGTTTGTGCAAATTTTTAGAGTATGTCATATGGAAAAAGGAACAAGTTAGAATACTAGATTGTATCAGTCATTACTTGTACTTGAGAGGCCATGGGAGGACATTAGTATGGATTTTGTTCTTGGATTGCAAAGGACATAGAGAGGGCATGATTCCATATTTGTGGTGGTGGATAGATTGTCAAAGATGACACATTTCATTTTGTGTCATAAGACTAGTGATGTTGTTCATGTTGCGGAGTTGTTTTTTAGAGAGGTGGTAAGACTACATGTTCTACCTGTTCTCACCTGAAATTGCACCCTTGTTGAACCTAGTGTTCAACACCTCAGTGTAACATGGGAAGACCTCTTAAGATGTGGGTTTCTTGTAAGCAAAGGTCAACCTCCAGAGAAGGCCGGCTTCCTTGTTGGGTCATCACCTAGAACTACTAATTCTTGGAAGGGAAAGGGAGAAGGAATGCATAAAATAAAACTAACACTATGGTGATACACCAAACTGATAAGAACAATGAGATACTCAAGTTACATTTGAGTACTGATGATGGATATGGGACTGCACAACAAGATTATGTAGATTATGCATAAGTATTTCACAAACAGGTTTAACGTGCACACACTTTCAAGAAGGTAAAGCAGATTTTCACAAATTAAAAGGCTCATGTGCAATTAAGTAAACATAGTTTGTAACCTACATAATACTACTTTTGCAAAGAAAGGCATGCTAACATGAGACAAAGCTATAAGGAAAAGAAAGATTTCACAAAGTAGCTTGATCAATCACCTGAAAATGCACAATATTTTATAAGAACTAGAAGGAAAATTGAACCATCAATGGTAACCAAGGAAAATTTTATATAACATGTTCCAAAATGAGTTGCAAAATTCTGCTAATCCGAGAGAGGACTGTAGAAGTCACAGACTTCAGAAAAGCATCTGGAGAACTTTTTTACAAGAAGGAAAAAATGCCTTATATACAAAAGTGTGTCGGCCCCCTTAGGGCTTACAAAAATATCTCCTAGAAAAAATATTTCCTTAGATATTTTGATTGAATTTAATGCTACACCCTGCGTGTCCATGTCGGTGAAGATTCATTCCTCGGAGAAGCCTTCAGATCTTCCGCAGCTACCGCATTCATTTCTGATCCTCGTGTCCACCTTTCAACCTCCCTGTCGAGCGCTTTGAATGCTCCTGAGCTCAGAATAGATCGATGTCATTTTCACCCTATTGATTTTCTTCATCTAGTTCAGCTACCAACGATTCACTCATAGCTCTCTCTGATTGGTCGAATATAGTCCACGCAGATTCTTCAGGCAGTCAAAAGCTCCTTCTATAGAATCACATGTCGGTGAGACACTAATCGTCTCTCCCCGATGTGATTATATCTTTTTGTAACCATCAGCATAACATGGAACTGTCGATGAGAGTTCTTAGCGAGCCCAAAAGTCATGCTGATATTGCTCTACTTCGCTGAGATTACTCCTCGGCAAGCTCCTCATTTCTTTCAGAAAGACACCTGGCAAGTCAAGAAGACTTTATAGCGAGGTGCATTAGTCATGTTGATACCCGCTTCAGTCACTGAGACCACACCATGTCGGCAAGACATTACTTCGACGGTTGGAAGCTACACCGATGTCTTTTATGTCGGGGAGACCCTCTGCTGGTCAGTGAGACCTCCTAGCGATGTTGGATCTTTCTCCTCGAGCTGGTTCCCCTTCGGCAAGACTTCGGTTAGTCACTGGGACCTCATGGCGACGACTTCAACTCTTGGCGAGGCCCATTTGTTGTCGGTGAGACATTGGCTTATCGGCCAGACCTTTCGCCAAGCTCCCTATCTTTCGATGATGAGTTTACTTTCTCTTCAGTCGGGGAGACAAGCTTCGTTCGCCGAGACATCACAATGAACTCCCTTCCTTCACCGAGGGAATATTTTATTTCAGGGAGACATCGCTTGGTTGGGGAGACCTTACCCCGAGCTTGTTTCCTTTCGCTGACGCCGCCTCATGAATGATTGTCGGTGAGACCTTCGTCTTCGGTAAGACCTCCTAGCGAAGCCCGCTTACATACGCCGAAGGCATCCTTTCGATGAAACCTTCTTCTTTCACTGAGACGTTGCACCGAGAGCATTTCGTTTTGTGCTTTATCGGCGAGACCTTCTGCACTCGCCAAGACATCTCCCAATGTAAAAGCTTCCACCGATATGTGTATCCCTCTGCCGCCTGTCGGTGAGACATAAAGATCTCACCAAGACCTTTCTCCGAAGGAGATCCTCATGCTGATGGGGAAATTCTTAGTCACCAGGACAATGATTTTGTCATGCCGATAGGTACCTGCATATGAATTCCACTCGTCGTGACATTCCTGGGGTCTTGCCGATAGGCAACACAAAAGCCTATTTAACCAAAAAGCATTATGGGTTAGGGAGACCTTGATAAACTTATGCCGATAGGATCCCAATGTGAAACATTCAGACTTGATGGAACTCCTGGTAGTCAACAAGACATTTGGAAGGTCTTGTCGACTTTATCCTTAAAGGAAAAATATGTCAAACTTGACTGAGGTCGACCTTTCAACCGAACTCCTTCAAAACTGGTGGGGTGGGGCCAAGATGAAACCAGAACCGGGATCGGGGGAGAAAGGGGGCCGAAGCAAAGATAGATGAATCCCGGTGGAATCGGGATCAAGGAGGAACCAAAATCGAAAGTTACACAAGGAAAAACAAAGAGTCAGTGGAACCGGAACCAGAATGAAATCCGGACCTGAAACTTCCCTGAAGTTTCAAGTTCGGATTCCATTTTGATCCCACCCCTGACAAAAACAAAGAAGAGAGAAAAAGGAAAAGGAAGAAAAGAAAGGAAAACAACTACCCCATGATCAAACGCAAGGTCAAAGAAGAAAATGAGACACTCACAAGCGCGGAACTGGAACGAAAATGGAATCTGGAACTTTGGAAAAGTTCCATGTTTGGTTTCGGTCCGACTCCGCCTCCGACAGAAATAAAGAAAAAAAGGGGGCCGACAAAAAGAACATGGCAGAACTAGGGTCGGAACCATATCAGAAACAAGAACCAGAACTTTGATGAAAATTCCAAGTTCGAGTCCCGACCCAGTTCCGCCCTCGATAGAACAAGGAAAAAAGGAAAGAAGAAAGTAAAACAAAAAAAGGAAAAGACAAGGAAAAACAAAAAAATGGAAACCCACCCCTAAACTGAAGACCCGCACGATGGGCTCAACCCTCTTGGGAGCCACATTTAATCCACGTGCTGAAATTTTAAAACATCATTCTCCTCTGCATCTGATTGAGCTCGTAGGTGAAAATTGGGTAACAATTATGGTGACCTCAGTGGGATGTTTTCCTGCTAAACATGTAGACCAGTGGCCTAGGCCAATCCATTGGGCATGGAGTCATTAGGAAAACTTCAAAAGTTGGGCCTCCTTAAAGCAAAACAAAATATGTGCAACTGCACCTGGAGGAAAGCATTAAAGCTAGAACATGCATTCCCTTAAGGAGAATGCAGGGTGTGCAAATGCACTTCATGGAAAGCAAGATATTTACAATATATACACCAAACTAACTGAAAGCAAAGAATGGAAGCTTGCCTTTGTCAAAGATGAACCTTTTGAAGGAGCTGATATCCCTCAAACCATAGTTGCAGACCTCACCTAGTTGCAACCACTGAAAATTGTTGCCAATATGCATATAACTACACAAGACATTTGTGAGGTGTAGGATCACTTCACTGTAAATATTTTCATTGCAAGGAAACCATATGATGCAAGTGTTAGACTCATCTAACATTGGTGCCTTAGCTAAATACACAACAACAGGGGTGAACCCTTTTGAAGATAGGTCAGCATCCAAGAGAAAACCTTTTGTAGAGGGAAGAGAACTCACCTCACAAAAGGATAGGCCAATGTCACCATTATTGACCTCCTCAAGGCATGAACTGAAACAAAAAGAGAAAGTTTTCAGCTCACATGGTGATGCAAAATATGCCAAAATTGATTTTTGATCTGCACAAGGAATTTCTTCTTTATGCACTTCAAATGAGAAACTTTGAAGCTCAGACATGCTATCAAACTGGGCAATGGGAGCATCACTCTCCAAACAAATGTGTGGCTGCTCAGTAATTACAAAATCATTTATATTGATGCACACTTCATCAGCACAAAACTTAGATTTTTGAGACACTTCAAGTGAAGAACCAAATTCTTCAAGTTGTCTCTCTATTTTCATTTCTTTTTGGCAATGAGCTGCAACAAAATCAGACTCTTGGAATGTAATGGTTGCCATGTCCTCTACTACTTTTTCATTGCATACAACAACCTCTGGCTCATTTATACTCCAGAAAGGAAGGTGCTCATAGTCCTCATTACTCCAAGAAAGACATTCCAAATCATTATTTTCTTCTTCAATGAAAGAAGGTAAAAGTTCAAATAGTGAAGTGGCCTCAATAGGAGAAGGAAAAGATTTAACTGGTTTAGCAGTCTCAAACTCCTCTACACAACAAAAAGGAAGCTCCTTCAACCAATCATGGTTTTGTAAAACAGGATTATGAGGTTTTTCCTGTTGTGACATCACTTCTTCAAGTTGGTGCCCAAGATCATCATGACTATCAACTTCTTCAAGTTCTTTGCCATCCAATGTTGAAAAAAATTGTTCAATAATGACTGTGCATGCTTCTTCATAAAGCTCAGTATTAGCCTTCTCATTTATTGCATGCTTGAAAATATCACAACCCATACCTTGGAGAATGGTATCAAGTTCAGTTTGATGATCCTTTTCCAAGTCTAATGCTTCATTTTCTTGTTGATGAACATTGGTCAGCAACTCATTGGCTGGTTTGATGTCTTCCTGCTATTTTGAAACTACCATCTCGCGAGTGTCTTCCACTTGAGGAAGATCTTCAATCAGTTTCAAGCTTTGAGAAGGAGTAATCCGCTTGAAGCTTGGAACTGACAACTCGTGCTCCTCCAACTTAGCAATTTCATCGTAGCTACCCATGCTAGATTCACCTTGTCTAAAACTTGGAATTTAGCACTTTGAGGCTCCCTCCTGTTGTCTCATTTGCACCTCCTCTTGTTTGAGCTTTTCTTGCTGTAGTCGATAACCTGCTATAGCTAAATGTATTGGATTTACTTTGCTGATCCTCTCCATGAGGAGTAAGTCATCTGAATCAATGGGCTGCTCTTGAGGGATGATGGACTGATTTTGTTGAGGAACTACATCTTCTTGTATTGAATTGAACCCCTTAAAGCTTGGAATTTCAAACTGAGAATACTTACTAGGGGATTCAAGAGGCTGACTTTGCCTAAAGCTAGCAAACTTGTACTTGGGAACCTCTTGTTTAGAAAAATTTAGCCTCATTTTTGCATCCTTTGCAGCCAGCTGCTGGGCAAGGCTCTCTTCAAATAGCCTCGTTTAGGTCTCCCATTCCTCCTCATTTGTCTGAGCTTGGTAAGCTTCTTGTTCTTGTTGCCAATCGGTCTCCTACTCATGAAGGTAGGCCTGATAGGCCATCTCTTCTTGTTGATGATCATACTCCTACTGCCTCCTCAACTCTTCCATCTATCTTGTGATGTCCATCAGTTTGTCCTTCATGTTATTCATGTTATTTTTTATATAATCAACCTCTTGGAGCTGATTTTGGACATCCAAATATGGATCCGAAGATTGAGCAGGGGTGGGTGGGAGGTAAGCATGTTGAGCATGCTGATAGGCTACTGTTGCATGGTTGTTTGGGGTAAAACCCGCAGCATGATTGGCCTAATATGGCTGAAAGGGTGATTGGTTGACAAGATTTTCATGAAACTGAAGTGGGTATACATGGTAACTACGAAAATTTGTCATCTCTACTCATATGAATGTTGAAAATCAGCATATTAAGCTTGTAATTGAAACATACCAGCACTGAACTTGTTGAAACCAGTAGATTTGCTCGGAGTCACCAAGTATGTAAAGAAAATTCCTCCAAAAGGCTAAAACTACTGCTGCACACACCAAACAACAATAATAAAATGCATAAACATGAACTGAGGAGTAGTTCACTATCCCGCCGGGCGTGCTAAAACTGTTATCACCTGAAATTGCACCCTTGTTGAACCTAGTGTTCAACACCTCAGTGTAACATTGGAATACCTCTTAAGATGTGGGTTTCTTGTAAGCAAAGGTCAACCTCCGGAGAAGGCCGGCTTCCTTGTTGGGTCATCACCTAGAACTACTAATTCTTGGAAGGGAAATGGAGAAGGAATGCATAAAATAAAACTAACACTATGGTGATACACCGAACTAATAAGAACAATGAGCTACTCAAGCTACAATTGAGTACTGATGATGGATATGTGATTGCACAACAAGCTTCTGTAGATTATGCATAAGTATTTCACAAACAGGTTTGACGTGCACACACTTTCAAGAAGGAAAAGCAGATTTTCACAAATTAAAAGGTTCATGTGCAATTAAGTAAACACAGTTTGTAACCTACATAATACTACTTTTGCAAAGAAAGGCATGCTAAAATGAGACAAAGCTATAAGGAAAAGAAAGATTTCACAAAGTATCTTGATCAATCACCTGAAAATGCACAATATTTTGCAAGAACCAGAAGGAAAATTGAACCATCAATGGTAACTAAGGTAAATTTTATATAACATGTTCCAAAATGAGTTACAAAATTCTGCTAATCCGAGAGAGGACTGTAGAAGTCACATACTTCATAAAAGCATATGGAGAACTTTTCTACAAGAAGGCAAAAATTATTTATATACAAAAGTGTGTCGGCCCCCTTAGGGCTTACAAAAATATCTCCCGGAAAAAATATTTCCTGAAATCTTTTGATTGAATTTAATGTTGTACCCTGTGTGTCCATGTTAGTGAAGAGTCATTCCCCGAAGAAGCTTCAGATCTTCCGTAGCTACTGCATTCATTTCTGATCCTCGTGTCCACCTTTGAACCTCCCTGTCGAGCAATTTGAATGCTCCTGAGCTTAGAACAGATCGACGTCGTTTTCACCCTGTTTATTTTCTTCATATGGTTTAGCTACCAACGATTCACTCGTAGCTCTCTCTGATTGGTCGAATATAGTCCATGCAGATTCTTTGGGTAGTCAAAATCTCCTTCTGTAGAATCACATGTCGGTGAGACACTAATCGTGTCTCCCCGATGTGATTATATCTTTTTGTAACCATTGACATAATATGGAACTGTCAATGAGATTTCTTAGCAAGCCCAAAAGTCATTCTGATATCACTCTATTTTGCTTAGATTACTCCTCGGTGAGACACCTAGCAAGTCGGGAAGACTTTATATCGAGGTCCATTAGTCATGCCGATACCCGCTTCAGTCGCTGAGACCACACCATGTCGACAAGACATTACTCCAATAGTTGGAAGCTACACTAATGTCTTTTATGTCAGGGAGACCCTTTGCTGGTCGGTGAGACCTCCTGGCGATGTTGGATCTTTCTCCCTGAGCTAGTTCCCCTTCGGCAAGACTTCGGTTAGTCGCTGGGACCTCATGGTGATGGCTTCAACTCTTGGCGAGGCCCCTTTGTTGTCGGCAATACATTGGCCTATCGACTAGACCTTTCGTCGGGCTCCTTATCTTTCGGCGATGAGTTTACTTTCTCTTCAGTCGAGGAGACAAGCTCCGTTCACCGAGACATCACGGCGAACTCCCTTCCTTCATCGAGGGCATATTTTATTTCAAGGAGACATCACATGGTCGGGGAGACCTTACCCCGAGCTTGTTTCCTTTCACCAATGCCGCCTCATGAATGATTGTCAGCAAGACCTTCGTCTTCGGTAAGACCTCCTAGTGAAGCTCGTTTACATATGCCGAAGGAATCCTTTCGGTGAAACCTTCTGCTTTCACCGAGACGTTGCACCAAGAGCATTTCATTTTGTGCTTTGTCGGTGAGACCTTCTACACTCACCAAGACATCTCCCCGATGTAAAAGCTTCTGTCGATATGTGTATCCCTCTGCTGCTGGTTGGTGAGACATAAAGATCTCGCCAAGACCTTTCTCTAAAGGAGATCCTCATGCCGATGGGGAAATTCTTAGTCATCAGGACAATGATTTTGTCATGCTGATAGGTACCTACATATGAATTCCACTCGCTATGACATTCCTGGGGTCTTGCCAATAGGCAACACAGAAGTGTATTTAACCAAAATGCATTATGGGTCGGGGAGACCTTGATAATCTTATGCTGATAGGATCCCAATGTGAAACATTCAAACTTGATGGAACCCCTGGTAGTTGGAAAGACATCTGGAAGGTCTTGTCGACTTTATCCTTAAAGGAAAAATATGTGAAACTTAACTGAGGTCAACCTTTCAACCGAACTCCTTCAAAACTAGCGGGGCGGGCCCAAGACGAAACCAGAACCAGGACCAGGGGAGAAATGGGACAGAAGCAAAGACAGATGAATCCCAGCAGAACCGGGATTGGGGCAGAACCAAAACTGAAAGATGCACAAGGAAAAACAAAGAGTCAGTGGAACCGGAATCGGAACCAAATCCGGACCTGAAACTTCCCCGAAGTTTCAAGTTCGGATTCCGTTCTGATCCCGCCCCCGACAAAAACAAGGAAGAGAGAAAAAGGACAAGGAAGAAAAAAAAGGAAAACAACTACCCCACTGTCAAACGCAAGGTCAAATAAGAAAATGAGACGCACACAAGTGCAAAACCAAAACCGGAACCGAAACGAAATCTGAAACTGGAACTTTAGAAGAGTTCCAAGTTTTGTTTCAGTCTGACTCCGCCTCTGACAGAAATAAAGAAAAAAAGGGGGCTGACAAAAAGAACACGGTGGAACCAGGGTCGGAACTATATTAGAAATAGGAACTGGAACTTTGATGAAAATTCCAAGTTCGGGTCCCGACCCAGTTCTGCCCCCGACAAAACAAGGAAAAAAGGCAAGAAGAAAGCAAAACATAAAAAGGAAAAGACAAGGAAAAAAAAAAAATGGAAACCCACCCCTAAACTGAAGACCTGCACGCTGGGCTCAAACCTCTTGGGAGCCACATTTAATCCACATGCCAAAATTTTAAAACATCATTCTCCTCTGCATCTGATTGAGCCCGTAGGTGAAAATTAGGTAACACTACCAAAGAGTATAGTTTCAAACAGAGATACCAAATTCATTGGTTATTTCTGGAGGACATTATGGAAGAATTTGAAGACATATTTGAAGTTCAGTTATGCACACCATCCATAGACTGATGGGAAAACAGAGGTGGTGAATAGGAGTTTGGGCAACCTGCTAATTTTCTTAGTTGGAGATAAGCCCAAGGGATGGGATTTGATTATACCACAGGTAGAATTTACTTACAATAATTCTATCAATAGGAGCATTGGTAAATCACCATTCCAAATTGTATATGGGAGTAGTCCAAGAACTACTTTTGAACTAAGAAAAATGGATAAGGGGAAGAAGAGTAATGTTGAGGCTGAAGATTTTGCTGAGCACCTAAAGAATTTGCATGAAGAGGTGAAGAAACATATCAATAAGATCTCACAATATAAGGTTCAAGTAGATCAGAAAAGGAGGTATAAGGAGTTCCAGGTAGGAGATGAAGCCATGGTTCATTTGTGAAAGAAAAGGTTTCCAGTTGGTACATACAACAAGTTAACGATGAATAAGTTTGGACCATGCAAGATCTGAAAGAAGCATGAATCAGGAAATCTTATGAGGTAGAGTTTCCTAGTGGAATAAAAAACTCTCTTGTGTTCAACATTGTTGATTTGACAAAGTATCATGAAGGTGATATAAAGGAGGGGTCGATAAAAGAACAATGGAAAATTCCAGCACCTACTTCAGAGAAGGAAGAGATAGAAATTTTTTTGGATAGCCATATGGGTAGAAGCACAAGAAACATGAAATATGCAAAGTACTTAGTGAAATGGAGAGGAAGGCCTGCTGAAGATTCCTCATGGTTATCTGAGGCTAAGGTTAACCGTCTTGGTTTCCCTCTAACTCTTAAGAAGTGATAGGGTCTCTTTTCAAATTACCCTAGGTGTCTGATGCAGGAGCATCCAGCGATGTAGGGAAATCTTAAATCACCCAAAAAAAATTGTTTTCTTTATTTTCTTTAATTTTTTTGAGTCCCATGATGGCACTTAAGGGGTATAAGACTATCAAGTATCAAAAATAGCAAAAATTGGACACTTACTATTTTTAGTAAGTTATCCTAAATGTGCTTGTATGGATGTGAAAATTTACCCCAAGGAGTGTTGGTATGTGCTACTAATCATGATATACTATACACTCTTCATGTATCTTCGCAGGTCGGGCGTCAAGTGGAGGTTCGAGGAGAATAGCCCTCGAGAAAAAAAAATTCCTTTTTTTCACGTCCTCACTGAAAAAGGAAAATTAACTGACTTTGTAAAACCCTAATCTAGAAGCTTCTAAGCTTGTTATAAGGGGTTAGTATGGGAGTTACAGTATGTAGGAAAAAGTGATGATTCACGAGATTGTAATAAGTTTTGCACTGGATAATAAAATCATTGGATGGTTGTGGTTTTGTGGATGTAGCCCAGATTGGGTGAACCACATTAAATTCTTTGTGTTGTCTTCTTTCTGCTATAATTTTTTGTTTGTTTTATTTCTCTATTTTATTGATCAAATCTGCATTTAGCTATTAGATATGTGCCTTCTAACCCTAACAAGTGGTATCATAGTAGGTTGTGTTTGATTATCATCTATAGGAAAGTCTCACGTTTAAGTGGGAGAAATGGTGGATGAGGGTAAATTGAAGGTAGATAAATTCAATGGGAAGAACTATTAGTTATGGAAGATGTAGATGGAGGATTACCTCTATTAGAAGGATTTATGGAGGTCGTTGGAAGGAATATCCAAGAAACCGGAAACAATGAGTGATGAGGAATGAAATCTTCTAGACAGAAAGGCACTGGGAGCCATTCGTTTATGCCTAGAACAATCGGTGACATTCAATATTACAATAGCAAAGACAACTCAAGAGTTGATGGAAACCCTAGCGAAGTTATATGAAAATCCTTCTGCTTCAAATAAGGTATTTCTTATGAAGCGTTTATTTAATATGAAAATGCTAGAAGGTGAGTCAGTTGCTAATCATTTAAATGAGTTTAATAAAGTTACCAGTAAATTAACTTCTGTAAATGTAAACTTTGATGAAGAAGTTAGGGCTCTTTTGATTCTATGTTCTTTGTCAGAATGCTAGAATAGCTTGGTAATGGTTGTTAGTAATTCTATTTATGGTTCGAATACATTGAAATTTGATGATGTTGTTGGTGTTATTTTCAGCGAAGAAATTCATAAAAAAGCTTGGGTGGAACATCCACATTAGGAAGTGTTTTGAATGCAGAAAGCAAACACAAAACAAAGGAGAGAGGAAACAATTCTAGAATTTGTGGGAAGTCATGAGGAAAATAAAAGGACAAAAGGTCCCAATCTAGAGACAAGAGGGATTGTTGGTACTGTGGCAAGCTGGGTCATTTAAAGAGAGATTGTTGATCTCAAAAAAATAAAGGAGACAAAAAAAAGGAAATAAAGAGGCAAATGTGATAAGTAATAAATCTGATGAGGATGCTTTGATTCTTTCCCTTGATAATGTTGATGATTTTTGGGTGTTAGATTTAGGGGCTTCATTTCATGCTATGCCCCATAGAAGTTATTTTCTTGATTATGTCCAAGGGGATTTTGGGCTAGTTTATTTGGGAGATAACCAACCTTATCAGATTGGAAAGGAAAGAATCAAGATTAAGTTGTAGAATGAGAATCATTGGCTACTACATGAGGTAAGACACATTCCAAAGTTAAAAATAAATTTAATTTCAACAAGGCAACTAGATGATGAAGGTTGTGTTATTACATTTAGTGATGAAAATTGGAAGGTTACAAAAAGTGACTTAGTGGTAGCAAAAGGTGTGAAAGTAGGCACCTTATATCTTTGTACAGGTCATACTTTTCCTTCTAATTTAGCTATTGCAAATAAAAATCAATGTTCAGGAATAGTTGTTGTAGTTCAGCAGGCAGAAAATCAGACAATTGTTATGGATTTTGAATCAACATTGTGGCATAATAGACTTCGACATATGAGTGCAAAAGGTATGAAAGTACTTCATTCAAAGAATGTTTTACTAGGTCTGAAATGTGTTAATATGGATTTATGTGAAAGTTGTGTATATGAAAAATAAAAGAGAGTTAGTTTTCTCAAGGATGGTGTTGGGACTATAAATTTTTGAATATTTTCACATGTTTTCCATAACCCTAAGTTTCCATATGGTCCTCATCATAAGCATAGGGGTTTGTTTTCATGTCATTCTGCCCACATTTTGTCCATATTTGCCTCATTGGTTCCATCGTGTCATGCATTTTTCACATTTTGGTCTATTTCGGCTTGTGATGGTCAGGGGTTCCCCGACCCATGTTGCATTTTCCGCTTGCATGAGTCTGTGTTGCCTATCGGAAAGACTCATCCGATGTCACGGTGATCACAAGTCTTCTGCATTCATCATTCAGCATGACTTTCGCACTGTTTCAACGACAAAAGATATATCAGCATGAGCCAGGGGTCTTCGGTAAAATATTTCATCAAATATATCATGTCTCACCGACCATATGCATGTGGAGGTTATCGATAAAACTAATTGATATCGTTGTAATGTCTTGGAAAGACCTTGTTGTCTTACCAACCTGCAATGAGGGTGTGCTTTTCGGTGAGAGTTTTTATTCGATATAATATCTTGACGATATCTTATTGTCTCGCCGACCGGCGGTGGATGAATTGATATATCGGTATGAGTTGCTGGCTTCGGTAAAATTTCATGGCAACTTCGTTGAGTCTCATTGAACAACATATTGATTAAGCACTTCAGGCAGACAATGCATTTTCGGGATGAGGTCCTGGCGAGGTTATTGTGTCTTGCCGACCACTGATAATAAAGTACACTTGGGTAAGATTTTTGTGCTTTGATGTAGAGTCTCGGTGAGTTCGTCGGGTCTTGCCGACAAGGTGTAATAAATGGTTTTCGGTGTGAAAACAATAATGTCATAGCGACACGCATGAAATAAGGGGAGCCTTCGGTGAAACATTGTTTAGTTTATGTGAGGTCTTCCTGACAGTTGCAAGCTATAGCAACATACATAGACAGATGGACTCATCGGCAAGAAAAATCATATGTCTCGGTGACCAATAAAATCATGTGAACTTTTGGTATAACAAAGGGTAATCTCTATAGGATCTCCTTGAAAGCGATAAGTCACAGCGACAAGTTTAACCACGGGGCTTTCGGTGAAACATAATATGATTTGTGTGATGTCTCTTCGATATCACGAGGCTATAGCGATAGTGAATAAAACAAAAATGCATCTTGGTGTAAGGATACTTCTTGACTTCGACATGGCAAACAGATGGTCACGGTGATGAACAGAGGAACACGGGATGACAGCGATTAACATTATAATTGCCTGCAATATACTGTTGCATTGTCTTAGCGACTGGTTCACTGATGATTAATAAAATTCAAATGTTGTTGGCCGACATGTGAATGCTAAATACCGTTGCAGGCTGACATGGGGATTTGCCCGATTATAACAGTAGGCCGACATGTGAAATTTTCCTGAGTACTGCGGCTGACCATTTGGAATATGAAGCGATATGTTTTCTCATGCTGGTGTATAAATATGCACTCTCAATTGGAATTGAGATATTAGATTTTAGAATCAAACAGTAGGTAGATTAGGAATGGACACAGTAGAATAAAGTTCTCATTCCAGAGACTATGTTGCATGTTTTCAAATGGAAATTTCAATGAAATTCAGCTGGTGTGGTAGTTTATTTTTGGTATCAATTGTATGTTGAGTTTATTGAAAAGTATTGCTAAGTTGTATCCAAGTTGATTCTTTCTGGTTATTTAAATTGAAGTAACAAGCTTATTTCTAGTTTATCAATGCACATTTGTTGCATCTGTGTGATTAACCTATTGGTTCTCTCAAGCAGAGATTAAATCCTTTTTGTTGATCACAGTAATCAGGGGAAATTCATCTAGATTGTTAAAGTAGAGCTTAGTGGTAAAAATATTGCATGTTTATACAAGTTATAAACAGATCATATGCTAGTAATTTGATTTTCTGCCAGAATAAGTTGCCCACTTATGTTTCATTTTGACTCTGCATACCCAATAAGGCACTGGTCTCTGCAATTTCATCATTTTGATTCATTCAGTTTCTTTACATCTATTTTACATTTGTTAATTGAGCACTTTAGGTTTTAGATCAAAAGATTGTTATTGCTATCAAGTTTGAATTCGTTTATTCACTTCCATTTGCCATTATGGAAAAATCATTGTGCAAGAAAGATAATCATAAGTCAAGTCTGCTTCATTCATAAAGGTACACCTGCCTAGGTCTAGCAGCACCTGAAGAGTAGAAGGTTGAGTTCTCTTGACCTTTTATGTTACCCTAAAACGTATCAAGAGATTGGTAGCCTCTTGAGGCATTTCACCTGCGTTTTTGAGAGCTAACAAATTGGCGACTCTACTGGGGACAAACATTAGAAAATTTAGTTGAAGACCATCATATAGAGTCAGTGAAGAGAAGATTTTTAATTTGCAAAGTTACAGGTGATCCCGCTGGGGAAAATTTCAGAAATAATGATTTTCCTACTTTTGGAAAAGTAGGTTGCGACTCTGAAAGAATTTTTGCAGTTGTTCAAACATGAATGGAAGAGGATCTCAGTTTAGGGGAGGTCATGCTGGAGCTCCTCATGGTCAGTAGTATGCTCCATATCATCATACACAACACTATGGTCTGATGTACCAGCATCAGTGCCCACCTAGCGCCCCCCCTCATCAATACACAACAATGATCAAACAGTTTGATTTGGAAGGGATTCAATTATCCCCTTATCCAATGGATGGAAGTTGGAGAGGTCTTGTTCCAAAGTTTACAGGGAGTGATGCAATTACTGCTGAAGAGCATTTAAGAAGTTTCAATGCTTTCATCCAAGATTTGGGTGTGCCATATGAACATTTACACATGAGGCTATTCATGATATCACTTGTTGAAGATGCCAGGGATTGGTTCAACAGCCCACTAGCTGTCTCTATTGATTCTGTCCAAGGATTTCAAGATCAATTCCTTGAGCAATATGGGAATCCAAGTGCACCAGATGCTGCTCTTCATAAATTAATATAGATTCAGAAAGATCAAAATGACACAATTTATGATTTTAATTGAAGATTCAATAAATTGCAGAATAAGATACCTTATGGATCAAAGTTGCCAGATTCTATAGCATTGAGTGTTTATTTGAATGCTTTTGATCCTAAAATAGGGTATGAATTGAGAAATAGATTCCCAAGAGATCTGGCTGAAGCACAGAAGATGGCACAGACAATTGAAAATAATAGCAGGGCTGCAGGGATAATGGATAAAAGAGACAATCCTAAGGTTCCTCAGCAAAGTAGCAATTATCAGTACAGCTAGGAGAATACTTATAGGAATGAAAGGCTGAGGTTGCATGACATGCCTTATAATACAGACTGGAAGGATGAGAAACCTATAACAGCTAGGCCTGGAAACAAGGAAGCTCCTAATCCATTGACAAAGAAGGGAACCTATATGGTAAGTAACAATTATTTTTGTGAAGTTTGTAATATGCCACATTCCCCAGATTATTGTGTTGTAGTCCAGAGAATGCAAGAGGAGGGAATGTTGATGGGAAACAATATAGAAGATCACACAGTATATTTGACTTCAAACACTTTTCACCATGTTGTGGAGAAGTACTCATCTTCAGAGGATGAAGGTTATCAGCATGATGTTTTAAATCAGAAATAAAATGTTCATATGCCTAAACAGCAGGTCCTTTCTAACTTTGAAGAAGATTATACAGTGCCACATTCTATTGTGGTGCCTACTCATTGCAGTATGAGGAGACTTATTGAAGAAGAGATAGAGAGACTAACTGTTGTTGATCAGAAGGAAGAAAACAAAGGAGAAACATTGGAGCAGAAGAAAAGGATTGAGGCAGTAGACCCCTCTTTTGACTTCATTCAAGAGTTATCCTAGGGAATAAGGTATGAGAACACTATTAATGTTGAATCCAATAGTTGTATTTCTGATGAGTATAGAGAAATTGATCAGATGATGCATCCAATAGAAGATGAGACATGTGCAAGTCAGAATGACTCACATGATTGCCTGCATGAGAAAGATGAAGGCACAAGAGATTTCTCTTGCATAACAAATTGTGACAGGGAAAGCAGTGCATGTTGTGAGGAATCTAGTGAATATTCATATTCTGATGATGAACCAGAGGATTTTGATCTGTAATCAAGGGATTATTCTACCTATTATGAAGATACAGCTGGTGATGATGTGGTTTGTACATTTGAAAGTGACTTCCAAACTTTTTCAAACACATTGTATGATGAAGTTTTAAAAGAAGATCAGATGATATTTTGCGGAGGTGTGCCCAAGAATGAATATCAGGTATTTTCAAATCCACTTTATGGCAAAGAGGAGATAATTTTAGACAAGCAAAATGATGGAATAAATGACTGCGCTAATGATATTTCTAATTTCTCATTCTCTGATGGTCTTGGATTTCTTTTTGATGATGAAAAAAATGAAGAATATAACTATAGTGATGAAAATGTTGAGACTTGTTCATTTAGCAGTGGACAGATTTCAGATTTGTTAACTCCTAAATACCAAGGATGTGCATATGAGGGTGATCTTGAAGATTTGTGTCCAGCTTACATTTGTTTTGACAGTGAGAGATCTTTGTGTAAAGATTTTTATGACTCCTAGTGCATTTCTTGGAGTGATGGTGAAACTTTTGGTGTTGATCAAAAGCATGTTTCCATTCAGGATGAGGTATGTGATTTTGAAATTCCTAACTCATATTGAGAAGCTATTTATTTGCATGCCAAGGATAATAGAAGTCCAATTTTTATTGGTTCACATATGCATGATACTGGAGATGTGAGCTATAATATAATATTATCTCCAAATGACGATTTGGAAGAGGTGCAAAAGGTTTCAGATTTGTATGTTTCAGAAAATGTTGGTCTAACAAAATTTTTTGATTCTCAAGAGAAGCACTTTGATGATGAATTTTCAATGTAGCTGAATAAGTGTTTTATAATACACAACAGTGAGAAAGATAATGAGGAATTTTGCATTGAATATATGTATATTTTGTATCTTGGAGATAACAGAGATTTGTCTGATGATGAAGAATATAAATTATAGAATGGTGTAGGGACTTTTGGCCAAGCTGAGCATAGTGATTCTCTAAAAACTTTCAGTGACAGGGTAGATTGCTTGAATGTCTTCAGGAGGAATCTGATGAACTCAAAACAAAATCAGGTATTTGACAGGGGAAAGTATGGTTTGAGTTTCATATCGTAACAGCTCAGGACAAGTGAAATTAAAATACAGAGGATTAAGGGTTGCCAGTGCATGGACAACTCTTGCTTATCCTCTTTAAAATTCTTTTCCATGCACATTAGTTTAGGGTTTTTTTCACCTTCATTTTGCATTCATTTCATCATGCTGCTTCTTTTCCATTTCCATTCTTCCCACTGGTTCATCATTTTGTGTCTGGTCTACCCACCCAAAGATTTTGGATCCTTGCAATGATCTTACTATCATTCATCGCCAGACGAAGCCACTGTTGGGACTATAAATTTTTGAATATTTTCACATGTTTTCCATAACCCTAAGTTTCCATATGGTCCTCATCATAAGCACAGGGGTTTGTTTTCATGTCATTTTTCCCACATTTTGTCCATATTTGCCTCATTGGTTCCATCATGTCATGCATTTTTCACATTCTGGTTTGTTTTGGCTTGTGATGGTCAAGGGTTCCCCAACCCATGTTGCATTTTCTGCTTCCATGAGTCTGTGTTGCCTATCGACAAAACTCATCCGATGTCACGATGATCACAGGTCTTCTGCATTCATCATTCGACATGACTTCCACACTTTTTTAGCAACAAAAGATATATTGGCATGAGCCAGGGGTCTTCAGTGAAATGTTTCATCGAGTATATCATGTCTCACCGACCATATGCATGTGGAGGTTATCGATAAAACTAATTGATACCATTGTAATTTCTTGGCGAGACCTTGTCTTACCGACCGGCAATGAGGGTGTGCTTTTCGGTGAGAGTTTTTATTCAATATAATATCTTGATGATATCTTATTGTCTCGCTGACCGGAAGTGGATGAATTGATATATCGGTATGAGTTGCTGGCTTCGATGAAATGTCATGGTGACTTCGTTGAGTCTCACCGAACAACATATTGATTAAGCACTTCAAGAAGACAATGCATTTTCGGGATGAGGTCCTGGCGAGGTTATTGTGTCTTGCCGACTGCTGATAATAAAGTACACTTGGGTAAGACTTTTGTGCTTTGATGTAGAGTCTCGGAGAGTCCGTTGGGTCTTGCCGACAAGGTGTAATAAATATTTTTTGGTGTGAGAACAATAATGTCACAGTGACACGCATGAAATAAGGGGAGCCTTTGGTGAAACATTGTGTAGTCTACGTGAGGTCTTCCCGACAGTTGCAAGTTATAGCGACATACATAGAAAATGGACTCATTGGCAAGAAAAATCATATGTCTCGGCGACCAATAGAATCATGTGAACTTTCAGTATAACAAAGGGTAATCTCTATAGGATCTCCTTGAAAGCGATAAGTCACAGTGACAAGTTTAACCACGGGGCTTTCGGTAAAACATAATATGATATGTGTGATGTCTCTTCGATATCACAAGGCTATAGCGACAATGAATAAAACAAAAATGCATCTCGGTGTAAGGATACTTCTTGACTTTGACATGGCAAACAGATGGTCACGGTGATGAACAGAGGAACACGGGATGACAATGATTAACGTTATAATTGCCTTCGGCATACTGTTGCATTGTGTTAGCGATTGGTTCATTGATGATTAATAAAATTCAAATGTTGTTGTCCGACATGTGAATGCTAAATACCGTTGCGAGCCGACATGGGGATTTGCCCGATTATAATGGCAGGCCGACATTTGAAATTTGCCCGAGTACTGCGGCTGACCGTTTGGAATATGAAGCGATATGTTTTCTCATGCTAGTGTATAAATATGCACTCCCAATTGTAATTGAGATATCAGATTTTAGAATCAAACAGTAGGTAGATTAGGAATGGACACAGTAGAATAAAGTTCTCATTCTAGAGACTATGTTGCATGTTTTCAAATGGCAATTTCAATGAAATTCAGCTGGTGTGGTAGTTTATTTTTGGTATCAATTGTATGTTGAGTTTATTGAAAAGTATTGCTAAGTTGTATCCAAGTTGATTCTTTCTGGTTATTTAAATTGAAGTAACAAGCTTATTTCTAGTTTATCAGTGCACATTTGTTGCATCTGTGTGATTAACCTATTGGTTCTCTCAAGCAGAGATTCAATCCTTTTTGTTGATCATAGTAATCAGGGGGAATTCATCTGGATTGTTAAAGTAGAGCTTAGTGGTCAAAATCTTGCATGTTTATACAAGTTATAAATAGATCATATGCCAGCAATTTGATTTTCTGCCAAAATAAGTTGCCCACTTCTATTTCATTTTGACTCCGCATACCCAATAAGGCACTAGTCTCTGCAATTTCATCATTTTGATTCATTCAGTTTCTTTACATCTATTTCACATTTGTTAATTGAGCACTTTAGGTTTTAGATCAAAAGATTGTTATTGCTATCAAGTTTGAATTCGTTTGTTCACTTCCATCTACCATTGTGGACAAATCATTGTACAAGAAAGATAATCATAAGTCAAGTCTGCTTCATTCATAAAGGTACACCCGCCTAGGTCTAGCAACACCTGAAGAGTAGAAGGTTGAGTTCTCTTGACCTTGTCTGTTACCCTAAAACATATCAAGAGATCGGCAGCCTCTTGAGGCATTCCGCCTATGTTTTTGAGAGCTAACAGATGGGAAGGAAAAGAAAGATGAGAAATTAGAGCTTGTGCATATGGGCGTATGGGGACCAGCTTAGGTATCTTCTCTTAGTGGCTCTCAGTATTATGTTGCATGCATTGATGATGCAACTAGGAAGGTATGGATTTATTTCCTTAGGCAGAAATCTATGATGTATTTGAAACTTTTAAGAAATGGAGAAGCTTGGTTGAGAATGAGACACGTAAAAAGTTAAAATGTCTCAGATATGATAATGGTGGTGAGTATTGTAGCAAATAGTTTGAAGATTATTGTTCCTCTAATGGTTTTCGTAGGCAGAAAATGGTTCCAAGGACTTCATAGGAAAATGGAGTGGCTGAGCGCAGGAATAGAACAATAATGGAGTGTGCACGAACCATGAGATTGCATGTTGGGCTGCCTTTAAACATGTGGGAAGAGGCTATAAACACTGCTATTTATTTAATCAATAGAGGTCCCTCTAATATTTTGGGTTGTGGTATTCCAGAGGAAGCATGGACAAGTAAGAAGGTGAGTTATTCTTTTCTCAAGACCTTTTGTTGTGAAGCATTTTCACATGTAGATTCTAAAAATAGAACCAAGCTTGATGCAAAATCAATGAAATGTATATTTGTTGGATATGGCATTGATTAATTTGGTTATAGGCTTTGGGATTTTGAAAATCAACAAAATGTGAGAAGCAAGGATGTCATATTCAATGAGAAATTGTTGTACAAAGATCAGTTGCAACACCGTGAGAAGAAAGAAAATGATTATGTAGTGCTAGATGATACACCAAACAACGATTTTCCAGTGGTTCCTCATGCTCCACAACAATAGCAACAACAAATACCACAAACTTTAGTGAATGTTAGACCTCCAGAAAGATTTTCTCCCTCTTTGTATTCTATTTTATTAATTGATGTTGGTGAACTAGAATGTTATGATGAAACTATGAAGGTGGATACCAAGGTTCAATAGAAGCATGGAATGGAAGAAGAAATGGACTCGTTACTGAAAAATTAGACTTCAGAATTATGCAAGTTACTTGTAGGTAAAAATGCTTTACCAAATAAATGGGTTTATATGCTGAAAGAGGAGGATGGAGGTAAGAAAAGATTTAAATCCAGGTTAGTTGTAAAGGGATTTGCACAGAAAAAAGGAATTGATTTTCATGAGATATTTTCTTTAGTTGTTAAAATGACTTCTATTCGTACCATTTTAAGTATTGTGGCTACTGAAGATTTGTATTTATAACAACTTGATATTAAAATAACCTTTCTCCATGATTATTTGGAAGAAGAAATATATATGGAATAGCCACAAGGATTTGAGGTCAAAGGTAAGGAGAAACTTGTGTGTATATTGAAGAAAAGTTTATATGGCTTGAAGCAAGCACCTCAACAATGGTATATCAATTTTGATAGTTTTATTGCCGAGCATGGCTACAATCAGTGTAATTCAAACCATTGTGTTTATTTTAAGAGGTTAGATGATGATATCTACATTACTTTATGTTTATATGTTGATGATATGCTTGTAGTGGGGTCTAACATGGATCACATCAAGGATTTTAAACAAAATTTAGCAAATTCATTTGCTATGAAGGATTTGGGGGAAGCAAAGCAAATCCTTGGTATGAAGATTACAAGAGATAGGAAAAATAGAAAATTGTTTTTATCTTAGGTTGATTATGTTGAAAAGGTATTGCAGAGATTTCATATGGAAAATGCAAAAGTTTTTAGCACACCTTTGCCCAGTCATGTCAATTTGACTAAGGATATGTGTCCAAATACACAAGAGGAGGAAGAAAAAATGTCCAAAGTACCATATGCTTCAGCTATAGGTAGTTTAATGTATGCCATGATATGCACAAGACCAAATATTGCACATGTTGTAAGAGTTGTTAGCAGGTATATGAGTCATCCTGGTGTTGAGCATTGGAATGCGGTAAAATGGATTCTTAGGTATTTGAGAGGTACATCCAATAAATGTTTATGTTTTGGGGGCTCTAATATTGATTTAAAAGGATATGTTGACTCAGATTTGGCAGGGGATGTAGATACTTGGTAGAGTACTACATGTTATGTATTTATAGTTGGTGGGACTGCAGTGAGTTGGATTTCTCTGTTCCAAAAGGTGGTCGCTTTATCCACCACAGAGGTAGAGTGTGTTGTTGCAACAGAGGTAGCAAAGGAGATGATATGGCTTCAACTTTTCATGGAAGATTTGGGAAAACAATAGGCTGCAAATTACTTGTTTACAGACAACTAGAGTGTTATACATCTTGCAAAGAATTATGCCTTGCACTCTAAAACCAAACACATATAGTTGAAATATCATTTCATTTAGTCTGTGTTGAAGGATGGACATGTAAAGTTGGAAAAGATACATACAGATGCCAATCTAGCAGATATGTTTATGAAGGCAATGACAAGGGAGAATTTGAGCTCCTCTTTAGCTTCGGTTGGCCTTCAAGGTTGAATTCAAGTATAACAGAGCAGTAGGGTCCATGGTGCTTATTTCCAATGGGAGTTGTAAGAGTAGTGGTGTCGTCCAAGATCAGTCTTCAAGTGGGAGATAGTTTGGTGTTTAGCTTGATTAGTCTCCAAGTGGGAGATTGTTGGTATGTGCCAACTTATCATGCTATACAGTACAGTCTTCAGGTGTCCTCATCGGGGTCCGGGGTGGGGATTCGGGGGCAACAACCCCCAAGAAATTTGTTTTCCTATTTTTTTCCTATCATCACCGAAAAAGGAAAAATATCTGACTTTGTAAAACCCTAATCTGGAAGCTTCTAAGCTTGTTATAAGGGGTTGGAATCGGAGTTAGAGTATGTAGAAAAGGGTGATTATTCACAAGATTGTAATAAGTTTTTCACTGGATAATAAAATAACTGGATAGCTGTGGTTTTGTGGATGAAGCCCGAATTAGGTGAACCACGTTAAATTCTTTGTGTTGTCTTGTTTATGCTATAATTTTTTGTGTGTTTTATTTCTCTATTTTATTGATCAAATATACATTTAAATATTAGATATCTACCTTCTAACCCTAACAAGGAGCAGAGCTGAAAAGCATTTCTGATCATGAAAGAATCACCTCAATACCCTACACGGTTTGGGAGAAATTAAAGTTTTCGTCCCGAGAAATTTCTCCAATGCAACTTCAAATTCAGATATAAAAATTTAGAGGCCTGAAAATAGCTCAAAAGGTTGTTGAACCAACCTATGGTGGTTTGTGCATTATAGAGCTCATTGAGAGTTTTCCAACGATATGCAATAATAGCAAATTAGACACCTGGATCAAAAGTTATGGCCCCACGAAGTTGATCCTCTAAAAAGTGAATTTCATAAAAAAATGTTCCTAGGCCAAAAATCAAATGGTAGGACTTTTGGTGCCAAAACAAAAGGGGAAATTTGAACTTTCTAGAACATTCTAGGGTGGTTATTAGGGAAAATAAAAAGGGTTAAGTGGGGATTGTAGGAGGTGACCTTGATAGTGTCAATTATGGCTCCAAATAGTAGATTTTCTTTTCAGAGTTGAATTTCGTTGTAATGAATCAAGCCCATGAGGCTATAGCATGTAGGCTTTAAATCTGTAATTTCATTTTCTGAAAATAATTGAAGGTAAGTTATTTTTATGTCTCGCATCTTCTCTGTTGGTATCTTTTGTTGTGATTTTTGTGGGTTTTGGGCGGTGTGGCCCTTATTAATTTGCAATATTGTAATATGTTTTGCACTAGATTAAAAAAATCATTGGATGCGGCGGTTTTATGGATGTAGCCTAGATTGGGTGAACCACGTTAAATTCTCTATGTTTTTTTTTTTCTACTATAATTTTCTATGTGTTTTATTTCTCTGTTTTATTGATCAAATTTGCATTTAATTGTTAGATATTTGCATTCTAACCCTAACATTACGTTGGGTTTTCTGAACTAATCCAGATTTGAGTGGGAGCTTGTGTAGAAGATACTTTGTGATCTTGTTAAAGAAATTTTCAAATGAAAATTTCATCAGGGAGAGTAGAGGTGGATAAATTTTATGGAAATAGTTTTGAAATGTGGAAGTTGGAGATGGAGGATCTATTGATAGATCAAGATCTATGGGATGTTGTTGATGACAATGTTTCAAGGCCTACAAATCCTACTCAGGCTACTCAGTATGATGTTATGGATCATAAATCCAAGGGATTAATCAAATTATGATTGGTAGACTCTATTTTAATCAATGTCCATGAAGAGACCTTTGCACATAAACTATGGAAGAAGCTTAGTGACATGTATCAAGCCAAATTTTTAGTGAACAAGATTTTATTAAGGAATAAATTATACTCCTTGAGAATGGAAGAGGGTTGAAGAATTACAGACCACCTAGAAGTATTCAATATGTTGGTGGCTCAATTGGCATCAATTGGTGTCAAAATGGATGAGGAAGAGAAATTTCAGATCCTGCTCTGTTCTTTGCTTGATTTAGTGGATTCTCTTGTTATGGCTATTAAGAGTACTATTATATTAAAGACTAAAGATGTGGTGGGTTCTTTTCTCTCTAAAGAGATGGGGAGGAAGGTATCCATTAGTGCCAAGCAGGCCCTAAATCTTTGTGGAAGACCTAAATAAAAAAGGCAAGAAGAATGAGAAGCATGACAAATACAAGTCCAAGGGGAGATCTAAGTCTCTTGGAAAGTCCAAAGTTATTTTATGGAACTATGGTAAGTTTGGTCATGTTCATAAGGACTGCAAAGAAGAAAAGAAGAAGAAAAAGAAGAAATTTGATTTCGAGTCTAAGTACGAGAAGGAAGATGGTGACACATTCATTGCATATTTGGAAACTCGTGCAGGTAATGATGCATGGTTAATTGACTCAAATGCATCTTTCCATATGACCTTTAATAGAGATTATTTTTCTGAAAATGAAGTGTTATGGTGATTGCTAGAGGTGTCAGACATGGCACAATGTATAAGCTTGATGCATGCATTGTTGAGTGCAATAGTACTTTTGAAAAGAAAGTCTATGGAAGAAGTGAGGGTTTCACCTTCAGTAGATGGTCATGGATTTTGGGTACCCAAGGGTGCTCTTTCTTCTGAAACAAAGTTACCTATAGAGAAAAATATGTTATGGCACCAAAGACTTAGCCACATTAGAGAAAAGGTTCTAAGGACCTTGAAAAATAAAAACCTCATTGAAGGTTTGTCCGATTGTAATCTTGAATTTGATTTTTGTGAGTATTGTATTTATGGAAAACAAAAACGTGTTCAATTTTACTCATGTTCTAATAAATCTTGTGGTGTATTGGATCTTATTCATTCTCATGTGTTTGGTCCTGTAGATGTTCCTTCAATTGGTAAATCCACATATTATGTTTCATTTATTGATGATTACAGTAGAAGGATGGGTATATTTTCTAAAGAGTAAATATGAAGTTTTCAGTCAATTTAAAGAATTTAAAGCAATGGTTGAGTTGCAGACTGGAAAGAAAATAAAATGTTTGAGGATTGATAATGGCAATGAATTTTTCTTTAATTATTTTGATAGATTCTGTAAATATTGTGGTATTCATAAAAAAAATACAACTCCATATTCTCCACAACAAAATGGAGTTGTAAAAAGAGTGAACAGGACGCTGATGGAGAAGGCTAGGAGTATGTTGAATGGCATTTGTCTAAAACAAAGGTTTTGGGTTGAAGTTGTTGCCATTGCTTGTTACCTGATTAACAGGTCTCCTATATCATCTCTTGTTGATAAGACGCCTATAGAGGCATGGTTGGGTCATAATCCTTTATTAAGACATATTAGAGGTTTTGGTTGCGAGGCATATGCACATGTGCCAAAGGAGAAGCAAACAAAGTTGGAGAGCAATGTTGTGAAATGTATTTTTATTGAATATAATTATGGTCTGAAAGGATACAAGCTTTGGGATCCTATTGCACAAAAGGTAATACATAGTAAAAGTGTTATTTTTAGAGAAACTAAGCCTTCTTTTGTTACATTGCAGCTAACACAAAGTAAATAGGAAGATGTGATTCAGTTTTCTTCTACACTTGAGAAAGTTGAATCGAGGCCCATGGATAGACAAGAAGTTGAGGAGAGCTCATCTAGCTCTAAATCTTTAGAAGAGGATGAAGAACCTCCAAATTAGCTTGTTCACAGGTCTACAAGGCATAGAAAATCACCTAAAAGGTATTCACCTGATGATTGGAGATGTATTTTTGCTTTGAATACTAACATGGATGAACCCAGATCAATAGAAGAGGCATTAGGTATGAATGATGCAGAATCTTGGAAGATTACTATGGATGAAGAAATGGCAGCTCTGAAAAGAATAGTACATGGGAGCTTGTACCATTTCCTGAAGGAAGAAAACCTACTGGTTGTAAATGGGTATTCAAGAAAAATATTGGTTCAGATGGAGGTATTGAGAAGTACAAAGCAAGGTTGATTGCAAATGTTACTCTCAAGTTGAGGGTGTTGATTATGGTGAGATATTTTCTCCTGTTGCAAAAATGGCATCCATTAGATTTTTTATTTCTATTGTTGTTGCTTATGATTTAGAGGTTGAGCAAATGGATGTGAAAACTACTTTCCTTCATGGTGACTTGGAGGAGGGTATTTATATGACACAACCAAAGCACTACATGAAAGGAAAAAGTAAATTGGTTTGCAAATTGAAGAAATCTTTATATGGCCTAAAACAGAGTCCTAGGATATGGTACCAAAAATTTGATACATATGTGTTGAGTTTGGGATTTGAGAATTCTCAATTAGATCATTGTGTTTATTATAAAACTAATGGTGATTCTTTCTTGTTTATTGCATTATATGTTATTTATTGGTAAAGGGAAACATATGATTTCAAAACTAAAATCTCAACTTGCTGCTAAGCTTGAAATGAAAGATCTTGGTGCAGTTAAACACATTCTTGGGATGGAAATTAGAAGAGATAGAGTGACCAAAAGGCTATGGCTTGACCAAAGTAAGTATTTCAATTCAATTTTATAGGGGTTTGATATGTAGGATTATAGACCATTATGTGTTCCTATTTCAACTAGAACAAAGTTATCTATTTCAGATTGCCCAACATCTCCATCAAAGATGGAAGACATGAGTAGAGTACCTAACCAGAGTGTAGTTGGAAGTTTGATGTATGCTATGGTTTGTACTAGACTAAACATTTCCCAAGCAGTGGGAGTTCTTTCCAAATATATGTCTAATCCTGGTAGAATTCATTTGGATGCAGTTAAAAGAGTCTTCATATATTTGTGTGGTACCTCAAATTATTCTTTGTGTTATCATAGTAATATGACTGAAGACAAGATTTCCCTTGATATTCATGGTTATGTGGATTCGTACTAGGCGAGTGATGTTGATAGCAAAAGATCCACCAGTGCTTATGTGTTTACATTATTTGGTGGTGCAATTAGTTGGATGAGTAAGTGACAGGCTATGGTTGCTTTGTCCACTATTGAAGTGAAGTACATGGTAGTTGTTCATGCTTATAAAGAAGCCATTTGGCTTAAGAGACTATGTTCAGATATTGGAATTAAACAGGGTGTAGTGACAATTTATTGTGACAGTTAGAGTGTGATATGTCTAGCCAAGAACCCGACATTTCATGCCAGGACCAAGCACATTGATGTATAATATCATTTTGTTAGATATATGGTCAAAGATGGAAAGGTGAAGCTGGTTAAGGTAGAGACTTTGATAAATGTTGTTGATTCTTTAACTAAGCATGCAAGCACAAATAATTTTAGATGGTGTTTAGAGACTATGGGCCTTTCGGCCCCTAGCAATTAAGAGATGATGATGACACCCTTTCGTTGTCCTTGCAAGGTCTTTGACAAGTGGTATATTTGTTGAGAAAATGTGTCTCAACCTTGCAATCACAAAAGTTATTGTTTAGCTAATGACGATGGGGGGGCATGGGGGGATCCCCCTCGAGGGGTCTAGGGGGATCATCCCCCTAGCTAGGGTCCAGGGGCAATGCCCCAGAAAGGAAAATTTTATTTATATTTTATTATTGTAAATCTAAATTGTTCATCATTATGTCTCATATCCAATGGCCGATATTTTATTAGCTTGACTTTCCCTAGAAGGAAACCCTATTTTATGAGGGAATTGTATTACGGTTGTGTATTGCGATGTATTTTGAGACTTTGATAGTGGTTGTGTTGCCTCTAGATATCTAAGTGGTGATACTTCTGTGAGAAGCTTGCTCTACAAGTATATTGTAATCTTTGTGATTTTTGAATAATATATTGGGTGGCTTTTGGAGTGTTGGGTTTTTCTCCTAAAAGGCATTTCCCCACGTAAATCATTGTGTTGTGATATGCATAATTTTTGTGTTATTTATGTTTAAGTTTCTATAACTATTAAAGATCTGTAAAAGTTTGCATTATTCTCCTCTCAAGGTTAGTGTAGGAAGTTGTTCCACTACCTTACCTTCCTTACAAGATGCTGCTAGAGGGTAGACAGTTGTTATGGAATAACTGTGAACTATCGAAATTTACCTTCTAGGATGGGTGTTGAAATGGAGTTCATATACTATAGGTTTTTTCTTTATCCAAAACCTCTCATTTGTTTTTGCGACTTAATTTTTATGCTTGGCCAAGAAATTGGCCCATTATGTATGTACATGGACTTGTGATAACAATCTCTGCCATTCTTAGCATAGATCTTGCATTTTTCTAATCATAGATAGAGATGCATGTTGATGTATGGACATGCAACAAATTCCACCTTATAGATTGTTCTCTTTCTAAAATTTCCATGCAAGGTCGAGTATTCTTCAAGTTAGTATAATTTCAAGGAAGTGTAAGCTTTGTGGTTGGGCGGTAAAGCGCTTTAACAATGTTCTCAACCACCAGTGGAGGCGAGCATCAAGAGGAAACCTTGGATGTTTGCATGATTATCATGGTCTATGATGTAACCTTGATGTAAAATTTGTATAGTGTATTAAATTTGTGGCCCTATGAGCCAATTCAACTTGGATATTGTAATTGACATTGAAATTGAATATATATATATGACTCATTTTAATTAGACATGTGTTGCTATGTTTAAAAATAGTTGCTTAGTTATGTCTTTTTAAAATTAAATATTCATAATGTCATTTGCAACAATATAATTAAGTAATAATTTGAATGGGTTATTACATTTGGTATTAGAGCTTAGGGTTCAACTCTAGGCCTTTTGAGTCCATAATAGCCATGGCTAGGGGATAGTTGACCCTTGACCAAATTGAGTTGTCCTTTAGGATTGACCAAACCTAGATTGAATGTAGGTATGGGAAGGTCTAAGTTGGGAAGAAAGAAAGGGAAGATTGTTAGGACCTCGAACAAGAAAGTCATATTGGAAGAAAACACCAAGATTGAGGTTCAACATGAGATTCTCGACAATGAGACTCTATCTCAAGCCCTCACTCGACTTAAGCTAGAGAGAGGCAAGAAGATTGAGGAATCAAAGCGAACGCCTAAGATTAAGAAGCTTTCTGAAATTAGATATTAGCCTCTAGGGTGTGGACTAAATGCACCCTTATCAACTAATGAGTAAAAGGAGATCCTAGATGCTCAACCCTCCTCTTTTGACAAAATTGATGCAAATTCTAATGAGGACTTGGAGGAGTGTCATCTCTATGAGAAGGAAAAAATTGACTAATATAACAAGAATCTTTTGTAAGTGAGGGTCTATTGACCCACACTTAATATAAATCAATCAAGGTGTTATTTTTGGTGTGTTCAAATGAAGAACTCCAAAATATGTTTACTATGCATGAATATGTATGTATTCAATGAATGAGTGATATATGCATGTGTATGTAATGTTATGTAGGATAAGAATGTTTACTCGTAGAACCCAGTGTTAAGTTATGATAGATGTGAAATGTGATGTAGGTTGGGTGTGAGTCAGTATGGTGACCACCAGGCAAGAGACGGGTGGCAGTGGGTCAGACAATGGACCAAACAAGAGGCTGGAATATATTTTAGAGCCTTTGAATAGGAAAGAGACTCACATGGATCACATAGAACATGACATTCAAGTGGTATGCGAGGATCGTGTTCACAAGAATGAAAAATTAAATCAAGGGGATGGTGGTCCAAGAGAAGACCCTCGAGGTCGAATTGGGGAAGAACTTGGAAAAGATGTCAAAAGAGTAGCACCGCCTAAGTTTGATGGTAAATCCATTGAAGTAGGATGTGAGGCATGGATCATAGAGATAGATAAATACTTTGGACTTTGTAACCTATCCGACCTAACTAAAGTGGCATGGGCTACGTATCAACTTTCGAGATGAGCAGCTACTTGGTGGGACAATGAAAAGTCAGAAATGAATCTTCAGCCCGCTAAGATTACTTGGGAACTCTTCCTCCAATATTTTAGGAAGAGATGGTTACCACAACTCTTTTTTGACAAGAAGGTGACAAAATTCCAAAACCTAACTTAGGGGAGCATAACGGTGACCCAATATTGGGAAAAGTTCACCAATCTACTGAAGTATGTGCCCCAATATCAGGGAGACGAATGTTTATGTATCCAAAAGTTCATATTGGGACTTAGACTCCACATTGGAGCAGAAGTGGACATGCATGATCCTCTCATCATGAATGAAGTTTCCAAAAGGTCACCAAATAGGAGCAAAAACTATAGCAGTTATCCAACCTTCATAACAATTCAAATCCTAAGTCGTGGTTTGAGAACAAGAAGTTTTATAAAGGAGACAAGAACCATCATATCCATAATCTCAAGAGGGGAAATGATTCTCAAGAGAAAGGTGAAGGTGGTAATGGTGGAAAGAGCAAGAAGAAAAATAATAACAAAGGAAAAGATGACCAAAAGTAGAAGGGCTTCAGAGAGGACAAGGCAGGAGGTCACAAAGGGCCTCACAACGAGTGTTGTACTTGTGGAGGTGATCATTATGCCTCAAATTTTCTATAGTGATCGAAGTCATGAAGGGAAGGAAACAATCAGCAGCCTTAGCATCATCAAAGCCATGTTGCAGTGGATAACAAGTAGGTAGAGTATCAGGATTTTCCAATACAGCTAACGGCTAAGCTCTATGGTCAAACTATCTCTATTTTAATTGATACCAGAGCTACTGAATGTTTCGTAGACCCTAGAGTAATATCTAAGATACCCATTAGACTTGGATACATGGAAAACTCATGGACAATCCAATATGTAAATTGAGCAGAGCAGATGGTAGATACTTGTCTCTTCTGCAACAAGTTATAGCTTCCAACCTTCCAAACCTAGGTCAACTTGTATGTGGCACCCTTAGGCTCATATGATGTAATTTTGGGTATAAATTGGTTAATCGAGCATAAGTCAGTAGTGAATTGTAAGGATAAAGTAGTTAGTTGTCTGCATGACTATGGGAACCCAGTCGACATTTGTGGGATGCAAAGACCCTTAGAGCTTAGACAGATCTCTGCTATGCAACTCAAAAAGGCTTATTAAAAGGGATTTGTTATTTATGTTGTGCATATCAAAAACCCTGACAGCAAGGAACCATATCTAGATGAGTACCCTATTCCAAGGAGTTCTAAGATGTATTTCCTGATGAACTCACAGAGTTACCTACGAAAAGGGGATATGACTTCTCTATTGACCTTGTACCAAGAGTTGAGCCTCAATCCAAAGCACCTTATCGAATAACCACCACCGAACTCTATGAGTTGAAGGCCCATTAATGGAATTATTGAACAAAGGGCTCATAAGACCCAGTGTGTCTCCTCGGGGAGCACCAATATCTTTGTGAAAAAGGACAGAACCTTGTGTCTATGTATAGACTATTGGATATTGAACAAGGTGACCATCAAGAATCGATATCCACTCTTGAGGATAGATGATTTTTTGACCAAATGAAGGGAGCGGCAGTTGTCTCCAAAATTGATCTTAAGTCAGGATACCATCAGTTGAGAATAAAGGAAGAATATATTCTAAAGATTGTGTTTTGAACTTGGTATGGAAATTACAAGTTCACTGTGGTAGCTTTTGGTTTTGACCAATGCACCTATAGCTTTCATGAACCTCATGAATAATGTGTTCAGAGACTGTTTGGATGACTTTTTTTTAATTTTCATTAACGAAATCCTAGTTTACTCAAAGTTTGTTGAAGAACATGATAGGTACTTGAGGATACTTTTACAGCGGCTGAGAGAAAAGAAACTTTTTGGAAGCTATCCAAGTGCTCATTTATCAAGATAGGGTGCACTATCTAGGCCATATTATTTTAACTAATGTAGTCTCTATAGACCCTATGAATATTAAGGTGATCATGGAATGGCCAGTGCCTCAGAATGTGTCAAAATTTCATAGCTTCATGGGCCTTGCAAGATACTATAGAAATTTTGAGCAAGGGTTCTCCCAAATTGCATCTCCAATAACATCACTCCAAAGAAAGGGAACGTGGTTTGAATGGACTGAGAAGTGTGAATAGGCATTCCAACTCCTGAAGGAAAGGCTCACAACAACACCAATGTTGACCATCCTTGATCTTAATGGAAGATTCACTGTAATCACAGATGCTTCAAGTGAGGGATTGGGAGCAGTACTAATGCAATATGGACAAGTGGTAGTGTATGAATCGAGGAAGCTTAAACAACATGAGGTGAATTACACATCTAGATTTGGCCATAATAGTTCATTTCTTATAGATGTGGAGGAAATATCTCTTAGGGAAGCCATTTGAGCACAAGACAGACCACTTGGGATTGAGATACATTTTTACTCAAGCAAACCTTAATGCATGACAAAGGTGGTTGGAATTACTTAGTGAGTATGACTTTAGAATTGAGTATATAAAGGAAAAAGAGAATAGAGTGGTTGATGCTCTTATTAGACAAAGACATCTGGCATCCATGATCTTGACAAGGTCTAATCTGAGATAATAGGTGATACAACATTTTCCAGGGAATGAGCACTATGAAAGAGTGAAGATCACCCTAGTAGAGAATCAATCATATCATTGGTTCGATGGGTATGAGATCAAATCAGATGACATTTTTAGATACCAAAGAAGAAAGTACATTCAAGACTCTAAAGAGTTGAGGAAGTTGGTTCTAGAAGAGGTTCATAGTGCACCTTATTTAGGACACCCCGAAGTATCCAAGATGATTGTAGAATTGAAAACTTTGTACTTTTGGCTTAAAATTAAGAAGGATGTAGCAGAGTACATAAGATGCTTAGAGTGCCAATGAGTCAAGGTTGAGCATGCACATCCAACGGGGCTATTGTATCCTCATGACATACTTGAGTATAAATGGAGGGTGATCAGTATGGACTTCCTACAAGGGTTACCTTTGAGAAAGAATCAACATGATGTTATCTTGATTGTGATCGATAAGTTGACCAAGGTGGCACACTTCATTCCATAAAACCTTATGGATGGATCCTTGAACCTGACCAATAAATTTTTCCAAGAGATCTTCCACTTACATGGAGTTCAAAAGACTATCATTTCTAATGGAGACACCAACATAACCTCAAGATTTTGGACAACCCTGAATGTCACATTGGGAACCAAGTTAAATTACAACTTGTCTTATCATCCTTAGACTAATAGGCAGACAAAGAGGGTGAATCAAGTAGTCAAAGACCTCCTCTGAATGTATTACATGGACCAAAAATATAAGTGGGAATAATGCATACCATTGGTAGAGTTTTCTTACAATAACTCCTATCACACATCTCTAGGTATGGCACCATTTGAAGCTATTTATGGGTGAAAGTATCGTACAACCATCAATTGGGATAGATTGGAAGATAGGATCATAATTGGACCTAAAATGCTTAAGGAGATGGAAGAAAAAATGAGATTCATTAAGAGAAAACTGAAGGAGGTGGAAAAACGACATAAGAGTTATGCCGACAAGAATAGAACTCTTGGATAGTTTGTGGAAGGGGATAGAGTCTTCTTAAGATTCAGACCTCATAAAAGTTTCATTTACTTTGGAAATTCTTCCAAGTTGGCCCCAAGATATGTGGGTATGTTTGAAGTCTTGGAAGTGATCAACCCAGTTGCTTATAGAGTTTCTCTACCACCTACTTTGGCTCGACTTCATAATGTGTTTCATGTTTGTTTTCTTAAGCCATATCATCCTAATGTAGCTCATGTGTTTGATTGGAAATCCTTGTAGGTACATGACCCAAGAGTGGTGCTAGTGGAGCCAATTAGAATCTTGGATAGACACAAAGTTTAGCTGCGGAGCAAAGAAATTTCTTAGTTTAAGGTCCAATGGGACTAGTATTCAGAAGATAGTGCTACTGGAAAGGATGCAGAAGAAATAGAATGCTCCTTCCCACATTTTATTTCTTAGAAAGAAACTGTAAGAGAGGGGGACCACCGTGTGCAAGACCCCAGGTCACGGATAGTCAAGATGAGAGAGGTTTCCCTAACTTACCTTAGCTAAGTGCAACGTATAGGGTATGAGGATGAGAATGATGAGGATTATGAGGTCCTACAATCACTCTACAATCATGAGTTCTAAGGTGGGGCTAGGCGGGTTAGTTTTTAGGTTTAACTCTGCGCCTCAAGGAGCTCTTTGCCCGAGGATGTCAGCGCGGTCTGTGGACAACAGTGTGGTGTGCTGGCATCTCTAAAGTTTTTTGTAGTTCATTTGGCCAGACAATAGCAGAGACAAGGTTGAACTCACCAAAATGACTAACAGCCTAGCTACTTAACTAGAAGGCCAGAATGAAACAAGTAAATAAACGATGTATTCTCTAATGTTATAAAGTAGAAAAGCAAGTGTAAGACGGGTAAGAAGTATCTCACCAAGGAATTCATTTGTCATTTGATCTTCCTCGCAACATGCACACCTACACATAGCAAGAGGGAAAATTTTGGGTGGCTAAATAGGGGCCTGCCTTAGTCAGACCCTCGTTTAGGTGTTTCCACCTGTAGGGACAGCCAAGGAAATGAGATAAAGAAATAGTGTAGTAAAGAAAACACAAGCACAACAAAGTAGTACTATGCTACTCAACCAAGTGATAGAGGAGAGGAGAGGGAAGCTTACCACCTCCACCAAGAGCACTCAAGGCTACTTGGGGGAGAAATGAGGGGAACTCAAGCCTCTGGTGCAATGGCATGGTCCCAAACATGCTATACCAAAGTGATGGAATGAAGCTTTTGCTGGAATGGAATGCTTGAGTGCTTAGAGTGAGTGAGAATGGAAGCTTGAATTGTGTAAGAATGAAGACTTGATCTGTTGAAGAGTTGTGAATAATTCTAAAGAGTTGAAATGCTTGCTGAAGGAATGAATATGAAGAAGGAAGGAAGAAAATGGCCATATTTGGGTCAGTTGGCCAAAGGGGGCGTTACGACTTCGCTACCAATGAGAAGTGTAACACCTCTGCAGGTTCAGCCACAAGAATCTTCTAGAGACGTAAGCACACCACTTGGACATCTGTGTGCCACGCGGGCATCCCCGACAGAAATTCCCCCACCGATGCTCAAAACAGGTGCCAATTGGACCGCCAATAATGGGCTTAAGTAGAATTAAGCCTTCGAAATTGGTTTTCTAAAGTGGATAAGGGAAAGAAAAGGGATTTGCATAGGGGGTGAAAATTCACTCTTATACATTTTCCCCCCCTTTAGCAAGCATGAGTACTAATGAGTGCTTGGTAAAGCAAATCAAGAAGAGAGTAGAGTTAGAAAAATATTCCTGAACCGTTGACAAATTAGTAATCAGTCAGGTGTACCCGAAGGTGCGAGAAAATCAAAGGACTCCATAGCTGCTCAGAACTATGAAGTTGGAAAAAACAAAGTTCCTTACAGGCCCACGGACCTGCAAGGAGGCAACCCCTAAGATATCTTGCATGAAGGAATCCCCAAGGAAGTGCCCTACAAGTTCTTGGTCCTGCAGGGAAGTTATTCTGCATGAACTCAAGCATGAAGAATACCGAAGGAAGTGCCCTGTAGGCTTTCAGTCCTATAGGGAAGGTATTCTCCATGAACTCAAGCATGAAGAAAACCAAAGAAGTTCCCTATAGGTTCTCAGTCCTACAAGGGACATATTCTCCATGAACTCAAGCATGAAGAACACCTAAAGAAGCGCCCTACAAGTTCTCAGTCCTGTAAGGTAGCCACCCCCAAGATCTCTCACATGGAGAAAGCTCAAAGGAAACCACCCTACAAATTCTTGGTCTTGTAGGGAGGTATTCCCCAAGATCTTTTGCATGGAGGAACCTAAGAAAGCGGACTCCACAAAGTTAGGAAGCAGCGACACGTTTACCCGCAAATAGAATATGTCAAAAGCAGTCGGTCACGCAAACCATCAATAAGTAAAATTCTCAAAGGGGTCCCTTGGGAACCCTTCAAAAGGAGAGGGGTCCACTAAAGGGATGCACTATTTGAAAATTAAGGTATCGTCAAGCTACCCCCAAGTTAGACATGAAAGAGTGAATTGAATGAGTCTAGTTGGGATACCCCTAGGCTAGTCATGAAAGAATTCCATTTGGAATAGAGGCTCAGAAAGAAGAGTCCCTTAGGAACCTTCCATGAGGAAGAAGGAGGGGTCCACTCAAGGGACACACAATTCAAAGCAGCTATCCATCTTAGAGCAATTCGTCATCAAGGAATCCTTTTGAAAGATGTTCACTTCATCAAGCAATTCGAAAGGAAGGATATGCCCCCACATGAGGGGAAATAAAAGTTGTTCCCGTTTCGGAGGAAGGTACTCAAATCCTTTCTTTACAAACCCGTGATGAAGGAAACACATTTCGTTAGGGTTCCAAGTTGAGAATGTGATTCTAAGGAAAAAATTGTGAAGACTCGACAAAATATTCGTTTACAATGAATTCATTTTCTAAAAATCAAATTGTTGAAGAAGAGGCGTTGTCACACATAGAAGGGACAACTCAAGCAAAGAAGAGAGAAAGATAAAGAGAAAGCAAAATAGAAAAGAGAAATGCAAACAAAGGGCATAGGGGGATCTAGTTTAGCAGGGCCAGATCTGTGCAAGCTCATATAATAATAGGTAACCGCAATGCAAGGTGAAAGATCATCAATCCCCACCCAGATCAGGAAGAATACATAGAAAACAAAGTAAAAATAAAAAATTGGGTCAACATGGAAGGGAAGCCTAAATGGCCCCAATGCTTTGCATTGTCCCCAATTTATCAAAAATCAAGCACAAAAATGGAAGAATGATGATACAAATAGAAGAAGGTTTATGACACAAAAACCATGCCTATATCCATGCACCAATGGTGGTGACGAGGGTCATCCAAGCACACATAGCACAAGCACGGGGGGAACACATCACAAAACACACACACACAAGATCAAGAAAGGGCCTCCTCCTAACATTGATCGGCCAAGAGGTCATCCGCTTCCCAATCTAAATCCTCATAAGGGGAAGGAGGATGAGCTTGCAATGGTGGGATGTTAAGAGGAGGAGCATCTGACCCTCTTGCAATAAGGGCCAAGGAAGAGGGCCCCCAAGGTCCTCTCCACCGAGCTCCTGTGGAGTCAAATTCAACGATTTTGTGAAGATCATTGAAAGGGCTGGAACCTCATCCAAAGAGTTAAACATGCACCCCACAAGAGCACCATGTCTTACTTCAGTGGATGGGATAGGTAGTGCCTGAGATTCACCACTAAGCTCGCTGAATGACTCAGGAGCAGTGACAAACTTAGGAGAAGCCAAGACTACTTCTATTACAAGGACATAACAAGTCAGTACAAGACCACCTTGTGAGGAAGGTGGACTCCTCTTACGCCTTTTGTTACTAGAAGGACCAACCTCCACCTCTTTCTTCATTAGAGGATATGAACTCCCCACAGGCGAAGCTAGGGGTGCAGAGGAAGAGGAAGAGAGAAATACAGCGGATACAATTCAGGTATTGACCATATCCACAGGCTTTGAGAAGGGCTAAATATCCAGAACGGACATCAACAAAGGGGGCTCCACTGAAGGAGTGATGAAAACCTGCACCCATTTAGGGTTAGGAACATTCATGTGCTTGCAACAGAAGAAAAGAGAAGACCAGACTGGAGAGAAACAAAAGAAAGGGAGGAAGAAGACACTGTAGGAGGTCTTGAAGCAGGAGCAGTTGTTTCTTCCTCCCATTTCAAAGCGGCCTACTCAACCAGGAGAGCCTTTCGCGAGTGCTTGCATTCACATACAAGGTGGTTTCTCTAACTCTTGGAGTTTGAGGCTGAATTTTGTGAAGGGACAAGAGGTTCCTACTCAACCATAGGAACATCCACTATAGCTGTTTTAGGCGGAGGAATAGGTTCATGTATGGGAGCAGGGGGAACACGTTGAGGAGCGACAGGAGGAGTCGACTCGAGAGCCTTGGTAGTGGGCCTCTTTCCACTAACTTCCTTAGAATTAGGAGTGGTAGGAGGCCGCAGAGGTTGAAACAAGGAGGACTCTCCTTGGGATACCTTCTTCCTATCATAACGAATGGGTCTAGGCTCTGTCAGTAGAACAAGAAGCTTGAATGCGGGACACTTAGGCTTTTTCCAAGAGAGCACCGAAGGGTTCTCCTACAAACAAGGAGAAGATCCTGATGGAACCACAACTGAGTGAGAAGAAGTGTCAGACTGGGCAATGAAAGAGGAAGAAGGAGGATCACAAGACTGCTTCTCTTCTTTCCTCTTTCGAGCCTTAGTGGCATCACTGTCAGCCTTCAAGCAAGCCCTATGTGAGATAGCATAAGGTGAGGGAGGGTACCTTACTTTCGGCCTCATACATCCTTTCTTGTAGTTCTGATATGTCTTGTGAAAAAGGTCTATCCTAGGTGGAAGAGGACCCATGGACATAGGCCATAGGTGATCCAAGGAGTAGCTACCACATGCAACCGATAGTCTATAACCGGTGGCATGGATTACATGCACAAAACCTCCGTGGATAAATTTTAAACATTTAGGCACAGCGGAGGGTACCGTGTTCATCGCCACCAACCAAGGGATACCCAATTTCACTCTATAGAGTTCATATCTAGGAATGATATCAAACAGGAGATTCACAGACTTAGGTCCAACTAAGATCGATAGGACAATACTACCCAAAGGGGGTACGAAAATCCCGTCATGTGTGCGGATGAAACTCACAGGAGCATTGTATCCATCCTTATGTAAAAAGTTTATTAGCATAATCTCCTCTGTTATTATGTTCACTTGTGATGTCGGGTCAACGAGAACACCAGCTACGATGTTTCCATTGATCCATGTAGGAATGTAAAGAGGAGACGGTTCCTTGTTAAAACCCACAGGCAAGTCCTGTGAAGTGAAAGTTATACTAGTACCATATTAATAGGTTGTGTTGAGCGGATGGGTTGATGCAGGAATGAGGAAATTACGCACATTAGACAATGCTTTCACATAATCCCTAAAGGTTAACGGATAAGACAGTGACCCAATTAAGGTTTCATCATGCAATACATTTGGAACCTTATGATTACACCAACCAGGGGTCGCAAGTTGGGTTGCAAGGTGACAGCCTTACAACACTCCTAGAGTATAAGGAATGGGACTATTAGTAACACAAGAAGGGAACCAAAATGGTTCATGTTAGGTTCACCAAAAATGTAAGAGAGGGGGACCATCACATGCAAAACCCTAGGTTATGGAGGATCAAGATGTGAGAGGCTTCCCTAACTTACCTCAGATAAGTGCAATGTGTAGGGTATGAGGATGAGAATGATGAGGATTATGAGGTTCTACAATCCCAAGTTCTAAAGTGGGGCTAGGTGAGTTGGTTTTTAGGTTCAACTCTGCGCCTCAAGGAGCTCTCTACCCGAGGACATCAACATGATCTCTTGATGACAGCACAATGTGTTGGAGTCTCTAAAGTGCACTGTAGTCCATACGGATAGACAACAACAGAGACAAGGTTGAACTCACCAAAATGACTAACAGCCTAGCTACTCAACTAAAAGTCCAAAATGAAATGATTAAATAAACAAAGTATTCTCTAATGTTATAAAGTAGAAAAGAAAGTGTAAGATGGGTAAGAAGGATCTCACCAAGGAATTTGTTTGCCAATTGATCTTCCTTGCAACACACACACCTACACACAACAAGACAAAAAATGTTGGGTGGCTGAATAGGGGCCTACCTTAATTAGACCCCCATTTAGGTGTTTCCACCTCCACAGACAGCCAAGGAAACAAGATAAAGAAATAGTGTACTAAAGAAAACACAAACACAACAAAGCAGTACTATGTTTCTCAACCAAGTGATAGAGGAGAGGAGAGGGAAGCTTACCACCTGCACCAAGAGCACTCAAGGCTACTTGGGGGAGAAATGAGAGGAACTCAAGCCTCTACTACAATGATGTGGTCCCAAACGTGCTCTACCGAAGTGACAGAGTGAGGATTTTGTTGCAATGGAATGCTTGAGTGCTTAGAGTGAGTGAGAATGGATGAAAAAGTGTGAGTATGGAAGCTTGAAGTGTGTAAGAATGAAGACATGATCTTTTGAAGAGTTGTGAATAATTCTGAAGAGTTGAAATGCTTGTTGAAGGATTGAATATGAAGAAGGAAGGAAGAAAATGACCATATTCGAGTTGGTTGGCTAAAGGGGGCATTACAACTTCGTTGTCAATGAGAAAAGTAACACCTCTGCAAGTTCAACCGTAGGAATCTGCAGGGACGTAAGTGCGTCACATGGATGTATGCATGTTGCGCGGGCGTCCACAATAGAAACCCCCCCACCAACACTCAAAACACGCACCAAGTGGACCGCCAACAACAAGTTTAAGTAGAATTAAGCCTCTGAACTTGGTTTTCTAAAGTGGGTAAGGGAAAGAAAAGGGATTTGCATAGGGGGTGCAAATTCACTCTTATACAAAAACTTATGAAAAATATTTGTTTGAAAATTTTGGACTGAATATTATAATGTTTTGGCTTGGAAACAGTATGATATGATGTTGAAATAGACATATATGCTTAAATTTTGATTAAATAGACATCAAGACGATGTCTCTTCCAAGAGGGGAATGATTTCATAACCCAATTTTTATTGCATTTAAATTATAATATGATAAACTGAAATATTGAGGAAATTCAATATGTTGAATGAAAAATTTTGATATTTTTGAAAAGTTTGAAAGAAGTTGACCAGATTTTGACTATGTGATCTTTTGAACTATCTTATACTTTATCATGATTGAACATTATTGATGAACTATGTACATGCAAGGTTGTACAATTGTAGGATAACAGGTTGAAGGAAAAGAAAACGGTTGAAGTAGGATCGTTTAGCTGGATCGAATAGTAAGCTTGATGGAATCTAGGTGCACGCACCACAAATGGCATGATGTTTGTATTTGAAATTTCATATAGAATATTTTATTGACTTGATTCGAATTGATTTGATGATTGGAAAAAAGGCTCATGGAACTTTAAACATATGATTTCATACTCAAATTGTCTATCTTGGTCTTCTATGTGTTTGAATTTGAAAGAAAATGATAACATGGTTAAACACATATATGTATGTATTTCAAATAATAGACATGCTTAAAGGATAAGAATTTCATTTAGAGGCTATTGTTTGAATAAAATAAATGCTTACTTTAGTATTTGAAAGAGATTAAATACTACATTGTCAAAAAACAAATAAAATAGTAATAATTAAATATCTATATATATATACACATGTCTATATATACTAATATATGAGAACGCATATATAAATATATATATATATATACATATATACATATTCCATATAAAAATAGAAAATGGATCAAAATTATAAATCGAAACTACTCATTTCAAATAAAATCGAATGAGAACATAATCAGCGAGTGGCCTATATCCAAATTTGTGGTCAAGTTAATTAAATTTGAATAAGTTGGATGGAAAATTAATGCCAATTATGAAAGAAACGACCCCCATATCATGTGAATAGGTAAGAAAGAAAATCTTTCCATTTTGAAAGAGGAATCACTAGCAAAAATTAGGTAGTAGCCATGAGTATCCACGCAGGAAGAAAGCAAGTAACTTGACAATGTTGGAAACCAAAGGAAAAAGCTAAGGAAAAGCTTCGGTCTAGAGGTAAATCAGTTTTTGTTTACAAACATGCTTGATTTCTCAGTAATCTCTATTTGAAAAACTTGCAATTATCTTTTTCAGTATGTCAATTCTTTTAGAATTAGTGGTAAATTAATAAATATCTTAAAATTGTTAGTGAAATTGACTTAGACTTGAGTCATTTCTTTATGAAGATTGATCATTTTCTTGTTCTATGATATTAAGGCCTTATTGGCCATTCTTGCATGTTTTAAACTGGTGCATTTTTCACTCTATCAACATTCTAGCTAAGCATGGCCAAGCTAATTTTGTCATATGTTTTTTGCCTATATCTATAATTTCTTGCATGTGAGTTTATCTAGCCATTTTATGGCTATTCAGATTAAATCTGAATAGAAGAAGTTTGTGTTATATGAAACAATGTAAACTAAAATCATTGAATGTTTCCTTTAGGGAAATAGTTTGTATTATCATTGTTATTCTTTTCATAGTATTTGTTTCCCACGTCGGCTAGGCTGAATAATGGATGCCACACCCTTTTGGGTGTATGGATTAGATTGAAATTATAGAGAAATTGAAAATCATTGTTGTTGTTTAAGTCACATTGTTCACCACAAATGATGGAGGAATGAAAATATATATCATTCCATTCTTGCATTATGTGTATCAATCTATAAGATCGTCTAACTACATGTTGTTGATCATAGGTAAATTCTTGCATATCAAGCTATGTATGCCATTAAAAGGCATTCATCAAAGATCGGCCATTGATACTATTTATGGTAAAATTAAACAATCATTCGACTGTTGGTCATTCTTGGAATGACAACTGGCTTGAACATTTATACTTTTTTCTTGTATTACCAATAGGAAACACATGTTTTTCTATAACCCTAGAAATAATGAAATAATTCCAGACTCTTATGTTTATTTTAGTCTTAAAAAGACAAGCATGTCATTTGATTTATTTATTGCACAAAGAGGACTAGCATTGTCTAATTTTTTTGAATATCAGAATGATGGAAGCTCTGTTCATTTGAATGTTGTACTAGTTAGCCTAAAACTGTTAACAAAACATTTTGGCATAAAAACTTGTAAACTTCTACAAACATCATTGTTTTGCTATAAACATCATTTTTCTATAAAACAACATTTTTTTTGTTACAAAAAACATTGTTTTTCTACAAAAAACATCGTTTTGTTATAAAACAACATTTGTTTTACTACAAACAACATTGTTTTGCTACAAACAACATTGTTTTGCTACAAACAACATTGTTTTGCTACAAACAACATTGTTTTGCTACAAACAACATTGTTTTGCTACAAACAACATCATTTTGCTATAAAACAACATTTGTTTTGCTACAAAAAACTTTGTTTTGCTACAAACAACTTTGTTTTGCTACAAACAACTTTGTTTTGCTACAAACAACTTTGTTTTGCTACAAACAACTTTGTTTTGCTACAAACAACATTCTTTTGCTACAAACAACATTCTTTTGCTACAAACAACATTGTTTTGCTAAAAAAAACATTGTTTTGCTACAAACAACATCATTTGCTATTGACTTCATTTGTTTTTCTACAAACAACATTTTCTCTACACAAGCAACCTTGTTTTTCTACAAACAACATATTAGTACATAAGAACTATTCAAATAGATCTATTCTTATTTCTTGAAAGGAAAATTTACATCTTGTATTACTGAAAAACAATATTCCAATTTGTAACATTATTTTGAATGGATGCAATCTATTATAATGGTTTTTATTTCAAAATGTTATCACAAAATAATAACTTAAGTCGACACGTATATTTTTATGCATATAAACCTTCGTCTATGTACATACACATACTTGTGACATACCTTCTTTTGTTACTTTTTTAATTCATTCTTAAATGAATACTGAATTTTGTTGAATGTAATCATGTAACATGTGTATGAAATGAGTGGATAATGTATTGATCAGTTTCATTTGAATCATTTTTATAATTTTATATAAGTCAAGGAAATAAGTAAACTGAATTACTTTTCCATAGATATGTGTGTAAAGAATATTATCTTGTTTGAATAGAACAACAACACCTAAGTAGACTAGAGCACCTCAGGGTAGATGCTTCTGGAGGGTAGATAGTTGCTATGGAATAACTATGTTGTTGAAAGTTACCTTTTGGGACGAGTGTCGAAATGGAGTTCAAAGAGTATAGGTTTTTTCATTATCCAAAACCTATCGTTTGTTGTTGCAACTTAAATTTTATGCTTGGACAAGCAATGAGCCCATTATGTATGTATGGACTTGTGATAACACTCTATGCCATTCCTAGCATAGATCTTGCATTTTTCTAATCATAGATAGAGATGCATGTTGATGTATGGGCATGCACCAGATTCCACCTTGCAGATTGTTCTCTTGCTAAACTTTCAATGCAAGGTCAAGTATTCTTTAAGTTGGAAGAATTCCAGGGAAGCATAAGCTTCATGGTTGGGTGGTAAAGTGCTTCAACCATGTTCTCATCCACTAGTGGAGGCAAGTGTCAAGAGGAAACCTTGGATTTTTCATCATTATCATCGTCTATGATGTAACCTTGATGTAAAATTTGTATATTGTATTGAATTTGTGGCCCTATGAGCCAAGTCAACTTGGATATTGTAATTGACATTAAAATTATATATATATATATTTGACTCATTTTAATTAGACATGTGTTGCTATGATTGAAAATAGTTGCTTAGTTATGTCTTTTTAAAATTAAACATTCATAATGTCATTTGCAATAATATAATTAAGTAATAATTAGAATGGGTTATTACAAGAAGTTTGATAACAATTTATTATTATTTGATTGTAAATATTGCATATTTCAATTTACATTGTGAGAACTTTATAAATTTAAACCAAAATTATAGCTTCTATTTGGGTTTTTGTTCAAAGCAGCAAGTTATTTTGTTGTCAAGAGATGGTGATTTAGGCAAGGGAGGTGTTTTTGCATCAATTGGTATCAAAGAAAGCAATCCTAACCATGGAGAGTATCCACCAGAATATGTGGAAGAGTAACGATTGTGGAGAGCTCAAAATAATTGTTGTGGGTGTGTTTAGAGTCTTGAATGATTGAGAGATGAAGCCATGATTGATTGAAACAGATTCCACCATGAAGAGGAAGACCCAGATTAAAGGTAGTGCTGGAAAGATTTTGAGACATGATAAGAGAAGATATCAGAAATGAGATGAGATTAGTTGTTGGTAATGCAAGAGATCATGATAATGAGGAAGAAATTGAAGAGGAAGAACATGGAAGAGAAGAATAAGAGGAGGAATGATTAGAGGATGTCAGAAAAGAATGATTTTTTAGGGCTCTTTCAAGAATTATGAAGAGCAATAAAATGTAGTGTACAAAAATGTCGTCATTTACATTTTCACAACTAACTTTGGAATAATTAACATTAAAATGGACCTAATGTTGCCTTGATCTAGTGTTGTAATGTATTTTCTACATTCACATTGGATTTAGGGCCCTTTTAAGCTAAATAGACCTAATTTTACCTTAATTTAATGTTGCAAGTGTATTTATTTGCACCTTCACATTAAGTTTTGGGCCCTTGTAAACTAAATGAAATTAATGGTGCCTTGTTTATGGTGTTTTAAAGCATACCTTTACACTTTCACACTAATCTAGGGTTCTCATTATTAACTGGGATTCTTTATGCTTTAATTGACCTTATTTTACATCCACAAGCCTTAATTAATGCATCTTTTTGAGGATAATCCCAACATAAACCAACATCCAATCATAATGCATGTATTTTTGGGTTGTGGCCAATATTTAGTGATCTAGGACTCATACGCCACCTTGGGTGAATGAGTCCCACCTAGGATTTTGGGTCTCGATCCTGATTTTACATTATTCTAATCATTTTTGAAAAATGTGTCCCATAGTCAAGCCTAATGGGACTCATATGCCACTTCTAGTATATGATTCCTTTGTGGCCCAAAATCAAATTTAATTCAAATTCTTGGCGGCATTTTATCCTCCTAGATCTGATGTCAGCTTGTAGTGTTGTAATTTTGGGAAATTTGGCATAAACAAGTATAAATACAAGGTTATTTCACTCATTTTCACCTAAGAATTTCAAGAGAGCATTCCTAATAGTAATTTTATGATTAAAAGACTTCACAAGAGCATTCTAGAGTCTTCAAGAACATTTCTAAGGCATTCAAGGGAAGAATTCTTCATCAATTGTTGCAGCAATTCAAGATCCATCATCATGTCAAGGTTATCAAGAATCAAGCATGTTGTTGAGCTAGTGTTGTGATATTGGATTCAAGATCCAAGATTAAGCATTGTTCTACACTTATCTCAAGATCTAGATCTACATGATTCATGGCCATTTCATGTTAGATTGCAGATTTACAAGACATCATTCAAGGTATCATCATTGCATATTGCATATTTCATGCTTCTATTTCATTATTTCATCATTTGGTTTAATTACCTAAAAAGGGTTTGACCAAGGAAAATCCCCATTTCCTAACAATTAGCAATTTTTCCTCTCTTTGATATGGGATTGTAGGTTTATGGATTGAAGAAAAGTGGTTTTGAAGCCTTCAAAAGTACCAAAATGGCAAAGTTGCAAATGTTGTCAAAGTTGTCAAGACTCATGAAAACTCAGATCTAGGGGAAAATATCTATCCAATTTGCATGACATCAATGGGAAAGTACTTATTTGTTCCATCTTCATAGGCTTGCAAAGTTCCAATTCAAGGTTCTGCTCTTGGGACACTTTGCGATATTCTGGGTGTATGAGTCCTAGTTAGGGTTTTAGGGAACAGTTTCTAGGTTTTGTTCCTCTAAGTCTACAACTCCATATTCCAAATTTTTAGCTCTTCCAGACCCACCTAGGACCCATATGCCACAACTGGAATATGCATCCTAGTGGGCATCAAATAGCAATATTTTAGGGTTTTGGAGCTTGTTTATTGACCCCATCTTTCTCCCACGTGCACCTTTATTCATTTCCATTCTCTAGGTCATCTAGTTATGTTTTGTATTTCATTTGCATATCTTGTCTTTCCAAGCCCTAGCTTGGTGGTGAACCCTCTTGTAGTCATTGATCATACCCTAGGACACCCTATTGCAAGATCTCTTTCTCCTTTGCATACTTTAGATTGAGATCTCTAGGGTTTTCCTTGAATGAGAGTGTGAAGAAGATTGTTGTTCTATGTCCTAAACCATAAGCAATGACAATTTTCCACCTTTCACTGGTTACTTATGATAAATTTTTAGTGGAAAATCATGAAAATCAAACTTGGTCTTCTCCCAATATCTCTCTTATTTGTGAAGAAGATACTTTGGTGTTAGAAAATCCAATCAATGATTGTTATGAGAATCCTATTTGTCTCTCTTCCCCTACTAAGGAAAAATTATTGAACAAGAGCATACCATCATTGATAAGCAAGACAATCCAACCATTGATGACTCCCCTACTTGTGATGAAATTATTTTAGAAGATCCAACCATTGAAAGTCGTGAACATCTAGTTTGTTTCTCTCCTAAAAACTCTCCTACTAGGGAAGATATCATGGCACAAGAAAATGACAACATTGGCACATGTCTTTCAAACAATAGTAATGAGGCAAAACATGATATTATATAAAGAGTGGCCATAGAACATGAGATGTAACAACTCTAGTGATGGAATTTAAGTCAAAAATTAATGAGGGTTATGGTGACCCACTTTACTAAAGGAGTCTAATAGGTATGCAAAAGATGTGATGTATGATCTGTAAAATAGGAAAATGGAATATAAGATATGAAATTCCCTTATGACCAATATTGGTGCAAATACCCTTTGAAAAAATGGGTTACTAATGTTATTGGGCCTGTAGAACCCCCACACATAAAATCACATGCAAGACTCATAATAATTGGAATTTAGTATTTAACCAAATGGGAAATACATATAACTAAAATTGACCATTATATTTGGTCAATTTTACCTCTAATTCATCTATTCCCAACCCTTCATATTAATTAAATAATTTTTTATTTATTTAATCAATATATGTTATTCATCCCACTAGTGTAAATACATGTATCCTATTCTTCTATTATTCTAGCCTAAGGTAAATGATTAATTTAATTATTTACCCATACCCTACATCCTATCACATCCACTCAAAATAAATTAAATTAATTAATTTAAATTTATTTAGTTTCCACCAAGTGTCACATCCTCCATCACTTTCATCACTTCCCTACTCTCCACCTAATCAATCTCCTAAAATTGTGCACAAATTGAATCCTCGATTAAGTGGGTCCTAATCCTCCTCTCACCCACCAAGTCTTCTCAACATTGATTTATTTTTTTTAGAAAAGACCCCCCACATGGGTCTTTCTTACAAAAGAAATGCCACCTTTTCATAAAGAGGTAATTTAAAATTTCCCTCTTGTTCTCTTGGAGTGTGAGGACAAGAGATGCCTTTGTGGTTCATATCTTCCAAGGCACATCAAAATACCCCTCAATCCTCTTAGACTACCACATTATGCCAAGTGGCACAATCTCATGGCTTGAGAGATTCTCTCTCATCCTAACCATTGATATTTTGATCAAATCATATAGCCATTCATCTTATTTCACCCTCAATCTATAAAAATCAACAATTAGCCATTTTTACTTGGAGTGTTGCTATGTTTCCAAAATTACTAGTGAGCACACATCACATTGAATATCACAGGAAAATCTACATAATGGGAGGTTTGACATAGTTTTATTTTTTAAAATTCTATGTTGTTTGAATCTATGTCAACTAATCTGAGTATTTGCTTGTATTTTTGTGTTTTTTGGTTTTAAAAGTTAGATTGTTTACTTGGCATGGAAATATTACACACAGGAAAAGGTGGAAGCAACCAATTATTGTACAACTATAACTGTCATAAATCTTATTTATAAAAATATACTCATAAGATTTGGATGCCCTCATTAAGTATCACCAATGATCAAGGGAAGAATTCTATAAGAATAATAATTTTGGATCTAGTAGAAAACTTCATGATATTGTATACATACAATAGTCCTATCACCATTTTAGACTAATGGATCAAGTTAATCTTTTAACATCATAAGCACCAAATTGACCATGACATGTAATAAAAAGTACAATAGTTGGAATTTGAAGATATATCCACAATGTTATGGGAATATGTTGGTGTCATCCACCTCCCAACTACAAAAATCATGCCTCTGCCTAAGTAAAGACACTTGGAAAATGCCTCTACAAGAGGAATCACACGTATCCAATCAAGCAGACAAAGCACCTCTTAGACATAAAAACGGTGGCAGAAAAAAATGACTTGCAGAATAAATTCCCACAGAAGAAAAACATGCCCTCTAGAGGAAACTTGTTGACTTCAATGCCAGAAAAATGATCCCAAATAATTTGATGAAAACTCTCAAGAAGGAGTTGCAGTTGGGTGGCTCTGATACCATGTTGAGTATGAACACCAAACCTAGGAGCACAAACTACAAATAACACCTTCACAAATATGAGAGAAGCTCGAGCCTCTTTCACCAGAAGAATGGAAAATGAATTGAGATCCAATTTACATATTGTATTGGATTTTAAAGCCCTAAAAAAGGTGATGGGTGAGAAAACTACCCACACGAGAAAAACCTCCCGGGAGAAACTAATCAGAGTAATCTACCCTAAGTGAAAAACTTAACACACTAACAAAATACAATACTACATATAAATTCTTAACAAAATATTGCCCTTTTGAGCTAGTATATGGATTAGATGTTACTTTTCTTATTTGATATAGTACTTTTTATATGATTTTCAAGAAAAGTGTAGTTAAATGAGGAAGATTCTTTACGAGAAAGGTTATCGAATCTTGAGAATTTGGAAGATCAATGGTTATTAGTAGTATACAATCAAACTCAAGAGAAGAAACAATAGAAATCATAACATGATATAAAAATTAATGGTACTATATATGATAGTAAGTTTAAAAGACTAGGAAAGTTAAAAATACTATAGTTAAGACCATTCCAAATTGTGGAAATTAAACCCTTAAGATATGCAAGATTAAAAACACTACATAATGGGTTTTTAATAAGGTATGTAATTGGTGCAAGAACAAAACATTATTATGACAAGACTTAAGTGCACTAGTACACAAACAACAATATATGACTAAATAAACTACTAAAAATTGTATATAAATGACTAAGTTTAGTCACGTGACTATTAGTGGTTTATTTGTAGTCATTTATAACACCACTAAATTTATGACTAAACTATTTTAGTCATTTATTTAGTCATTGATTTTTAGTCATCGATTTGGTCATTGATTTGGTCATTGATTTAGTCATTGATTTAGTCATTAATTTAGTCATTTATTTAGTCATGTATTTAGTCATATATTTAGTCATTAATTTAATCATTGATTGTTGTTAACTGGTCATTTATTTAGTTATGGTAGTCATTAATTTAGTCATATATTTAGTCATTAATTTAGTCATATATTTAGTCATTAATTTAGTCATTACTTTAGTTATCTATAGTCACTAATTTAGTCATATATTTAGTCATATATTTAGTAATTAATTTAGTCATTACTTTAGTCATTAATTTAGTCATTAATTTAGTCATTACTTTAGTCATTAATTTAGTCATTTTTATTTACTGGTTTACATTAATTAATAGTAAATAGTCATGAAATGAATAATTTATTAAGTACCATAAATTTTATAATGCAAAACTAATATAATATTAAATTTGAACTAAAACATAAAAGAAAATAAAAATATTACATATACGAACAAGTTACAACATGCTAGAATTAAAAGATTGATTCAACATCGTGATAAATAAAGGTAATCTACAATAAAAAATTTAATGCAAATATATATATATATATATATATATATAAAGTTACAAAATGTCAAGTTGTTTAAGAGTATATATGTAAATATAATAAAAAATGTCAAAGTTGTCTAAGAGTTTCTAACTCTTTCAAATACACCATGATAATTAAGATTCCTAAACAACATATTCAAAATACCACATAAAGCAGTGATCCAAGATGTCTAACATTAACTAGTACATGATAAACATATTCAACTATGTCATTTTCTACAAATATTTTAGTGGCCACTGTGTGAAGGTTCCCTCTTTCTCTTTTAGATGAACAACTCCATCTATTTTGTCTTCATAAACAAAGGGTATGTTACTTGTGACCTTTAGAATGTTTACATTTGCATCTCTTGTTCCTTTCAAGTTGACTCCCTAACTTTATCCCCTTCTTTGAGTTTATCAATACATTTATGTAAAAAGAAAAAGAAAAACATATTATATTACATAGGTAATGATTACCCTTGTTTGCATAATAAAACAACCATTACTTACTTAAATAGTACTTGCATGTGTGTGTTAAAATAATTGCAAAAGGAAATTTTCAAAAATCATTGCAATGATCAATCTAATTTACTAAAAAACCAACACTCATTGCACTGCTTACAATGTTACTATTAGCTTCATGCTAATCAGATATAAAGGCCACAAATATAAACACTACATTACCATGCTCGAAATATGAGATCACTAATACTCCTACTGCAAGGTGAAGGTGAAATACATTGGGATGTACAAAAACAGTGGCATTAAAGCTCTGAAACATAACCCATGCATTCAAAAATCAGAAAAAATTTGGATTTAAAAAAAAGGTAAAAAAATATAGAACAAGAGATAAAAACTTTTTTTTTTAAATTGAAAGGCATTTCCATAGCCTAGAGATATAGAGAGAAAATAAAATAAAGAGTTTAACTAATGAATCATTGTAAAAAATAGATTTATGTATTTTATATTCATATCTTTGATTACATTGCATTGCACACCTTTCAAACTCAAAGCATTACTTCACACTGCATAACTAATAACTAGATGTTGATAGATGACAAAATTTCAATTACAATATAGTTTTTACAAAGTCAACCTAAGTAATGCGATTACTTAGCATTGCATAACTAATAACTAGGAGCAACTGCCACTTGCATTTGCTTGTTATGACTTTCTATGAGACCACATTTCTTTGAGGCATTTTTTCAAATAGTTCACTGCCTTGTCTATGCTACCACATTGTCCATACATGTCTACCAAAGCATTTTGTCAAACAGTTCACTCCCTTGGAAAAAATATATCAAAAGCATAATAGTAAGAATGAGACCATAATAGTATGAGGCTCCATAAATCTTTCCCGTCCCTAAATAAAAATTAGCACTATCGGCCTAGCAATGCCTCATCAGTGGAACCCCCATTATAGCCTTGTCGATGGCCAATGAAAGCAACTCATAACCTAGTATCGGTGTAACAATACCCTATCAGGCTGACTCCTAAGGTGCTCTCCCTGATAGACTGACATAGTCAACAAAAGTAAGCACATTTTTGTGACACATGAACATCAGTGGAAAAAATGTTTGCATTCCCCCAATGGCCCGATATAACCATGTATTATCAAGTGTATAATGTATATCGGTGGAGTTGGGGTGCATTGGGGTGACATTATCTGGTGTCCTGCTGATAGACCTAAGGAAATTTTTTCATAGGCGGAGAAGGTGGCTATCAGTGGAAGAAGAATCACAGTCTCACTAATACAGCGATAATGATTATTCTAACTAATGTGACATCCCAAGGCATTATTGAGATATTTAAAATTAATGTTCTCCCCCGATGATAAGACTAAAATGAGTGATGCATTTAGGGAGCTCTAAAATGGATTAATTGTAGGTTTTAATTCTTGAAGTGAATGAGAGAAGTGTGTGGAGTCAGGTGGTGGTGATGACTAACGTATGTCGAGCATTTATGGAAAGGAATGTGAATGAAGTTATTAAATTCTTGAGGCATTACTTTCTCAATGCTCCTCTACTGTAGCGAACAATAGGTGTGAAAATAGTGTATAGGAGGTGGTGGCTTTGTCATTGCAAAGGTGATGGAGGTTGGTTTCATGCTTAAAATGAAGAAACAACTCTCACACTTTTATGGAGAACCATTGATAAAGAGACTGATGGGGTGTTTCATGTACAACAATGAACAATTAGTGCAGTCAGTGCAACTAATTCTAGGAAGAGGATTTGGCCAACTCATGCACAGGTACAAAACTAATTTGGACATTTATTCGCTCATAATGGCTTGGGGATTAGATTTGTGAGAGCCAATTGAAGTTGTGAAAAAGGTGATGAAGGCACTGGTGTATAAGGATTATCTGAATAACATGGACTCATTGTTGGAATGGACGATTCCGAGAGTTGGGATGGATATCGGTGAGGGAATTGAAAGTGAAGAGGATGAAGAAACAGTGAAATGTGTACCCTTTGTGAAATGGCCATAAGGAAAATGTAAAGCCAGATGGAGAGAGGGAGCAACACACAGTTGGGAGGCTCTGAAATTGATTGTGGAATTAATAGAGGTTGAGGCAAAGGAAAAGGCTCAAGCAAAGCAGTTGAAGAAGTTGGAGCAATGACCTCGAAGGAAGAAGAAGAAGAATGGGGTATCTATGGAAACTATGGTGAGTAGCTCGTCTACAGCTCTACAGCTAACATAATCCTCTACCATGAATTTGAGTTTTTTGGCTATTTGTAGTTAGTTTTTGGGGGTTTTACAAAACTGTGGGCAACAAAAAGGAATTTTTGGTTTGCAGGGTAGTTAGTAGTTATTCGTAAAAGACGGTGAATGTAATTTTTAGTAAAAATTTTGATTCTAAAATAGTTGTTAAGGAATAGCAGTGAAGTCACAGTAGATAAACTGTAAATTTTGAAAACAATGAATATATAAACTCTCCAACCATACAACTATAATCTCAAAAAAGATTGTAAATAAGAAAATTAATAGTTTGAATGCAAGTAATCTATGTTAATTTTCAAACATTAATATTCTCTAGTTGTCACCTAAACCTAATTTAATAAGTAATAAGCACTTATTGGTAATCATGCTTTCCCACCAAAGTAGCTCATATAGGTAAGAATAACCTCCCACTCCTACAATAATTTTTTCATGCTCATTGTTAGTATGTAAAAATAAATTTGGAAAGAACAAAGTTGCAAAGATAGAATAGAATGAAGACTCTAAAGAAGCTATTTTCACATTGTAGCTTTATGACAATCCAACATGACAATGAAGCTTAGTGTCTGATTTTTGTTCAACACAAAAACAAGAACTGACCCATGGGATAGAACACTAAAATCAATTTTTTTTTCAAAATAAGTTAGTATACTCAAATGTGAAAGGAGATGAAAGCATAATCAAAGAAATGTGTTAAAAGGGCGCCTCCATTTATGTGTAGTGCAGGTGGCAACTATCTAAATTTTGAAGTTCAATATTGAAATTTTATTTAAAATTGAAATATAAATGTCCTTAGTTGCTTAGAAGTAACTAGTAGATAAAGCTAACTAGTTCACGATATTCACTATCATATTTACACATTCCCTAAGTATCAACTAAACAAATAAATCTTGTGTAGAATGTATATATTTATAATTTGAAGATCATATTTACAGTCATGGAGAGTTACATGAGGTATAGTTTAAGTCTCTAGTTGATCTATAATTGGTGCAAATCTAAGGTCTTAAGTTCTCCTGCCCAATAATCTTTATTCCAATTTTTAAATGATATAAAAAGATTGAGGCCTATCATTTGTTGTTCTCAAATTCTCAATCAAACCATCTTAACCATATCATACTAAAAGTCTGTTGTCAGGACCAAAAAATGTAAGTTTTGAGATTCTCACTCAATCTCAAGGCCAAAAGCATAACATCTGGATTAAAACAAGTACAGACCAAAATCTTCAAATAGTATAGTGCTATCTTCAACAAAACCCTAAGTACTTAAATCCTTCCATGGTTTTTTGTTGATGTAATTAAATTATCACAGATGATCTAAAACGTCAAAGGGCCTTCATTTTTCTTGTAAGTTGTAAGCCCTAAAAACAAGTCAGTCAATCATCAAGGTAAATACATGATTGGAACATGGGTGAGGTAATAGTCATCAAGGTGATTACATGACTAGAACAAGTGTGAGGTAATAGAAGGAATTATACCTCTGTCCTCATCACCCAAATCAAGATTTAAGGCAAGCAGAGGAATGTAGCCTACTCACTGCTTCTACACAACAAACTTTAATCTATACTTTTTTTATAAATGTTCTAAAAAAGAATGTCATATGACCACCAAAATAATTTCAACTATCACAGTTATATGATTTGTCATCAACACCATCTCATCACAAAACCATCAGTTATAATTTAATCTTGACTAAGGAAATACATACATGGTACATCCTCTTCAATACAAGGAAGGTGAGCTCAGTCACCTATTCAAGCCAACAAGTACTCCACAACTTCTCTCCTCCTAGCAAGTAACACCCCTTGAATTCTCTCAATGGACCCTTCTTCCCATCAAGCTTCAATATGATGGAAAGTGTTTGATGCAAAGCAATTTGGCTTTGAAAAAATCATCACAAAACAAGCTGATTCAAACAACCAATTGATTCACAAAACTCTTCCAAATCACTCCTTTACAAAAACTCTTCAACTCATCTAGTAGGTCTGCAAACCCATATTTTTTACTATCTCACAATGAACCACTCAACGATCAATCTATCGACTCTTTTAGACATCCTTTAAGGAAAACTATAACTTACCTTCAAAACCATCATGGGTCACTTTGGACCATCTCATGCAAAACCTAGAAACAACATTGTCCTAATAGACCAATTAGGTCTCTATTTCAAAGGAGGTACCTCAAATTCTTTCCTCCAACTCCAAACAACCACTCAGATCTTCTTACCAGTCAACATAGGGCCCTAATCAACAATTTTTAGATGGGAAAACTCTCATCTAACCTCTGTAACTAAAAATCCTCACTTTACACTAGCTTGGGGTAGGGTTTAATGAAAAATGACATTACCAACCTCTCACAGCTCTGCCACCACCTCCAACACTCTTCATTATGCCTGCACATGCTTACAATATGAATTGGTCAATCATGACCTTATTAATGACTTCTAGACTCAAAACTCAAACTTGACCTAAGACCTCCATGAATCAACATTTCACAAATACCTTGGTGCTCCTGCACCAATTTTTAAATGTTTAATTCAAGAAGAAATAGAGCTATTCAGATATACAAGTCAAAATCAAATACATTTTTACATTTATGTATTGGTATTGCAAACTCTTTTATGAAGGCTTAGACTAGGGTTTTCCTAATTGGTGCCTCTAGATTCCAGGTTAGAATCTTACAAGACTTAAATAGTGTACATACCAACCTCCACTTTACTGTCACAACCACCTCTATTATTGTTTTCCCCCTCAATCCATCACAATACCATTTCTAGGAGTCACCCAGAGGTCTCTAGTAGATGATAAGGTGTAATCAGCAAGAGGGGTGTATACCTTTGTCCCAACCATAGAGGTTTTTTGTGGTCAGGTAAAACCCCACCTTGAAACCACAAACCATATAAACTCAGTGCTCCACAGGGACCCGTCCCCTACTGTGGTACCCCTGTCCCCATCCCAGAAATGTTTCAAGGACTTGGGGGACCCAGAAACTTCCCCCTGCCTTTGCATCTGACAATGACACAAACTTGAGCTCCAATTTTGATACAAACCTACCAATTGCATCTGCTAATTAGGGACAACCATATATTTTCTATGTTTTGTCATTTTATAGTCGAAACTTGAAGCCTTTGGGAATTTTGTTATAATTCTTATTTAATATGTATGCACATTGACAATAAAAGAATTTGAGTTTTGTTACTTTGTCAATTCTTATGTGAAATCTCAATTCAAGTCTAATGTTATGTATTAATCTTCTACAATGCCTATGATGAATGCTTTATCAATTTATGATATGAATATTTGAAATTTCTCTATATTTTTAAAAACTTCCCTATTTTTTATAGCCATCCCCTACCATCCCCTAAAAAATGACCCAAAAGTACCCCCGTACCAAAAACACGTCCCACCATCCCCTGTTGTCCTTGTCGCCGAAACTTGGGGGAGCATAGTATAAACTTGATTTTACGAAAAAAGACATTTAGGCATACAGGAAAATCTGACTCTACAACATTGAAAACACCAAATAACAACAACTATAAGAAAAACTAGCTTAAGTAGACGATATATGCAAGATGTGGAATCATAGACAAAACATTTGAATTGTTTGACAGAATGCCTCAAAGAGATGTCATGTCATGGAATGAAATGATTGATTGCAAAATGTGCACAAAATAGATTTTGCAAGGAACCTCTCAAAATATTTGAATTAATGAAGCACTCTGGAACACATCTTAACATTGTAAGCTTTGCTTGGGTTCTAGGTGCATGCAGTCATGCAGGTTTAGTGGATTAGGGTTGCACATACTTCACATGTCAGTAACCCTTATTGCATTACAATTTACATATATAGTTGATCATTAGGTGTGCATGGTTGATCATCCATTCATATTTTTAGTTGGATCCTAAAAATGTTGCAACTTATGTTCTTCTCTAAAACATCTACACGAGGTTCAAAAAGTAAAGAGATTGATGAAAGATAGAGGAATTAAACAAATACCTAGATGTTATAGTTGGATACGCTCTGGTAGACATATATGCAAGATGTGGAATCATAGAAAAAACACTTGAATTGCTTGACAGAATGCCTCAAAGAGATGTCATCTCATGGAATGAAATGATTGATTGCAAAATGTGCACAAAATGGATTTTACAAGGAACCTCTAAAAATCTTTGAATTAATGAAGTACTCTGGAACACATCCTAACATTGTAAGCTTTGCTTGGGTTCTAGGTACATGCAGTCATGCAGGTTTAGTGGATGAGGGTTGCACATACCTCACACGCCAGTAGCCCTTATTGCATTATAATTTACATATATAGTTGATCATTAGGTGTGCATGGTTGATCAACCATTCATATTTTTAGTTGGATCCTAAAAATGTTGCAACTTATGTTCTTCTCTAAAACATTTGTACAAGGTTCAAATAGTAAAGAGATTGATGAAAGGTAGAGTAATTAAAAATATACATGGATGTTATAGTTGGATATGCTTTGGTAGACATATATGCAAGATGTGGAATCATAGACAAAACACCTGAATTGTTTGACAGAATGCCTCACAGAGATGTCATCTCATGGAATGAAATGATTGATTGTAGAATGTGCACAAAAATCGATTTTGCAAGGAACCTTTCAAAATCTTTGAATTAATGAAGCACTATGTAACACATCCTAACATTGTAAGTTTTTCTTGGGTTCTACGTGCATGCAGTCATGCAGGTTTAGTGGATGAGGGCTACACATACTTCACACGTCAGTAACCCTTATTGCATTACAATTTACATATATAGTTGATCATTAGGTGTGCACGGTTGATCAACCATTCATATTTTTAGTTGGATCCTAAAAATGTTGCAACTTATGTTCTTCTCTAAAACATTTGTACGAGGTTCAAATAGTAAAGAGATTGATGAAAGATAGAGGAATTAAAAAGATACTTGGATGTTATAGTTGGATATGCTCTGGTAGACATTTATGCAAGATTCAGAATCATAAACAAAACACCTAAATTGTTTGACATAATGCCTCAAAGAGATGTCATCCCATGGAATGAAATGATTGATTGTAGAATGTGCACAAAATGGATTTTGCAAGGAACCTTTCAAAATCTTTGAATTAATGAAGCACTCTAGAACACATCTTAACAAGCTTTGCTTGGGTTCTAGGTGCATGTAGTCATGTAGGTTTAGTGGATGAGGGTTGCACATACTTGACACGCTAGTAACCCTTATTGCATTACAATTTACATATATAGTTGATCATTAGGTGTGCATGGTTGATCAACCATTCATATTTTTAGTTGGATCCTAAAAATGTTGCAACTTATGTTCTTCTCTAAAACATATGTATGAGGTTCAAATAGTAAAGAGATTGATGAAAGATAGAGGAATTAAAAAGATACCTGGATGTTATAGTTGGATATGCTCTGGTAGACATATATGCAAGATGTGGAATCGTAGACAAAACACCTGAATTGTTTGGCAGAATGCCTCAAAGAGATGTCATCTCATGGAATGAAATGATTGATTGCAGAATGTGCACAAAATGGATTTTGCAAGGAACCTCTCAAAATCTTTGCCCAAATTTGAAGATCTCTAATGTTTAAGGCACATTTTTCCAAAACAGCCTGACACATTTTTTTCCTATGCCTTGTTATTCTTTATCACCATTTTGCTTCAATTTCCTAGCTCTAAATCAAATCATGATGATCAGAAAAGCAATCCCAATCTTCTAAGTACACTTTTATTCATGTTGGGTTGTTTTAAACAAGATTTGATTGAGTTTGAAACACCCATTCAGCTCTATTTGGTTCCAAACAAAATTTGCCATATCATCTAAAACAAAACCCCTGAACTTCATCTACTTCATTCTGACATAAATGGATAGAAGACTTCACACACCAAGAGTTCTATCGGTCGAACGTGTCTCTGGTTCCAATGATGCGTCGATGGTTCTATTTTTTCATCAGCATGAGGATCTTCTATCTACGGGATGATGTCTCCTGTTCTCACGATGGTCTGTTCGGGATGTTGTCAGTGGAGACATCCCCATTGGACCATCGCAGGAACAAGAGACCTCGTCCCACCGATAGAAGATCCTCACGCCAATGAAAAAACATAACCATCAACGCATCGCTGGAACCAAAAGACACGTCCAGTCGATAGACCGATAAGGTGGGGGCAGTTAGTTCCATTTTCTATAATGTGGTAAGAGTCATATGGGTAACACTATGTTAGGCTAGGGAACTCTTCTTGGAGGTTCTAAACGATTTGCCTCTTTTTTATAAGACTATGTTGGTAGTGCCACTTGAATCATAGTTGTTTAGTGGGACTCCAAACCCAAACAATGAGGTGCAGTTGTGGAAATCTCATAGAGAGAAGCTACAAGCTACCATGATGATTTTTCTAAGTGAATTTATAACAGAGTGTTGCTTAGTGTGGCTTAAGACATGTACAAATGATATTCTCCCTACAGATAGGCTTGGGGGAAAGTATTTGCTTGATCTTGTAAAAAGTGGCAAGGAACTTGTAAAGAATGAGACATTGATTAGAGAAACATTGGACAATCTATATGCATTTGAAGGGAGCTTGGAGTGGCTAAAAACATTTTTTGGTTCAAATGTTGAGTTTCCATGGCAATGTGTGTGTGAGATTATTTTGAAGCACTCAAAGAGTCTGTGGGATGAACTTTTTGAAAGCTTGTTTGTTAGTAGGATGAAACAAATAATAGTTGATGGATTTGAAAATTTGCATGAGAGAGTTAAGGTTGGTAAATGCCTTGAAGCCATAGTTACATCTATGGTAAGTTACAAAGATGTTGAAACTCATTTGCACAGATTAACTACTAGTGAGGGTTGGCTTGTCAAGAGAGGAGACCTAAAAAGTGTCAATTTACCTGGGTTGAGTTTTAGATTTATGAGGACAAATGATGAAGACTGGTTTGGTCACCTTAAAAATTATTTTGGAGCTGAGGTTAGTCAAATAAAAGATACCATAGATGAGGGGTCCAAGAATATTTTGGAAGACCTCTTAAGTTTTCTTCATGCACATAAATCTCTTTCAAGGATAAATGATTTAGCACCTTATTTTCAAGAGCAATGCTTCCATTTTATCTCAACATTGATTGTTGAGATTGAAGAACATCTTGCACATCTTTCAAAAGCTCTCTATCAAGAAATGAAAAATGAGGAGATTCCAGAAAAAATGAACAATGAGACACTAGAACCAACAGTTATAGTGGAAATAGCACTTTTCTTAGGAAGGATTTTAGTTGCTCTCAGTTTTCATTCAACTTCCCTTCCACTAGTTCTTGGCTTGTCTCAGCTCTGGTTTGTCGAGAACAAAGCTTCAGTTTGAGGGAAAGGATCTTCAACTTTCAAATATTCCAGTATTGATTTTGATTACCCTCTTCTAGACAGTTTTGGAAGACAAATACTAATGAGGGGTTGGTTTGAAGCCTGAATCATAGGATAAAAATAATAGCGCCAAATTGAATAAACTAAGAACTATGCACAATATTTGTATCAGAGCTCATAGCATGTGGATATTGTGGATAACTGAAGAGCTTTCAGGCATTCTCACAAGAGATCTAAAGGGAGGATGATTCTTTATCCATGACAACTCCTTTGAAGGCCTGTATTCTCATTTGTATTACATATTTTTTTTGTTGTGGCTTATGGAGTTGGTTTCATTTCCATGATTCATCTAATCATTGATCTCTTCTTGTAGTTTTCATGAGATTTCTTCTAGTTCTAATTTAATTCATCATGGTTTATATCTGGATATATTAATAACCGAATGAGAATAAAGCATCTAGAGTAAAGATCTACATTTGATTCTTTCAATCACTTCAAACTCTTTATTGCCCAATAAATAGAAAAGACTAACATATTCCCTTTCAACCCTTCTAGTCCTTTTTAATCATGGAGATGTAATTTGTAACTATGTAGAAAAGGATCAAAGGGGAGCCAAAAAGTTAGAGATTTTCATAGGGCCTATGAATCAGCTCGTGTTGTTTTTATATGAAAATATTGTTTTTTGTTTTCTATTTATAATATCTATTGGCGTCATTTGGGAACTCATATTTTTGGGAATTTAGTAAGAGTTCTCAAACAAAGTAGGATGACATCTACTATACAATTGAACTATTGTTCCACTGCAATGTAAACGTTAAACCCCTACCATCCCTGCGCTCCTTTCATTGTACTCTACATGGTTGATACAAGAGCCACTTTTCACTTTATTATTGTTCATCCTTTTTCTTTACGTGCTACTCTATTTTTTACACTCAACTTCAAAAGTGATTTGCATGCCCCCTGAGAAAGTGGAAGCTAATTTTAAGAGTTCAAATTCTGAAATTTGTATAGACAACTCAATCTACATGTCCCTTAATATCATTTTTATAGATAAAAGTAAGTTCTCCTATGAACTATGCAATTTGATAGTGGAAACTTCGAAAAGAAAAGATCACTTTTAACATCTCATAACAGAAAAGAAAAGAATAAACAAGACCTCGATTCCAAATTCTCTATATAAATCCTTAACTTCTGCAAACACAAGATGGATTTGCTTTTCCATAATTAGCCTAAAAAAGAACATAATCACTGTTAGTCAACAAGCAGCTAGTAAAATTATTAAAAAGAATGGATCATATGGATCATATGGCCTGACCGCATACAAATTTGAAAAGTAAAATTAAGTAAAACCATGGAAAGTGACTTACCACAAGATTCTACACAAATTGTGTCTGATGCGGAAAAATGGGAGGTTGCAATCCAAAATCAGTGTTGCACTTTACTTCTCCATTTTGGTGGGCTACCTTGAAAATAAGGTTTTGACTCACTACTCCATTTTGGTGGGCTACATTGAAAATAAGGTTTTCAGAAGGTTTTAGAGTATGTTTATTAAAATAAAAATTATGCTTATAAAAAAAAATTGGTCCTTTTTCCTCTTAGATTATTTGGTTGCTTATTCTTATCTTTTGTTTTTTCTCTTCCTTTTGCTTATTTTTTTGTTTTTCAAGGTTTTTGGGTTTTAGTTTTTTAGGTTCTCTTATGGTTTTCGTTAATTTTTATAATTTGGTGGTTTTTCGTCAATTTAGAAGAAACTTTGGTGTTCATATGATGACACCACAAAACAAAATATTTATTCCACAAAAAATATTTATTAGTAATTTTATTTGTAATATTTTATTATTAATTATGGCGGGCTACGATTGAAAATAAGGTCTTGACGAAGGTTTTAGAGTATGTTTATTAAAATGAAGATTATGGCCAAGATTTTAATAATGAGCACATTTATTTAATTATTTATTTAGTCATTTATTTAGTCATTTAGTTGTGATTTTACCCGATGACCAAATTAGTCACTTATAAATGACCAAATTAGTCATTTATTTTTCAAATACTACTAGTGTTAGTCACATGACTAAAAGTTTTAGGCACATAGTCATTTATTTGTCAAATTCTACTAGTGGTGGGAGAATTCTACATAAAGTTGTATCATATGTAATACATTGTACAATATCATAAAGAAATAATAAAGGCTTGAGAGGCATAAGGGAAAACATAATGACCATATCAACTAAGAAAAATAAACCTCCAATTGCACCCAGCAAAATTTTCAAGCCAAAATATGTTACTCAAATCTAGGAAAAAGTCTACAACACTAAAGCTCTAATATCATGTAGGAGTAAATGATAACTCCCAACACCCCCAAGAACAATTGCTAGACCAAAATATATTTCATAAGAGAGAAAATGGCAAGAATAGCTTGCAATGATTATAGATGCAAGATTGATACATTGAATATGTGATATACATATGATGTCTTGCTTATAAACGCAAATTGTGAGATAGAATTAGACAAGATCATGACATGTGTCTTAATCCTTTACAATGAGACAACTACCTCAACAATATTATTAAATTACTAGGACACAAGTATTAAATGTCAAAAGATAAGATCAAATCTAATGACAACTAATACCATTTTAAAAGATTCCCTCATAAGACCTAAGTAAACTTAACATGTAAATAGGACCCACTAGTTAACTAGCTAGGTAAAATACCTATTTACACCAACATTTATTATGTGTATTTTTCTTTTTTTCCAAATGAGACTAAAGGGTACCTCTTGTTGGTATTGAATGTGTTCTTCTCTTGCTCTAACATTTGGGTGCATTCCCAAGAAAGAAATGATGGATGGTGGGAAATGCCCTATTACTATTTGAATGGCATGATCATGATATTATTTACTAGCTACATCCCCAACAACTAATGAGTACACCTCTACAAATGCCTGTAGATTTTTGTTGTAGTAATCTTTGAATCTTCTTCTTTTCATATTCTTATGATTCTTCTTCTTCTTTTGCTAAGAGTGTCTATTGCAACTAGGTACTGAAAGGAGGTAGCAATGCCTTTGAACATTTCTTCTTCCTATAGCTCTATAGGGAGACCTAAAAGCCAAACCCATATTGAAGTAATATTAATATTTTCCTTTGAAAGTCAAAACAAAAAACCTTTTCTTAAAAATAACTCAGATTTACCAAAAGAAACAAAAGGCCTCTAACCAATGAATTTTCCAAGCCCTCAACATTGAAAAAAGAAAATGGAGAAAACCCTTAACATGGAAGATCTGTCCAACTAACCTTTCATCATCAATTTTTTCACTGCCTAGTATGTCCAACCAAAGAACTTTCTAGTTAAAGAGTTCTTTGTCTTTGCTATTATTCTTTGTACCACCTAATCAAGAATATTGATCAAAACCACACCAAAGAACTTTCTAGTTAAAGAGTTCTTCGTCTTTATTATTGTTCTTTCTACCACGTAATCAAGAATATTGATCAAAACCACACCAAAACTTTCTAATTAACTAGAGTTCTCCGTCTTTACTATTGTTCTTTCTACCACCTAATCAAGGATATTGATAAAAACCACACCAAATATTGAATCTTTACAAATAGAAAAAGCTTTTGTAGGACAAGAGACACACTTACCACCCCCACGAAAGTTGTAACTTCTCGACCATGACTGTACATTCTTGAAAAGGAGTCTCCACCAACCTTCTCTACCGCAAGCCCACCTAAAGGTCTTGGTGTAGAGGAGACACAGGAGAAGGGGCCTCAAAAAACACTAAACGACATAATGATCGGAACATTCTAACTTTGTCGTACTGAAGTCATTGAAAGACATTGGTAGTGGGACGATGGATATAAGTGGAAGCTTTCATGGAAGATGGCATAAAAAGAAGCTTACAGCTAAGTGGAAGCTTTTATGGAAGATGGCATAAAAAGAAGCTTACAGCTAAGTGACTGTGCAGGATGGCGATATGTATTAAGAAACCAGATATTATCTTTCTAGTTCCGTGAGAGCAAAGCAATTTTAGAATTGATAAGAAAAGTATGGCAGTCTGTTTAGGATGTTAAAGTCTTTTAATGAATGCCCGGCAAAGTCGTGAGGTTGCATATTTAGTAGTCCATGCATACTAGGTGAGATTTGAGTCTGAAATAAGTTTTACGTCTGTAAATTATTAAGTCATCGAAAAATAAGTTTTAGTTGTCGGTAAACCAGCTCTCATTTAATGGGAAAAGTCTCTGTCAGTAAACCAGCTCTCGTTTAATGACAAAAGTCTCCAAAATATGAGGTAAAAGCTTCAAAATTTCACTTATCACATAAATATTTGACCATTTGGTGGCGCTTGATAAGGCTATTTAATGGCCTTGCTTTGTAATCTTTTCTTGTTTTAATAAATTTTCACTCCTCTTTTATGTTGAGATAAATATTGATTTGACAATTAGATGGGAAAATTCTATTTCCATTTGCAGTGTTTTTTATTGATTTGATGGTAACTTTCTTTTTTTCATTTGTATTGATTTATGTTTAAAATCTCTATGCGAATATTTCATAATTAGATAATACTTAATTTCTATAAGAAAAAAATTTAGATTTGTCTAAGTTTATTTCATTTCATTATTTAGCACTTATTATTAACTATTTAATCCAGACACATGCAACTAGAATTTGCAGCTCAACCATGCACAAACACATACTCTTTAATAGTTTTTTATCGGCATAATCCTTGAACCTCCTTTAGCTGCAAGTGCTAGTTAGCATATGTTTAGATGGAATGTTAAATTATTCACTTTCTTCACTTCCTTTTCTTATTTAATTCTTTTTATTAAATAGCTAAAAATTTGTGCAATGGAAAAGGTTAAAATAAAAAGTTTTGTAATATTCTTGAAGTTTTACTATTATTTATATAATTATTCATTTTATCTTTTGTTAGAGATTTTATTAGGGCATGGAGAAAGTCTCAATATAAATCTATTCAATCATCACCTAACAAATCAATTTTGTCAAGAAAATAAAAGCATGAATATAAATCTATTGAGACATCCTAAGAAAGAATTTGAATTAACTTTATGTAGTTGCATGAAAGGGGATAATGTTTTTCCTTATTTCTAAACATTGTTGTAGTTGAACAAAACTATGTTTCAGATTCTTATGAAAGGGGATAATGTTTCTCCTTATTTCTAAACATTGTTGTAGTCGAACAAAATTATGTTTCAGATTCTTATGAAAGGGGATAATGTTTCTCCTTATTTCTAAACATTGTTGTAGTCAAACAAAACTATGTTTCAGATTCTCATGGTAGCATTTTTGTTGGTCAAAGATGGACCTTTTGTAATTATCTCACCTTCTTGTAGTGAATATGGTAGTCACTAAATGGAGTGAGTTCCTATCCTATTTGCAAAAGAAATATTTCTTAGCACTTGCATTTTTACTTATAATCGCATGGGTGTGTCCTTTTTTGTACATTACCATTATTTTGTTCTAGCTATGGATTTGATTTACTATATAAGTTTCATGGTTAAAATTATAGGTAGTGCATTCTCATTTTATGCTTGCCTTGGCACTATTAGTTATCACTTTGCTAAGATAGAGAAGTTCCTAATAGAAACAAGACTAGAAAAATTTCCAGTTTTATCCTTCCATATCCTTACACCTAACTCATCATAGGCATAAGATGATTGTATAAGGATCTTTGTCACAAGACACTAATTATTGAGCACATGGCTATTCAAATTTTTGACATTAAAAAGGTGGATTTCTAGCTACAAGTTACGATGGATTATATTTATAATTTATGGATAGTGACTAAATGTTGAGTCATTTTCCATTTTAGTGAATAGTAATTCTTATGAATAAGTTGCACTAACATTGAATTTGAATTGTTATATATATAATTGGAAATCAAGGTATAACTTGCAGCAATATGAACTCATTAAAGTGGTTGTAAATCTGAAATTATATGTTCAATATTACCATAGAAAGATTATGTGATTGACAATTGCAACAATGAAAGAAAAATTTGCAATACCACAAATCATCAAACACAAGTGACACAAGATATACTTGGAGAAACCCTTGTGAAAAAAATGATCCACACCCAAAGAGATCCAATGTTTGTATTAATCTTCAAGGAAGTACATTAATACAACAATCCTCTTTGTAATCTGATAGCACTTTATCACTATGACAACCTACAAAAAAATTCTTACAAACCACCATTTCAAGGCTCCAATATATAGAAGTTTGTGGGAAAGAATACCACAAATTATATCCCAAAATAACAAGAAAAACCACCTTAAAAACCCATGCTCCCCTTAGTGGACAGCCCATAAACATGAAATAAAAAATTAAATTATAACATGGCTTTCACATGTTTGCCTAACTCATAGCCAATCAAAATTGGTCAAACCCAATTACTCATAACTCACCGACGACTCCAACGATTGCATCCAAGAGCATGCATCAACATGCAAACTTAGGTGCCCAATGATGCAAGAGCATTCAAAACATGCAAATACACATGCAAGGACATGCACACCAAAGTAGTCCCCACTCACAAATTTGGATGCACAAGAGGAATATCCTTTCAAAATGCTTTGTAAGTGCCACTGTAAAGGGTCCACCTCTTTGAATGCAATTACAATTTGTCATAGGAAAATAAATAATAAATATGTTATCCCTCATGTTGCCTAGAACACTTTCCAAAGAACATGGAGACACATAAATCAACTTGGGATAATAATTATAATATCACCTATCATAACATTCTCCCACTTGACATTATGCATTACAATTACATCCATGAGATACAAATAAAATATATAATCAAGTACAATGATCAAGGCCCATGACCTTCCTGCACCAAGATAACTTATTTGTGGTCACTAGCTTCGTGAGAGAATCTAAAACACTATCCAAAGTGTCAATATTCTCAATCAAAACATTACCATTCTCTACCATTTCTTGCACAAAGTGATACTAAACATCAACATGCTTAGTACGAGCATGATACATAGGATTTTTTGCTAAACATTGTTGTAAGGTGTACGCCCTTGGTCTCCTTGTGTTGTGTAGCGCAGCTCTCTTGGGTTCGTGACATGGCTCAAGCACCTCTCATGGATTCATTAACTCTAGCAGTTGTATCAAGCATTAACAGATCAATCTTTTAGTGCAACAACAACCATTTGTGCAACAATTAGTATCAGAGCCTAGGTCATGGGTTTGAACCCCTTGCTTGTGTTGGGGGGATTGTTGTAAGGTGTGCACCCTTGGTCTCCTTGTGTTGTGAAGTGCAACGCTTGGTTTTGTGGCATGGATTAACTACCTCACGTGGATTCATTAACTCTGGCAATTGTATCAGGCATTAAAAATTCAATCTTTTGGTGCAATGACAACTATTTGTACAACAAACATATGGAACTCTGACTGTCACATCCAATCCTCACTATCTTGTATTCAATACTAATGCCATTACCAAGTATCTTTAACCAAAATGGATCCTTAGAGACATGTGTAGCTATCATATACTTTGCTTTGGTGCTGGACAATGCAACTGTAAGCTACCTCTTACTCATCCAACTCACTGCACCTTCAAACAAAGTAAAAACATAGCCACTAGTGGACCTTCAACTGTCCAAGCCACCTACCTAATTTGCATCAACAAAACCCTGTATGTCTAATGACTTATCCACATCATCAGTACCATGATAAACCAAACAATAATTTGAAGTGCCAAAAAAAAATCCAAACACTCTCTTAACAAAATCCCAATGCTCTCTACCAGGGTTGGACATAAACCTACTCAAAACTCCCATTGCTTGGGCTATATCTGGTCTAGTGCAAACCATTGCATACATCAAACTACCAACATCATTATCATAAGGAGCATTATAAATATCTTCAATATCATCATCAGAATTAGGACACGTATCTAAGCTCAACTTAGTACCAATTAGAAATGGAATATTTACTGGTTTACAAGACCATGCATATTAAACCTCTGCAAAATGGTATCAACATACTTACTCTAACTTAACCAAAGCTTTATATGAACCCGATCTCTATTGATCTCCATCCCACGAATATATTTTGTAGCCCCCAAATCCTTCATATCAAATGTGTCAGAAATATTAGACTTGAGCTCCCTAAACATCACCTTGATGTTACCCATAAACAACATGTCATCAACATACAATACAATGATCAGTATCTGATCATTAATCACCTTAATGTAAATAAAATGATCCTCTTCTCTCCTAACAAAGCCCAACTTCAATGCAAAGGCATCAAACTTCTGGTACTACATCTTGGGTGATTGTTTCAAACCATATAAATATCTCTTTAACTTGCAAACCAAGTGTTATTTTCCTTTCACAAAAAAACCATTAGGCTATTGCATATAAATTTCTTCCTCAAGATCCTCATGCAAGAAAGTAATTTTAGTTCATCCATTTGCTCTATTTAAAAATCATAAGAAATAACAATAGATAATAGGAATCTAATATAAGTTAACATAGCAACAAGAGAGAATATTTCACTGAAATCAACTCCCTCTCTCTGGGAGTATCCCTTGGCCACCAAATTGGCCTTGTACCACTCTAACCGACAATCTATACCAAATTTCTTTTTAAATGCCCACTTGCAACCAATGGGCTTCCTTCCTTTGAGGAAACTCACAAGATATCAGGTATCACAACTATCCAAATCCATCATCTCCTCCTACATGGCTTGCATCCAAGACTCACTTTCTTCTGAAGAAAGAACCTCCATGTAGGATCTAGGTTCATCATTAGTACTCAACAAAGAAAATACATAGCAAAAATTGGATGGTCTATACCTAGAAACTAGATTTTTTTGTCTTGTGGATATTCTCAAGGTAGGGGTAAGGGGTTCTTGTTACTCTTCTTCTTCTACATGCTCATCTTGCACATCATTTGAACTCTTTGAGCCCTCTTCTTCTTCTCCATCCTCTAATCCATCTGGTTGTTCTTCCACATGTGAATCTTCCTGCTTCTCAACATTTATCTTGAAGTGAATTGTTTTTTCTTATCCTTCTCCTTTGGTTGTTCTTCACTTGAGTAAGCTCTAAAATCCTTGAAAATCACATCTCTAGATAAAACCATTTTACAGGTTAGTGGATTCCAAAGCCTATAACCTTTTACATTCTCACTGCAACCAACAAAGATGCATTTTTGTGCTTTTGGATCCAACTTAGAACAATTATCTTGAAGCACATGAACAAAAGTCTCACAACCAAAGACTCTTAAATGTGAAACAGTAGGCTTTCTACCTATCCACGCTTCATAAATATTTTTATCAACAAGAGTTAAACAAGATCTATTAACCAAATAACATGCAGTACTTATAGCTTATGCCCAAAAGAATCTATCAAGTTTAGAACCACTCAACATGCTCCTAGATATTTCCTTCAAGGTTTATTTTATTATTTAGAGCTACCCATTTTGTTGAGGTGTATAAGGAGTATTATTTTTCTTAAAAATACCTACATGCTTACAAAACTCATCAAATTCCCTAGAACAATATTCAACCCCATTGTCAAATCTCAACACCCTTATCTTATAATATGTTTTCTTCTCAACTAAGGTTTTAAATTCCTTAAACTTAGTGAAAATTTTATATTTTGCATGCATAAAATAAATCCAAGTGTATCTTAACACAACATCAATGCAAGTAACATAATAACAATATTTTCCAAAAGATTCAACATCCACTAGTCCAAACACATCTGAATGAATGATCTCTAATGATCTATAATAATCTCTTAGTTTTATTAGTCCCATTAGGAAATGGATATCTATTTTTTTTACCAAAAATACAATGCTCACAAAATTCATTTTTACCAGCAAAACAATTAGAAATACCATCAACCAACTTTTTATTCAAAATGGTCTTAAGACCCTTTTCACTTATGTGACCCAATCTATGGTGCCACAACATACATTTTCAGTGCTAGTTACATTGTAGAATTAAAAAAAGTGTAAGCATTAATCCTAAACAAAGTCCCAATCCAAGATCCGTTAGCTATCACCAAACTCCCTCTTACCAACATGCAACCAAACTTTTCAAATGTCACATGCATTCTAGAATCATTCAACTTGGATACTAAAAGTAAATTTCTCGCAAGTCTTAGAATATGTAAAACATGATCAAGGGTTTTAACCCTCCCATTACTGAAACAAAACTTTACCTTTCTCTTACCAACAATCTTCTTCGTGTTGTTATCACCAAGGAAAACTTATCCCCCATCATAAGTTGAATATGAAGTAAACCATTCCTTATGAGAAGTCATTTGATAGAATCAACCTGAATCAATAAGTCAAGAATCATCACTAATAGTATTATTAGAAATTTAAAAAGCATTAGAAGCACCATCTTTTAAGGAATTTTATGTGGAAGTATATGAATTATTTTTATTTTTTCTACACTCCTTCACATGCCAAGTCTCTTACCACAATTCCAACACTTTACTCTACTCTTCCAAAATGTTTTAGAATGTCCTTTAGACTTGTTTCTCTTCTTCTCCCCTTTAAACCCTCCTTTTTCTTTGGACCTTCCTCTCACATGCAAGGCATCTTGGGAGCCCACATTCATGGACTTTCTCCTCATCTCTTTTGAAAGAAGTATTGCAATGAAACTATGCATCTTTGGTTCTGTACTACCACCACTTATGACAACAATTAGATTTTCCCAAGATTCAAGTAATGAACAAAGTATTAAAATACATTTATCTTCTTCTTCTATCTTAAAATCTATGAATGCAAGCTAACTTATAATCATATTAAAAGAATTTGAATTTTCTGCAATAGAATCACCATCCTTCATTTTTAAAGAATAAAAACATCTTTTGAGATATAACTTATTATTAGACTCTTGGTTTGGTAAATATCACCTATGTCCTCTTCCACAAATTATATGTGTTAGATTCTTCTAAAACATTCAAGAGGATGGAATCTGCAAGACATAACTGAATGGTTCCTCGTGCCTTCTTGTCCAATCTTCATTAGACATTGATTTTGATTTCTTTTCACTAGAAACTACCAATCATTGATCTCTCTCTTCAAGGATATCATCCATCTTCAACTTCCACATCTCTTAACTAGTTCCATTGAACTTCTCAATATCTAGATAGGAGGTAGAATCCATGGTTTACAATATTCTTCACAAATCTACAAAACCCATAATGCATAAGCTCCCACTACAACCAAAAAACCTTCAACACTCAAAAGAAAGGCATCCCTCTCTTAATAGAACCATTAGCTATGGTACCAAATGTTGGAAATCAAGGTATAGCTTACAACAATATGAACTTATTAAAGTGGTTGCAAATCTGAAATTATATGTTCAAGATTACCATAAAAAGATTATGTGATTGAATATTACAACAATGAAAGAAAAATCTGCCATACCACAAGTCATCAAACACAAGTGACACAAGATATACGTGGAGAAACCCTTGCAGTAAGAAACTCCACACCTGAAGAGACCAATGTTTGTATTAATGAGATTCAAGGAAGTACATCAATACAACAATCCTCTTTGTAATCTGGTAGCACTTCATCGCTTTGACAACTTGCAAACAAACTCTTACAAACCACTATTTCAAGGCTCTAATATATAGAAGTTTGTGGGGGAGAATACCACAAATGGTATCCCAAAACAACAAGCAAAACCACTTGGAAAAACCTGTGCCCTGTAAGGAAGCTAAGGTAGCAAAACAACCTCCTACACTAATCTTAAGAGGAGAATAATGCAAAAATTTATAGATATTTTTAGTTACAAAAACTTAAACATAAAAATAATGCATACCACAACACAATGATTTACATGGAGAAAAATATTTTAGGAGAAAACCCCACACTCCAAAATCTACCCAATATATTATTCAAAAATCACAAAGATTACAATATACTTGCAGAGTAAGCTTCTCACAGGAGTATCACCAACCAAAGATCCAAAGGAAACACGATGACTATCAGACTCTTAAAATACATCACAATACACAACCATAATACAATTCCCTCATAAAATAGGGTTGCCTTCTAGGGAAAGTCAAGTTAATAAAATATTGGTTATCGGATTTAAGACCTAATGATGAACGGTCCAGATTTATAATAATAAAATATAAATAAAATTTTCCTTTCAGGGGCATGTTTCCCCCGAACCCCCAACCAGGGGATGATCCCCTTGAGCCCCTCATGGGTGGGGGGGGGAACCCCCTCGTGCCCCCATTATCAACATATCAACAGTTGCTTATGTAATTGAAAGGTTGAGGAGCATTGTTCCAACACACCCCCTTAGTGGACAACCCATAAACATGGAATAAAATATTGAATTATCACATGGCCTTCACATGGTTGCCTAACCCATAGCCAATCAAAATTGGTCAAACCTGAGTGCTCCATAACTCACCAACGGCTTTGACAGATGCATGCAAGAGCATGCATCAACATGCAAACATGGGTGTCAACCATGCAAGATCATGCAAACACATGCAAGTAAATGCACACCAAAGTGGTCCCCACTCACAAAGTTGGATGTCCAAGAGGAATATCCTTGCAAAATGCTTTGTAACTACACCGCCACCATAAATTTTCCACCTCTTTAAAATCAATTACAATTTGTCATTGGAAAATGAATAATAAATATTTTTTCCATGTTCCCTAGAACACTTTTCAAAGAACGTGGAGACACATAAATCAACTTAGGAAAGCAATTATAATGTCACCTATCCTAATATATATATATATATATATATTTCTCATTATTAATAATGTTATGTACATCTATATTGAAAAAATTGAGTTTTTTAATTGCTTATCATGGTTATATTCTATGAGAAAGGAATGCCAATTTTTTAGGGTTGTATTCTATCTTTCAAAGACAATAGTAATTGTTAGTGAAATAGAATATAAAAAGTGTGGCTAGATTGAAATATTATTCCTCAAGGTTTTCTCTTATGTTCAATAGATTTGTTTATAAACACCTTCATAAGAGTTGATGGTCATTTGAATTTTTCTATTAGTAATTGATGAGGATTATATAATTTTATAAACGAACATGCTATAATAATTCCATGTTAGACTACTAATTGAGTGTGAAAAGTAGAAGAAATCCTCATTCAGTCCCTATTCTATTGTATCTCTTTGGCTGGGAATGAACAATACTACTTGAGACAAATAAATTCTAAAACATTTAAAGGTTGTGCATTCTAAATTGTGAAAATATTTGTGGAAAACTTAAAAGTATAATTTCTAATCAAATTGTCACAAAAACCATGTGACCTATGAATGTGAACACTATAATTCCTAATGTTTTAACATTCACATTCATGTTTTACCATCCATATAGATTCTTGTGATATTCTTACTATTATGGGTTAACCAATAGGAATTGGGACCATACCAAGTGAGTTTAGACTTATCGTATCTATAAGATTATATATATAGTATCTTTATGTTATGAAATAATTATCATATTTTACTTTTTTATAAAAGACTCAAACATTGGTTAAGAAATTTGAATTGTTTTATCTCATTTTTGTCAAAGAATAATTCTTTCATGTGAAAACTCATAAACATTAAATTTAATTGTTAAGATGAGAAGTAATTGATATGTCTTATTTATATCTTGATTTTGTATAATTCCTTTTAGCACTTTATATCAATCTTCTAGTCTTGCTAATATCATGAATCATGTTCATAGCTACCTAGATGATGGATAGACATTGTTGATTCATTTTAATGGCCTAATATATTGTTACAACTTTTGGATTGATAGTTTATAAGTATTGCTCATAGTATAAATCAGTCAGTGATAGTGGGGAGGATACATGTTGCACTACCTTACTACATTTACATTAATTTTTCAATTTCTTGTTAAAAACTTTAAATAATGTACTTAAATATATTACCATATTTATCTTCATTTAATCCTTTTCCTTTATTATGTTTTTCATAATTTTTGAAGTCTCCCCTCTCTTTTATGTTTCATATTATAGATTGGAGTTTTTTTACCCTGATTTTAGACCTAGGCTAGAGATATTGTACTTTACTAAAATATGGTCAATATTGCACATGTTTCCTATTTAAGGGTGCTTTAATTTTATGCATGTGATTATCTTCCTATATTTATACTCATATAGACCAAAATCTTGTCATTACACCCCAACCAAAATTAAATCTACAATCCTACAATATGATTTCAAAATAAAAAAATTGTAGGCTATATTCTTCCCTTGTGCTCTAATATTATGCATATGTTACTCCTTATCATTGGTAAAAAAAATATTTGGAGGATAAGCATCCAAAATATTGTTTTGCACTTTTTGGTATTATTTGCACTACTCGTTGACCTAATTTTGTTGATATGTTTTTCTTTTATGGGATTAGGGAATGATCCCTCATGTAAGAACTAAAGAGTGTGATGATTTTATGTATTCATTTATATTTATTAGTAACTTTAACCAAGATGAGACCCAATTGTTGAACACTCAAAATATTGAGGGGGGTGAATCAATATTCACTTAAATTCTTTAGCTTCATTAACTTAAACATACATTCAAAGCATCTCATCAAACTTGTAAAAATTAAAAGGAACAATTAAAGCATGCATCACACCAATAAACACAAGAATGCCAGATTTACATGGAAAACCCTTGAAAGGGAAAAACCATGATGAGGATTAGTTCACAATATATTATAACTAATTACAATGGATTACAAAATGGAGGACTCACTATCTAATGACTCATTGTCCATAAAGAATGGCTCATTGCCAAGGGCTCATTGCCCAAAGGAATCACTATCTAGAGTAAAAAATAGAGTAGAAGAATGGTTCATTACCATATTTTGAACTACTAGCAAAGAATCTACAACATGTTGAAGATATAGTTCCAATTAAGCTCAAAAACCTGACTTTACACACTTCATACTTCACCACTATCAACTTTCACACTTCACTCTATATCAAATCTCTCACACAATCTCTACATCAATCTCACATCACCATCACAACACTAAATCAACCTTCTATATACATACCGCAAACACCCACAACATCAATTAGGTCGACCTAATTACATGAACTGTGTAACACCATGACCTATCATCCTAAAAGTCCATCACACATGCCTTGCAAAAGAAACAAAAATGTTTTCTTTATCAAAATAGGTCAACATGACCTATAATCACTCCCATGAATCTTCTCCTTACATGATTTAACTCTGCACGACCCCAAAACCCTTAGGTCAGCTCCTCATAGCAAAATTCGTGAAGCAACAACTGAATGAACAAACTATTCATCCACAACTTGACATGCAGACCACCAAATCACTTGCCACTTGGAGTACATACTCTTTTGACATCCTCTAACACTTATTCAAAATTGTACAACATAATAATCATCTGCAGTAGAATGCAGAGCATTCCAATGTGTGTGTTATACCTATAATATTGTCATTACTAAGCTTGATACACTGTCATTGATATCTTCAGTTGTAGAAGACATACAATCTTGAAACTATAGGTATATATTCCTTCAAAACATACCATTATTATTTGTAAATTGCATGACAAGATGGAGCATTGTGAAGCAATGCAAAACACAAAATTGTTGCTCTATAATACTAAAAATGCACACCAGGGATTATCCAATTCTGAAGTACACTTGGTTTTCCTTTGGACTACATACATACTGATATACCACCACCTCTACAATGGGTAGCCATCAATGAAAAAACCATATACTATCATGCTCATGTTACAACAATCCCCCCTTTGTCATTGATGGCAACACATTTCTCCAAAACACTCTTCTCCAAAACATTCTCCCCCTTTGACATCAAGGGAAAAGAGTACCAAAAATATATTTCTCTTCTTTACTCCCCCTTACTAATATATTTACATGAGAGTAGCTCCCCCTATCTTCTTTACTCCCCCTTTATATGTTATCCATCACCAAAAATTTACCACAACTCCATCTACTAACTCTGCATATGTACATTGAAATTAGAAAATTACATATATAAAGAAAAAACATACACCTTAACTAGATGAGGGTAAATTACCCTGATATGACACCTTCAATTTTGCAAGGTGTGCCTCCCAATCCTTCTTGGTGAAGGTAAGCGTATGGAACTGGTTTTCAAATTGAACATGGAGGTCTTCTCCTTCTAAAGAACAAGGCACTAGATTTTTCTGCACAACCTTCTACGTAGATCAACTAAAACTTCAATTAATATAGTAAGCCTTGCACTTACCATATCTCTAAGCTAACTATACTACATTATTATTTTCTCCTTTTGTTCTTGCAATAGAAAGAATTGACCATGTAGATTTTCAATGATAACTCTTGTAGCTCCATCTATATCACTCACTAGATTAAAAGCACTTGAGGCTTGAGAAATTTGAGACTCGATTGAGTTCATCTGATCCTTAATGGTCCTTGTAGAAATTGTCCACTTCAAATAGAATTGAAATAATTGTTTGGCTTCCTACAAACAATTTTTAACATCTTCCAAGTTTCCTTGCAACTTGGTGTGTGTGGTAGCACACTTATCAGAAACATCAAAAAACCTTTTATCATTGACTTTATTTTCCATTTCCTTCTCTATCTTCTCTTCCAACCCAATAGAATAATCCTTAAAGGAACCAAGCAATAACTTAAATTGTTGCACATCAGATAAAGAACTATGAATAAATACTCCAGGAAGTCCTTCCAACACTTTCGCAGCTTCATCAACCAATTATATACTCTTCTATTGAGTCTAAAGAATCTCCTTGCGGAGGCATGAAATACTTCACCAAGTTATAACTTTTTTAGAGGGGAAATCTTATCTAGGCCCACTTGACCTTGTTGCATAGGAATTTGTAGTAGTTGTGTAGACGCCACCAGTTGAAACTATAACTGCATGTCCAAAAGATATTTAATGAATCTCTAGAGAGTTTAAAGGAATCACCACCAGTTTTAGTGCTTTCTTCTTCATTCTTATTAGACTTCTCCTTATCAAAACTGGTAGAGTATTCTTTTGTAGGTTTTTCCACTTCCAAAGGGGGCAAGTTATGTTCATTTTGAGCTTCATTCTTCTTCGGTACATCCTACTTATCTTCTTTATTCTTCTTATAATTTATCTCCACATTCAAAGGAGTACTATCTATCAACACATCTTGTTGCTCATGCTCATGTTCTTCATTAACAAGCTCATTGATTTCTAAAATGGGTATATTTTGTTGCATATGATCTTCATCACCTGGAGGAAATCCCAACTCTTTAGGAAGCTCTTCAAATTTTTGCAGTGTCTCATTCCTTAGCCTCTCAATATCTTCCTTATCTCTACTCATAAGAGTGCTAACTCTTTTTTTTCCTTGAATTTCTTGCTATACAACTTAGACAATTTGAGTCTATCCTCATGAGATAGTGAGGAACCAATCTTCTCAAAGGAAAATGTCTTCATATTTTCATCCTCTGTAATATCCTCTTGTCTTCTTACATTCAACACACCTTTTAGATCATCTAGAAATTGATCCACTATCTTATCTAGGCCAATATAAAATGTCACCATGTATTTGACTATAGCCTATTCAATTGTTTCCTTGTCTTCATCATTTGCATCTGGATACATTTTAGTAGTTTCCTTCAGCATACCAAACTCTACAATACCACCAAACAATGCATCTAAATCTATAGGACTATGCTTTTGAACTGAAGGGGTCTTCTCATATTTCTTACTCCTTTCTCTTCTTTGAAAAACAAAGGCTTTATTTTCCCTTTCTACTTCCTCTCTTCCATGTTGACCCAAAAGCTTTTTCTTTGTTTTCACTCTCTATGTGTCATTCCTCCTTTGTGTTTGTTGTTCCATGAAGTATTTGGGTAATGATGACATGGTTCCAAGCTCTATTATATCATTGTAGCAAATACATGCACTTACCTTGAATCTGTGGATCCCTTATGTGTTACCTTTTTGGATTGCATGAGGGGGAAACCTATTGAACACCCAAAATACTGAAAGGGGGGGTGAATCAATATTTTACCAAACCATTTAATTGCTAACCATTTAATAATCAAAACATATCTAACTATAACTATACATAATAACATGAAAGGAAGCATAAAACCACATAAAAAATCAACACTAGGATTTTTTACGTGGAAAACCCAAAATGGGAAAAACTGTGGTGACGATTAGCTCACAATATGTTATAACCAGTTATAAGATAATATAGGTCACACTGCCAGGACTCACTATCCTTAAAAGGCTCACAACCTAAAGTAAATACAAAAAGGAGTGTGGCTCACTACCAAAATGATAAACTAATGAGATACACCTTTTGTGTGTTGAGTTCAATTCCAATTAGGCTCTGAAATACAAAATCCTACTTTGGTTTGTAGGTATACAACAAATACATCAAGAGTATGCAACTTCGCACAATAGATACACATCACTGCCTATTACTTCTTCCTCAATTACACACACACACCTATCTCTACATATCATATATCTTCTTCAATACAAAAAGATATTTTATATATATACACTATTACAACTTCATGCATCAATTAGGTCAACCTAATTAGATGTACACATATTTAATCAAAATGTAGCTTGTCGGCTTAACCTGAAACTCTTTTCATCAAAAAAAAATGTGTAAAGAATAAACTTAGGTTGGCTTGGACCTAATAAGGAACTTCTTTAACTCATCATAGAGTGTACACCATTTATCTATGTTGGCCAGAAGAAAAATCATGCCAGCTGCATGAATATTGAGCCATTCGTTTCAACAAAAACCATTGAAAAATTGTGCATAGATGCAACTAATAGTCCCTATCATCATATTAAAAATCTCATGGAGTGATCTTCTATTGAGATAATTTTTGGACCAAATTATCGAATCAAAATAACAGATATATAGTTTTCCCAGATTGACAAAATTATTACCAACTGTGGACAATGATTTTGGTTACGCAAGGGTTCCTCTAACTCTTCTAGGTTTTTCACCTAAAAGGAGAGGAATAATGGGGAAAAAATGCTAATGTCTAAACTCAAGATTAATGTAAAATGGATGTGATGTATCTAAATATGATGTCTGAATGCAACAAACTGAAAAGGAAATGATTTATTGATACTAATCCTAAGAAATGCAAAGTGTTGGAAAACACACTATGATATGTAGAATAATGAAATAAATGCAATAAAGAACAAAATGAAGATGCTAAACAGAAACTATGCACCTGGAAACTAATGAAGAGTAAACTGCAGATTGCAAAGATTTCTAAAATTCTAGAAATTTTGATTTTTGAGCCAACTAGGACACTTACACCAAGTTGCGCGACTTAGTCCTAGATCAGGGAAACTACCAGAAAGCTATTTCTGCCAAATGGGTGTTTAAATCTGTAGAAAGTCCTAAAAACCAATGCAGTGGGACTAAGTCACCACTACAGGTGACTTAGTCTACTTTGGATTTTCTACAAATCCGAAAGTGGAAATGGAATCCCACAGTTTGCACTCTATTTTTTTATGGAAATCTGGATCTTAATCATCGAAAACACCTGTAAAACAAAAGATAATATGTTTTCTAATGGGGGGTTTGCCTCAATCAAACCCCTAGTTTGTATTCAAACTTTGGAAGAGATAAAATTTGCATAAAACCCTATCCCTAAGTGTGTCTAAGACTAGGAAAATTTGAAGTAAGACAAAACCCTATTCTAATGTGCTAGAATAAGATGATTAAATGGAACTTGAATGATGCAAGACTTCAATCCAAGAAACCCTACAACATTTCAAATGAATGTAAATGACATGCAAACCTTAAATTTTAAGATAGAGAGAAAATGGAAGATGAAATCACTTTGAAAACAAGTCTTTAGGTGTGATTTGATGGCTATTTGCATCTCCTCAACCTAGATTTCTCCATGATTCACCATAGGCATCCATGATCAACCCTTTGCAATGTGAGAGATCTTGAAGAAAAAGTGAGCTTGAAGACCTATAAAAACCCTGGTTTGCTGCCCTAAAGCTTCAACTTTGTTGTAGAAAGACTAATGAAACTTGTTGTGAAAGATATTTTAGCTCTTGACTCTTGAATTTTCTTTGTAAAAATGACTAGGAGATGTGAAAAATGACCTAAAAACATGTATTTATAGGCATTAACGTCAAATTATTCATTATTTTAACTTCACAGGTCGACATCCCTCAAGAATTTAAATTAGTCGGTGATTTTCTCGCTAAAAAATGGAAAATACCTCAAAAGGGACTAAGTCACCACACTGGGCAACTTAATCCCACTAGGGATTCTTGTTGGAAACTTTCAGCCAATTAAAGACAATTTCCACATAACCCATAAATAAATCTATGCATCTAAGTATTCAAAATCCACATGCAAGAGAATAGACAACATACCCATGAAAATATGACACAAGATATACCCTGGGAAAACCCTCAAGAGGGAAAAAACCCAGCCTCCAAAAGCATCCATCTCTCATGTATTATTCAGAAATAAATATTATAATACATCTTTTGAGTCTCCATGAACACCATTGAAGTAACAAGCTCTCTCCAAGCAATCCATGCGAACAAGCATGCAACCACACATCCTGTGCCATGCTTCAAACCCTCACAAATGCTAACCAGAGCTAATCATGCAAAATTACATCTCACACAATAACTACCTTTGTGGTTGCTTTTATAGAAGCAAGCTCCCACAAAACCACTAAGTGGTATTACACAAAACTATGTGACAATAACTATGATATTACAAACCATGTCCCCTTATTTAATATTGGGTGCTTTATTTATTATTTTCCCCAATATTAAATAATTACATTTTAGCAACTTAACTTATGTCCCAATGTTACATGCAACATTAAGTGGCCCCAAGAATAATTACATTAAATACATAATGCAAGGTGTACAACACACCTTTTCCCAACAATTTTTGAGGTGGGTTTCACAAAATTTGAGTGGTTTGAATGTTGCTTGTTGGGATTTGTGTATTTGTGAGTGGAATAGGCCTTAAATTCCAAAATCATGAGCATTAGGGGCCTATAAATGTAGTTTTTAAGGGGTCATTGATGTAAGGGTGTCTAAAATAGGACCAAATCAATCACAAAATTGTCTCTTTCTTCAAGAGTATACATTTTTTATCGACACACCAACCAATGTTGGAATCAATGACAACACACCAAAAGCATCTTCATTCTTCCAACAATATCCCCCTTTGTCATTGATGTCAACATGTGCCAAAATTTGGATCTCCAACAAAAACTGACTTTGCTCCCCCTTTCAATTGTACATACTAATAAAAAACATACACATATTCTCCCCCTTTGACATCAAGGACAAAGGGTGTTCCAATGATGACTTCAAAAACAATCAAAAATAAATGTAGGAAACAGTTAACTAGAGCTGGGGGCACCTTCTAGTTCTTTGAGAATGGCTTCCCACGTTGTGGTTTCCTTCATCACAGATCCCTTTCGCTCTGACTCTAGTGTTTTGTGCAGTGATTCCAGTTCAACCAAACATTCTTCTTGTTCTTCTAGAGTGGATGGGTTAATTTTTATCTTATCAAGTTTTTCCACATCCATTAAATCATTTTACACAAGAATATGTTTGGATATAACCAGATCATCAAGTTGACCAAATTGTCTTATTTCATCCTCTTTTTGCTTTTCTAGAGTGATCTGGAATTAGAAAGTTACAAATTTATTGCACTTAACTCCTAATTACAAATTTTTCCCAATTGCCACAGAATTGCGTGTTTTTGAATCTTAACCATTGAGGGAGTAAATTAGGTTCACTTAATACTTTATCCAAAAAATAATAATGAACATAAACTGGAAACTCAAAGAATTAAAATACTAAAGAAAATTAGGAGATAGAAGAGAAAAAGAGAGATCACGCTTGATAACATAGTTCGTCCAATTAGGACTACATCTTTGGGTCCTCTTCTCAATGTTGGATCGCTTTATTAAGATTGCCAAGCACCTGAAAATGCCTTCTTACAATTCTCCAAGCTTACAATAGTCTCCTCACAATCTTACTCTCAATTTTTTAACAATTCTTGGTGTAATATCACTTTGTAAAGTTCTCCAAAAATTCTCAAAAGAGCACAAAATTTTCTCTTAAAACACTTGAATGAAAAACTCACAATCCTACCCCCCTTTTATACATAATTTTTGCATATGGGGTTAAAAACTACCATAATAAATAAAATAACTCCCCTCAAACAAACTAACCCCTTTTAAATATTTCGTTCAACCCATTTTGGCCTTTAATAATTATAAGCCTTACACAAAAAACACTAACCCGTTTATAAAAAACAATAACTTCCCCATAAAAAAACAATTTCATTTTCTTAAACCCTTAACATCTATTCACGAGCTCATTTTGTTTTGTTTTATTTGTTTTTGAATTGTTAAGTTGTTTTTCTTTAAAATGGAGGGTTATTTCTTTGTTTTTTTTTATGAGTTAATCTTTTTTTATTTTTAGGAGATTTGGATCCCACCAAATCTGGTTGGGATCCCACCAAATGGATTTTGTGGAATAAACTTCCACCACTTTATTTTTTCGAAAAAATAAAGCATGGTGTACATGAATTTTGTGATATTTTTTCCACATCACCTGCAATTTCCATGTCACCATCTAGTCAACTGCCACGTCACATGTTGACATCATCATTTTGACTAAAACTTTGAATTGGTGTAACTTTGGCATATAGACTCCATTTTTGACAAAACGAACACCATTGGAAAGGTCTTGACAAGCTCTTCGCGATGATGCTGATTTTAACCTCTTTTGAGATGGTCATTGTTTTTCCTTTTCTGGCCCCCTGATTCACCTATTTGACCAATCTTTGACTAAGCATAACTCTTTCCTACGACCTCCTTATGACACAATTCAAGTTGTGTCAATATCGTGTCAGCGAGCTCTAGGTGATGAGGTTGTTTCTATGAAATTCTGAGACTTTAAAAAGAAAAATGATTTTTTTGGATCCTCATGGATCATAGAGTGAAGAACTTATTTTGTAGGTTTGTAATGGAAGTACAAGTAGTATAACTTCTGTCATCTAAAATTTTATAGGCTCTGGAAGCATTCTCTAATTGAGACTCTATTGAGTCCATTAGATCTTTGATGCCTCTAGTGGCGTCAAGCCACTGCATATAGTATACAAACAATATTTGTGCTTCCTCTTTGTAGTCATTTACTTCTATCAGAATTTTCAATACTTTGTTGTGTACAGTTGCACACTTCTCCTGTAGCTCAAATAGCCTTTTCTCCAAAATTCTTGATTCTGCTTCTTTCTCAGTTTGCAACTTAAGACTAGAGGAGTATTCTTTGATTGTTTCAACTAGAAGCTTCAAGTTCTTAATGGGGGATAAGGAGGTATCAATAGTAGGACTGGGTATTGACTCCTGTAAATCCTTGATAGCTTCATTTATTAATTTGGTCCCTTTCTGATAAGCTTCAATCATTTCTTCTATACTGAAGTGGAGAAAATTATCACTAATTTTTACTTTTTCAATCAGTGAGATCTTTCTCAAATTTGCATACCCTGGATGAGAAGGGAGTTGAATCAGCTGTGGTGGTAGCACAAGCTGGAACTATGATTTCTTTGTCAACAAGCCTTTAAGAATATTTCTAGATGATTTTTCAAGAGGCTTTGATAGCTCAGCAGACTTTGACATTTCTTCTTCACTTCTTACAACCTTTATATCTTCCTTGCCTTCTTTTTTTTCCTCTTCATCCTCTTTTTTGGAGGTTTTACCTAAAGACTTATATTTATTTTCTTCTTCCTTCTCATCCTTATCATCTCTACCATCATTTTTGATGTAGGAGCATCTAGTGGTGTAAGGGCAATCCTGCATCACCCAAAAAAAGAGTTTCATTTCATGTTGGTAGTTTCTTAGATGTTTTTTCATTTCTAGATACCCTTTTCGTCAAAATGTAATTCCCAACTTACATTTTTTCTTTTCTATTCTTGGGTTGGAAGATATTGCAGTTTTAGTCTTCTAGAATGACACTTGAAAACCTTCCAGGTCATATTTGAGTCACTAAATGGTCCCAAAACGGCCCCAAAACTTTCTGAAATTAGCGTTGAAATTTCAAGCACATTCTTGACTCTAAGACCTTTCCTGGATCAAATGGTTCGAAAAACGGAGTCTCAGATCAAAAGTTATGGCTCCCATAAGTTGGCACACTTTCTAGAGGATACTAATTTTTGAATGTTCTTTTGAAATTTGAATTTCAAGTTGTACTTTTAGCGCCAATCCACCAAAACTCAAATTTGAATGTTGGTTTGGTTCCAAACTCAAAAGGAGCTCTATTTATGGGCCGGTTACTGATTTTTGTGTAGCTTTGTGGGGGACAAGTTCGCACACTACGAAAGGGTTATCTGTAATTTTCTGTAACTTGCATATGTTGTCGAACTTGAGGATTTGAGATCCTCTGCATTTAAGAAGTTCCATTTTCTGAATAATAAAATTATTCTCTTGTTTTGTGAGTTATTTTATGTGTCTCGGGTTGCACCCTCATCAATTTTTCTTTTCACTTTTGTTTCCTTCATTTTTATTCTTGTCTTCTTCTCTGTTTTAGGTATCCTCATTATGTTCTCTTGAATTGCTACCAGTGTCACCTTTTTGCTAATCTTCAACATGTTTATTGGTTGTTTCTTTTGTATCATTCAGAGGAACAAATGTCTCTAAAACAACATGTGTTTCACCATAATTTTCCATAGTAGGATGATCTTCAATTTTTGTAATACTGACCAACTCCTATGCTTGAGTTGTATGAGATGAAGAGCTATTTTTCATCCCATAATTCCTTGCCATTTTTCTAAATTTTTTGAGGGTTTCTTGCCTCAATTTCTTAGTGCTTTCCTTCTCTTTAGTCATTAGGGTGGTGACTCTCTGTTTTACCCTAAACAACTAGGGAACATTCTTTTAGTAAGGAAGCAACATCTTCCTCAAACAATGAGGATCCATATGTAAGTAAGGCATCAGATTTGAATTTTCCTTCAATGGTTACAACCTCATTCCTTCTATGAACTAATGCTTCCCACACATTTCCAGTCACCTTCTTCCTTATAGATTCCATAGATTCATTAAACATAACCATATATTGAACTATAACATCTATAATTGTTTCCTTATTCCTTTCATCAACTTCATCAAATAATCTAGCAGTAGCTAGAAAATATTCATAATCTATCATGTTATTAACTAGGGTTGTCATTTCCAAAGGAGGATTATCTCTTACTAGAGAAGAGCTGGGTATGTCTTGATGTGCCTTCATCCTTCTTCTTCTCATGCACATGGATTTTGAACGCTTTCATTTCATCTTTTGTCTCTTCATCATCAAATAAGATTTCAACCTTATCTATGGATTATGTTTCTTCATTTCTTGCGGAGGCACTGCTCCTTTTTCTTTCCAATTGACTCTCTTCTTCTACTCCAAGTTTTATTTCTTCTTGCATTACATCACTCAAATTTATTTTCCTGTTAGCCTTTTGTTTCACTCTCCTTCTGGGGGTGGCAGGTGATACAATAGGGGGTACATCCCTTTTCTTAGAGGCCCTAGTGCTAGGTTTAGTGGGGATAGTTGCTTTAACTATTGTAGGGGAACTATGCATTGCTTGTTTTCCTTTCACTGTAGCAGATGCACTAGGAGTTGTTGGTATTGTAGAGGAAGTAGTGGAAAATGCTCTTCCTGATCTCCTAGGCCCAAAGAGGGCATCAACTTATCTATCCCTTCTTTCATCTGCAAGTCCTCTCAGCTAAACAACATCATCCTTAAAAAATGTATGTAGATTGAAATATGCCTCAACATTTTTGTTCACTCTTTTGGTCCTTTGCGGTGCTAAAGTCTCCAAATGCACTTCAACAAACTTCTCTTTATAAGTGCCATGTTGGAGCTGAGTAGGATCCTTAGGACTATTCAACAATATTTCAATCATTCCTTCAACTACTTGTTCATCAAGTTCATATCCAAGAGGAGTTATCCATAGAGTCCTTGGTTCTACTACCTCAATAATACATTCATCAGTAGTTACAAGAAAGGTTATATCTTTTACATATTTCTTCACCGGGCTTCTTGGAACTCTATCTCTCTCATACATATTATTCTGGAAAACTGCAAAGAATGTAGTAAGAGCATTGATTTATACCTTGTAGTCTCCAAGACTATGCATATATTCAAAAATATGATGTGCTTTAGGTTTGTTGCAATCCCATATAATATTTTTCTTTCTAGGTAGCTCCCTCAAGAAGTAAAATAACAAGCAAACCACTAATGACCCAAACTTAAAAGGATATTTCTTTGTTTTGTTCTAGTTCAGGTTATTCATAATTTGTAGTTGGAGCAACTCACACAAATCATAATCCCTTCCATTAACCACCATTTCATGTGTAGTATGAATTGTTGTAGCTGACATCAAATTGCCTCAGTTTGTAAAATATATTTTCTGACCAATCATAACAGTAGCACACCTCACCATCGGGTTTGTGATGGGCTTTGTTTTCAGTGCTCTTCCATCATATGTGGCACCAGTCAACTTCATGACCACATTTTTCTTTACAACTTTCAACACTGGTATAGGTCCAGTGTCATAGAGACCAATTACGGCTATAATAACTTCCTTAGTAATCACACCACCAATGCTTGTCCATACAAAATTCTCATTCACTCTGCTAAGTTCCATCCTCACATATTTTGCAAACATCTCACCACAAAAGTCTAGGAACCTATTCCATACATCTAGTTTCTTATGCACTAGGTTTTCATAGTTTGGCTTCATGGAATAACCATTTCTTGACAATTCCTTCTCCCATTGATTCATGATTTCTTGATGGTCAAATTCTTCCATTTTTGTGTGAATGTAGGTCCTAGTATCTTCAATAGGAAAAAACTACTTGGGATTTGTGAAAATGCACCCATGGGGTCCATTTCGTAGAGTTTCCATGAAAATATTTTGAAGCTAGGTCGGGGTCTCTCAAAGGTTTCAACAATGGTTGGTGTGGCCATCTTTCCTTAATTCCTTTGAATATGCTTATCAGAAATGCTTATAATTCAAATCAACAGAGTATTTATAACTGTACGTACCTCTTTCAAGCTTCGACAAAACTAGGGTTTGATGCCAAGTACACTAAATCATCTTCACCTTGCTTTAGCTCACTCTACTTTCTTCTGAGTGTGTAAAAGTGATTTAATTCAACTTGAGCTTTCACTTTATGCTTTACCAATTTACCCTAATTCACATTAATGCATTATGCCTTCAAAAAGTTGATAGACACTTGTGAAATACACTGCAACCCCTAAAAAGCTATGCAAATCTCCAAATTTGCACCTTTTCTAATGGAATCTTTTCCAATAGCTTTAGAATTCCATTCTTCATCACATATCTTTGTGTCACTTCTTGACACTTCTTTTATCAAGGGTTTGTTAAATATCTTTGTAACTGCTCCCCCTGAAACCATTACTAGGTTCAGTTTTTAGAAGAGGCATATGCACCAATTGCAAGTACAAATGCATTAGATTCATCCTTATTCTCAGGTTCTTCCTTTTTCTTCTAAATATTCTCCATTTACTTTCTCAATTTAGTAGGATCCACTTTGTTCACAAGTTTATTCTTCTATTCCTAATTAAGTTTCTTCCCAATTTTGCTTCTATAAAATTTTGAGATATGCCCTAGTTTGTTGCAAGAGTAGCTCACAACATTTCTCTGACCAAACTGATTTGAACTTAACCTTGATCTGCATTGGTTAGCTTTATGTCCAAAAGCATAATATATATAGCAATAGCCTTGAAAAGATTGATCCATTCTACTAGTATTAAATCTATTCATTATTATCTGAATTTTGCACTCGGTAGATCTATGTCCAAAATTTTTGCAAGAAAAATACTGTCCAGAGAAGAATCGAACATTTTGATTCATTCTACTTCTACATTTTGTTTCCCTATGACCAATTTTATTGCATGAAAAAAAAATATCATTAAGATATTGGTACCTTTGAGCATTAGGTCATCAAATAGGAATCCTTCCAGTATTGATTTTTTGGTTCTTGAATTGTTTATTATTTCCTTGAGTCTTCCTTTGATTGTCAATTTTCTTGGGAATCTGATTTTCCCTTGAAATTTTTCCTTCATCAAGTCCTAGACCACCTTTATCCTTAGTTGGTTTCTAAAATGTGATCAACTCATCAAGTATTGTAGTACTTTTTTGATTTTTTCTTCATGGGCTCTTGCTTTCTCCAAGTCAAATCTTAGAGTTACCACTTATTGTTCAAGCTTTGTGAATTCATCAATTTTGTTCTGAATTTCAGCTTTTTGACATTCTTCAATTCTTTTATTTTCTTCTATTTGCACCTTTAGTCTGGTGATTTCTTCATTAGCTTTCTTCAACTGATCATTGAATTCTTTATGCCTTTATTTCAACTTCTTGATTTTCTCTCTTAGCTTTCTGATGTATTCATTTACTCCTTTCAGGTTCTCCTTCAAAGTTTCTTTCTCATCTTCACTTTTATCCAGATCTTCAAGAGTAGCATGGAGTTCCTCAGTTGATGGAATATCTTCCAGAGGAATATGATACTTTTTGTCGGCCATGTGTTCAAGCTTCAAGATCTTCCTTAAGTTTTTAAACTATTCAAAAGGAACCAAGCTCTAATACCAATTTTTGAACACCCAAAATATTGAGAGGGCAGGGGGGTGAATTAGTATTTTACTAAACCATTTAATTGCTAACCATTCAATAATCAAAACATATCTAACTGTAACTATACATAAGAACATGAAAGGAAGCATAACACATTTACTAAACATATGACCAAATTTATTGCATGAAAAACAAATATCATTAAAATATGGGTACCTTTGAGCATTAGGTTGTCGAATAGGAATCCTTCTAGTATTGCTTCTTTGGTTCTTGAATTGTTTATTATTTTCTTGAGTCTTCCTTTGATTGTCAATTTTCTTGGGAATCTTATTTTCCTTTGAACTTTGTCCTTCTTCAAGTCCTAGACCACCTTTATCCTTAGCTGGTTTCTAAAATGTGATCAACTCATCAAGTATTGTAGTACTTGTTTGAATTTTTATTAATGGGCTCTTGCTTTCTCCGAGTCAGATCTTAGAGTTACCACTTATTGTTCAAGCTTTGTGAATTCATCAATTTTGTTCTAAATTTTAGCTTTCTGACATTCTTCAATTCTTTTCTTTTCTTCCATTTGCACCTTTAGTCTGGTGATGTCTTCATTAGCTTTCTTCAACTGATCACTAAATTCTCTATGCCTTTCTTTGAACTTCTTGATTTTCTCTCTTAGCTTTTTGATGTATTCATTTACTCCTTTTAGGTTCTCCTTCAAAGTTTCTTTCTCATCTTCACTTTTATCTAGATCTTCAAGAGCAACATGGAGTTCCTCAGTTGATCGAATATCTTCCAAAGGAATAGGATACTTTTTGTTGACCATGTGTTCAAGCTTCAAGATCTTCCTTAAGTTGTTAAACTATTCAAAAGGAACCAAGCTCTGATATCAATTGTTGAACACCCAAAATATTGAGAGGGGAGGGGGGTGAATTAGTATTTTACTAAACCATTTAATTGCTAACCATTCAATAATCAAAACATATCTAACTGTAAGAACATGAAAGGAGGCATAACACCACATAAAAAATGAACACTACGATTTTTTATGTGGAAAACCCAAAATGGGAAAAACCACGGTGAGGATTAGCTCGCAATATGTTATAACCAGTTATAAGATATTATAGGGTACACTGTAAGGACTCACTATCCTTGAAAGGCTCACATCCTAAAGTAAATACAAAAAGGAGTGTGGCTCACTACCAAAATGATGAACTGATGAGATACACCTTTTGTGTGTTGAGTTAAGTTCCAATTAGGCTCTGAAATACAAAATCCTGCTTCAGTTTACAGGTATACAACAAATACATCAAGAGTATACAACTTCGCACAATAGGTGCACATCACTGCCTATTACTTCTTCCTTGCTTACACACTCACCTATCTCTACATATCATATATCTTCTTCATTACAAAAAGATATTTCATATATATACACTATTACAACTTCATACATCAATTAGGTCAGCCTAGTTAGATGTACACATCTTTAATCAAAATGTAGCTTGTCGGCTTAACCCAAAACCCTTTTCATCAAAATAAAACATGTAAATCATAAACTTGGGTCGGCTTGGACCTAATAAGGAACTTCTTTAACTTGTCACGAAGTGTACACCATTTATCTATGTCAACCAGAAGAAAACTCATGCCAATTGCATGAATACTGAGCATAATATAGTAAGCCAAACTTTTTCATTCTTAACTTACATTCCTTTCAACAAAAACCACTGAAAACTTGTGCATAGATGCAACTAATAGTCCCTATCATCATATTAAAATCTCATGGAGTGATCAACTACTAAAAGAATTTTCGGACCAAATTACTGGATCAAAATAACATAGATATAGTTTTCTCATATTTACAAAACTTTTACCAACTAATGTTGGCATCAATGACAACATAGTGGAGGCATCTTCTTCATTCTTCCAACACAACCCTCCTTTTTCATGACATAAATTTATTTTGAAACATATCATTGGCATAGGGCTTTCCAAATAAACTCTCATGGCCCTTTTTATCAATTGGCATTTATCATTTTCTACTTTAAAATAATTGCTCACAACATGGTGTTTAGCAATTCCTTTAAAGTGGGGGCATACATTGGCATTATTTTATTTCAACTTTTTAGATTCACTTTTTTTCACACAAGTTGGAATTATTGTAGCATTCGCATATCATTGACCATTTTGTGGCACCTTATCAAAGTCATTAGGGAGTATAACTTTTGTTATGGTTGACATATGGGAACACAATTGTAGACCCCATGTGTCTGTTGCATCTACCACCCTTTTTTATGGATACACACCTTGTATACCTAGTGTGTGTTTCTCATTTTTCCTTTGGGGCTCACCTAGCATATACCGAACTGCACTAGCCCTTGTGAGTGTGTTTTATGGATGTGGCATAACACAAATTGCTAGTCCATCATTTTTCCTTTTTTCTTTTTGCATTAGCTTTGACAAATTGTATGCTTGTGTATCTTGTCTTGATTCACGTATCTTACACATATTGTGTGTCCCTTACTCCCATAATGTTAGTTTCCATGGGATTTTCAATCCTAGGGGCTTGATCATCCTTCTTGACCTTTGTCATCCTATCTTTCTAACTTTTGTACACTTGGACCCCTTTTGACGCATATTTAACTACTTTAGTGTGAGTCTGAGCATAGGTTCGTACTCTCACTAAAGTGGGGGATAAATGTAGTGTAGAAAATTGCATACCTTTATAATTTCACACTATGCTTGGGTTCCTTAATTTATTAGACTTAATTAATCTTCTAATTTTCCAAATTATGCATTCTAAAGCCTTTTTTTCTTGTTTTTTGAAAAGGAAATCGACATTTAATTAATGCAATTAATATTTTAATCACCCTGGAATATGTGTGCCTTGGACTTATAGGGCAAGACCCATTTTCCCAAGGGCGAATGGATCCCCTTCAAGTCCTAGGACCATCCTAGGACCCATTTTTAAATATATATTTGATGATATTTTATTGATTCAAATTCAACTTACAATTGTCAACTTTTGGAGTCTAATTTTTGAGAAATTAGATAAAAACCTATAAATACATAGTCTTTTTATCAATTCAAATCTAAGGACACTTAATGAGCAACTTTCATGAGCAAATATTATTGTCAAGAGCATTCAAGAGTAGATTTATCAGTCATTTGTTGCAACATTCAAGGTCCTGACATCATATTCTATCTTATGTGTGTTCATGGACCATCTTGTGAAGGATAATATGCGTTGTTGATCCTAAAGCATCCAAGAATTTCCAAGTGTCCAAATCTATCAAGAAAAGAAAGATCAAATTCCTTGGAGAGATTCGTTTGTATTCAGTCCTCTAAGGGAAGCCATTAAAGGGTCGGTGAGTGGTAGCAAGCATTGTTCATTTATTATTTCCTTCTCCATTGCCATTATATTTATATCAAGGTTTAATTACCAAAAATGGGGTTTGACTAAGGCAAACCCCCATTCAAAAAAATATATTTTTTCTCCTTATGTATGTGTAGATTACAGGTTGAAGAAGGATTGAAGATGTTGAAGAGAAATTTTGTATTATTGCATAAGTTGTCATCATTGTTGTCAAGCCATGAAAATTAGGTTGCAGACTTTATTCCCGACTTTATGATAATGGGGCCTATGGAAAACAAAAGCTAAAACTCAACATCAGAGGACTACCAAAAGTATTTTCAAAATCCCTAACCAAGACCCATTCGCCCAAGGGTGAACCAGTCCTTCAGTAGGTCTCAAACCCTATTTTGGGTGGCAAATGCATGTGTCCTAATCCTTCTCAGATATGTCTGCAAACTATAATTTCATTTTCTATACTTTGAACCGGAATTTGAATTTCATGTTTTAGTTCTTATAATCCATTTAGTTTGAACATTGTAAATCATTTTAATTTGGTTTCATATCTGTCGTGTTGTCCTAAGGACTGAGATCCAAATTTGATTGACTCACCATTGAGGTTGAAAATCAATCTCTACACCTTGTGGTCTCTTTCCTAATGAAATGCCCTTGGGGAAAGACAAAAACAAAGAAAACACCCCCTATCATTAAGGACCATCTTTCCCTACATTTAAGTTGTTTGTGCCCTTTGCAAAGGCCTTCAATAATGCTATGGATTCCACTTCCTATTGACATGTTATGTTGAAAGCTCTTACACATTTTCAAATTCAAAAACAAATTTTGTTTTTGTTTTTTATTAATTAATATATACAATCAAATGTACATTATGATGTCAAGATAGGTAGTATGTGTCTATGCATACAACCATGTTTGCAAATACAATACAGTTTATAGAAAGTATGAAGAAATACAATGTTATAACATTTAAACTCTGGCAAGTCACACCCATTGTAATGTGCATTGTTTACTAATCAAATTCACCATTTTGTGTGCATTAATCACTTATAATGGGTACAATGCACTCAAATATTGTCATTTGTTTCCCTTGCAACAAGAGTAAGAATGTGGATGATTTCATTATGGTGAGATATTAATGGTTGGAAATGGGTAGCGATTGGTGTAGTAGTGGTGGCATGTTGTGTATATCTATATATCAAATGAAATTCACATATATCAAAGCCCTCGATGCATAGCTTTACCTAGGATTGTTATTTTGGATGTGTGCTTGCTTGATTTTGATAGCATAATGACACTAAATTTCTTAAAGTTTTTAATTTTATGTGTTGAATGGAAAAATAATGGAGGGTTTGGATCATTTGATGAAGATCAAGGGCTAGAAATGGACGATACATCTCACCTCATGAGATGTTTTCAAGTGGCATCATGAGGAGAGGTGTGAGGGAGATGGTATCTCAAGCTTCAAGATTGTGACAAGTGTCATAATGAGAGAGCTTGAGAGGGAGATAGTGCCTTAGAAGGTACTAAAGGAGAATGGGGAGGATCATAATCATAAAGACCTTCTTTGTCCTACATTCCCAGTGTATGATGTAAGGAGATGAATAAAGGAATTTTAAATTTATTAAGAGTAGTTTTGGTATAAGGACCCATTTGGGGCACCTTGCCCAAAAGGAGAAAGCCTTTAAGGCTACAAGGACATGGAGGGTGGGCATTTAAGGAAAAGGGAGTTGAGCTCTCCTTAATCATAGATTAAGAAATATTCAAATGATTAGGGGTAGGTTAGGTGGGAATTAGAATTAAGATTAGGATTAGGATTAGGACTAGATGATTAGAGGCAAGTGGGAAAAGATGGAGGATGTGACATTTGGAGAGAGAAAATAGGGAGAATTAAATAAATAACAATATTTATTTAATTTAGAGGAAGAAAAGGGAAAGGATAGTAAATATATCACAAGTATTTAAACTAATTATTGTTTTAAGGCTTAAAAATAATTAGGAGATAAATAAGTAATATTAATTAAATAATAGGATATTATTTAATTAACATATAAACTTATAATTGATTTTGACAGCATAATGACACTAAATTTCTCAAAGTTGTGTGATGAATGAAAATGGAAAAGTTTTTAGTTTTATGTGTTGAATAGAAAAATAATGGAGGGTTTACATCATTTGATGAAGATCAAGGGCTAGAAATGGATGAGACATCTCACCTCATGAGATGTAGTCAAGTGGCATCATAAGGAGAGGTGTGAGGGAGATGGTCTCTCAAGCCTCAAGATTGTGACAAGTGTCATAATGAGAGCTTAAGAGGGAGATGGTACCAAAGGGAAATGGGGAGAGTCGTAGTCATAAAGACCTTTGTCCTATATTCCTAGCGTACAACAAGGAGATGAATAAAGGAATTTTAAATTCCTTAAGAGTAGTTTTGGTACAAGGACCCATGTGGGGTACCTTTACCAAAAGGGGAAAACCTTTAAGGCTACAAGGACATGGAGGGTGGGCATTTAAGGAAAAAGGAGTTGACCTTTCCTTAATTAGGGGTAGGTTAGATGGGGATTAGGACTAGGACTATATGATTAGAGACAAGTGGGAAAAGATGGAGGATGTGACATTGGGAAAGAGAAAATAGGGGGAATTAAATAAATAACAATATTTAGTTAATTTTGAGGAAGAAATCGGAAAGTATAGTAAATATATCATAAGTAATTAAATTAATTAATTACTTTAAGGCTTAGAAATAATTAGGAGATAAATAGGTAATATTAATTAAATAATAGGATATAATTTAATTAATATAGAAACTTATAATTGATTTCGACAGCATAATGACACTAAATTTTTCAAAGTTGTGTGATGAATGAGAATGGCAAAGTTTTTAGTTTTATGTGTTGAATGGAAAAAGAATGGAGGGTTTGGATCATTTGATGAAGATCAAGGGCTAGAAATGGATGAGACATCTCACCTCATGAGATGTTGTCAAGTGGCATCATGATGAGAGGTGTGAGTGAGATGGTCTCTCAAGCCTCAAGATTGTGACAAGTGTCATAATGAGAGAGCTTGAGAGGGAGATGGTACCTTAAAAGGTACCAAAGGGGAATGGGGAGGATCATAGTCATAAAGACCTTCTTTATCCTACATTCCTAGTGTATGACAACGAGATGAATAAAAGAATTTTAAATTCCTTAAGAGTAGTTTTGGTAAAAGGACCCATGTGGGGTACCTTTCCCAAAAGGGGAAAACCTTTAAGGCTACAAGGACATGGAGGGTGGGCATTTAAGTAAAAGGGAGTTGACCTTTCCTTAATTAGGGTTAGGTAGGTGGGGATTAGGATTAGGACTAGATGATTAGAGGCAAGTGGGAAAAGATGGAGGATGTGACATTTGGAGAGAGAAAATAGGGGGAATTAAATAAATAACAATATTTATTTAATTTACAAGAAGAAATGGGAAAGTATAGTAAATATATCATAAGTAATTAAATTAATTAATTACTTTAAGGCTTAGAAAGAAATAGGAGATAAATAGATAATATTAATTAAATAATAGGATATAATTTAATTAACATAAAAACTAATAATTGATTTCGACAGCATAATGATGCTAAATTTCTCAAAGTTGTGTGATGAATGAAAATGGAAAAGTTTTTATTTTTATGTGTTGAATGGAAAAAAAATGGAGGGTTTGGATCACTTAATGAAGATCAAGGGCTAGAAATGGATGAGACATCTCACCTCATGAGATGTTGTCAAGTGGCATCATAAGGAGAGGTGTGAGGGAGATGGTCTCTCAAGCCTTAAGATTGTGACAAGTGTCATAATGAGAGAGCTTGAAAGGGAGATGGTATCTTAAAAGGAACCAAAGGGGAATGGGGAGGATAATAGTCATAAAAACCTTTGTCCTACATTCCCAATGTATGACAAAGAGATGAATTAAAGAATTTTAAATTCCTTAAGAGTAGTTTTGGTAGAAGGACCCATGTGGGGTACCTTGCCCAAAAGGGGAAAGCCTTTAAGGCTACAAGGACATGGAGGGAAATGTCTATAGGGGTGACAATTTACACCGAATGGCATCGATGCCCATCCGCTGCCATCCATCCTGACATACCCACTGTCATATATGTCAGTCTTCGTCGGTCCTCGTTCTACTCTGACATACCTGTTGTGCCAGTGTCGTATCTGCCCGTTCCCATCAGTCCTGTTCCATACGCCCTAGACTTTCGTGCAGTCCATTCGCCCTATCTCATTTTTTTATTTATTTACAATTGTATCTTCCGCTTTTTTTATTCGCTGGATTTATGTTTATTAAGCACAAATATTATATCTTATTGAATTATATTATATTTTATATTATTTGAATTTTTTATCTAAGAATTATATTTGGATAAGCGGCTACAAGAATATAATATTATATGATTTTATAATATAATATAAATATAATAATATTATATTTATTATTGATAATTAATTTAGGATTAAAAATATACGTTTCTACAAAAATTTACTTATGACATAATATAATTTAATGTATATAAGAAATATAGGGTAAATATAAAATATATTATATTATATTATACATGATAATAAAAAATTATATTATATTATATATTTTGTATAAAAATAATATTTTGTAATAATTTTGCCCCAGGTGTCTAAGGCATGGGTTGCTGGGCTGTGGGGACACTTGACTGACGCATAAAAAAAAAATTGTAATAATTAATTAATTTATGATGAGAAATATATGTTTCAGAATAATTTATTTATGATATATAGTTAAATAATAATTAATTTTATTTATTGACAATTTAAAAATTAATAATAAATAAAATAATTTATTAAAAATAATCAAAAATATCTATACAATATATATTAAACTTAATTATCTATTTTAAAGAAACCATGAAAAGATTTTATTTAGTATACAAAATAATAAAGATACACTAAAAATATTGTTTTAAAAAAATGATAAAATATTTTTTAATTCAAAAGTATATATAGAATATAAATAAAATTTAAAAAATCATGATTTTACATCATGTGAAAAATTATTATACAATTGGTAAAATATATTTATGATGAGAAATATATGTTTGAGAAGAATTTATTTATGATATATAGTTAAATAATAATTAATAATTTTTATTAACAATTTAAAAACTAATAATAAATAAAATATTTTATTAAAAATAATCAAAAATATCTATACAATATATATTAAACTAATAAAAAATCTCTATACAATATATATTAAACTTAATTATCTATTTTAAAGAAACCGTGAAAAGATTTTATTTAGTATACAAAATAATAAAGATACACTAAAAATATTGTTTTAAAAAAATGATAAATATTTTTTAATTCAAAAGTATATATAGAATATAAATAAAATTTAAAAAATTATGATTTTACATCATGTGACAAATTATTATACAATTGGTAAAATATATTTTTTGGAAGGTTATTTAGAAAACTGTTTGTTATATTTTTTGGTACGCAGTACATGAGGTAAATTGGCAGGTCATTTAGTAATGATTATGTGTGTGCAACAAAGGTTTCAATAGAGAAGTGATAGCTTCAAATTAATTATGTATTTGCTTACACTAACTTTAAGAGGATGGAATCCATATATTACATTTAGATTTATATGTTAAAATGTTAGATTTTTCATGAATTAGTACCATTGTCAAGCCCTTAATTTCAATTGTTAGGCTATTAAGTAAATGATGTTGTACACTCAATATACCAGGAATATCCTCTAAATTGATGCCATATTCCTTTGCCATATGACAAACTGCAAGAGTAGACAATACCTTTTCCCTATTTTCTATGCTATTCGGAAGACTCTCTAGATTGCAAACCAAATTCTTAGGACTCTGTGGAGGACCCCTGTATTTGTCCCCAACTTACTAAAGTCTCATGATTTTCATCTACAATTAAATCCACCAAAGTTTCTCCAACCTGATAAATAAAGTACGCATATTATAAAAAATTTCTATATGGAACAATCCATTCTAAATTTTACAAGGTCCATAAAATAAAAAGGAATGAGCAAATAATAAAAATTGTAATTAACAAAGTCACACATTAGAGAAGATCTTAAGATTCTTACATTGACAAGAAAATTTACAAGGTCCATAAAATAAAAAGGAATGAGCATGATGGAGACCATTTACATTACCATGATTGTTAAAGAAGACATTCATATTTACCTGGTAGTAAGTGATGTATATTTCTGCATATAAACATCTATATATTCCAAAGTTTATTTATGCATATGCAATAAAAGTAATGCTTTTGCACTTCAAATCTTTTATTATAGGAAGAATTTATTAATTTAAAAACAAATGTTTAGATATTCAAAATTTCAAACAAGTCTAGTATCTGAATACATTAGACAATTTTGCTCACGAAATGCCAATTTGAGAATGTCAATCCCTATAGGAAACAGGTCATATTTTCACAAGGATTTCTCTCAAATCATTTTAAGCATAGTTATTTGATATATACCAAAGGGGATATGACCATAAGACCCCCCAACATAAGATCCACCTTTAACTCTTTAAATTCTTTATGATGGATTTACTACCAATACTTTTAGAAAAAATATTACATATTATAACAAGGGGATACATACCTAACACACAAAGTAGGATTTGTGCCCCTTGAAGATATCATGGTTTAACCACCTAACCTTACATGCCAAGAAAAATATTAAAAATGACTATAAAGAAACAAGACCCCTTGTGTCAATCCACAACCTCACCAACAAGGTCACAATATAGAGACAAATTAGCATAAGTTCCAAAAAAAGGTATTTCGAGACATGATGAATATGTTTGCAAAAGCTCTCAGCCCAACAAAAAAGCATGTCCATCATCATCCATGTTCAAAAAGAGAAACAATTGAATGCCAAAATCACTACCCCTTTAATGAATCATTAAATGGAGAGCTATTACATTCATATATGTCCCAACTTCAGAGCTTTTTTTAAACATTACCTCATCTCACAATCCATCATAAATAATACTTAGTGAAGTCCACCTTCTAAAGTATATCCATAGTCTGATTGTCCATTCATGAGATAATGGTGAGGATATACACTGCTACCATATACTTACTTACCACATAACACACTTACACTTCAAAGAAAATCATTTAATGCACATAAATCAATAAGCCAAACATATGTTTGATATGAATACCTCATGCCAACATCTGATCCAAGTGCCAATTCCAGGACCTCCTCTTAAACCAACCACCTTGTTGGAGTTGCAATTAGTTTTAGATGATTTCAAATTATGAAAACATAAAATATGTTCAAAAGCTTGGAATTTTCTCAAAGTCATTTCTCTTTGCTATGGGATGTCAATTTTTAAAAAATACAAAATACAGAAATAAATTAAAAATCCAGAAACAAAAATATTTTTAATGACTATCTATAGCCCATGACAATCATTTTATAAAATTTTAATGACTGTTACCATCCCATGACAGTCATTTTAAAAAAAATTAATGATATTCATGGGCTATCTGACATCCGTTGTACATCTAAAAAATTTAGATCAACATATAGCCCTATGATGAAGAGATGAGTGTTAAGAAACTTGATCAATAGGTGTCTTAAGAGGGAGGTATATTTCAATTTGCATAAATTATCTCCTTATCACCAAATTTCTTTTGCAGTTTAAAGCTTATGTGTATGATGTTATATGGTATGAGAGTTATGCTCAATTTTTTGGAGATTTAGGGCTATGTCATTTTCAGGGCTAGACAGAAAAGGATTTCACTCAAAAATAGTAAATATCCATCATTTCATTCCCAAACACCACCAAACACTTTTAACAAGGAAATAACACTTGAAACCTCACGAAAAAAGCACCCCCAAAGCTCTGGAAAGATGTTGCAATAGTCTTGGGCTCATTGTAATAAAATCCTCTTGAATCTGGAAACTCCTCTTGTAATAAGCATTAAGTAAAAGTCTTGAATTTGGAAATACCCTGCCACCTTCATTAGCCAAGCCAATTTCTCCAAAGTTAGGGTGGAAGAAAGTCTTGTAATAAGTGGTAATCATAGGGTGGACTCACAAAGTTAGGCTAGAAGGAAGTAGGATCACAAAATGGAGTTCCTCGAAGTGGGAAGTTAGTGCACAATTTGCTGCAGGTTCGAAGATCAATTTGAACTCCTATCTTTAGCTTAAGATTTGGCTTTACAATGTGCAATGAACCTTAGCATAGGTTACTTATTAAAAAAAAAAGGAAAAGGGCAAGGAAGAGAGAAGGTTCCTAGACCTAAAATTCAGCAATGAATAGTGATCATGGAGGATTTTACTATGGACAACCTTCCTAAAACAGAATTTCACTTAACCAGATTACTACACAGTCTCATGAAATTTGTGCAAGCTTCAAAGGACTGCAGATATTCAATTATTCATTCACCATAAGCATGAACAAACAATAGAAATTTAGAGCAATTGTTAATCTAAGTCCAGGCTAACTTTACACAACTGTATGTCATTAACAAACAACCAAAAGTATGGATCAAGAAGGAATCTAACAACCATCTCTTCTTCATGCTTGGTACATTTTGAAGTGGCTTCCACCATTTGTTTCGATCGAACGAATGCCCTAGCAACAAAATCCATGAAGAGCGAAGATATGTCATCCGTTGCACTCTCCTCCATCTTCTTATGGAAATATTCTTTAACTTTTTCCACATCTAGTTCCTTGATAAACATATTTTTATCAGTCATTAATTGGATATAACCTTCATTGTCCTCCAGATGTTCTTTAGCCCACTCGAGGCCAAGCTCAGCTTCATGCAACACCTTTTCCAATACCTCGTTCCGATGATGATGAGGTATGTTACAAGAGTGTATAATGACCTTGCTTATATAGACAAGGTGTGATGAAGCTCCAAATGCCAAAACATTAAATGACTTGTGTCATTATTAAATGGCATGAGCCATCATTAAATGACCTAAGACACTAATATTTAATAAAACCTAAAAATATAAAATCTTATCTAAATGACTTGAATATTCCTAGGACCTAAGTGGACTTGACATATAAATAAGACTCCACTAATTAACTAGTTAGGAAAATTACCTATTTACACCAACATGTATCCATGGGTTGTGGAGCACCATCTCTTTGTTAAAAGAATATAATTTTCTCAAGGATTAATGGAAAAGATGCAACCAATTTTGAAAACATGTGAAGATATTTGATATAGGAATAGTCATAGACCAAGGACAAGTGTTGATTACAAGCCATGACTAAATTTTACAATGAAAGAAAGATAAGAGAGTGGGTTCCAAAAAGTGACAATCAAATTAGGGAAAAAAATCCTTAAAACACAATGCACAAACAAATCTCAAGGTTTAAAAAGTTAGAAATCTAACCCCGAGGAATAGGCACACAAGTGGATTGCATACATGAGACCAAATGGTTCTATGTTCCTTGCCCTATAGTGCAATACTTATTGTGCCAAGATAAACTATTTGTTAAGGGATAAGGATCCCTACACATTAAGGGAGCCCTTTAAGATTACTATGAACATTAAGAGCTAATAAAGGAAAAATACATAAGATGAGTGAGATGATTTTTCCTCAGGACAAATGATAGAGAAGAAAATCCCATGTGTTAAAAGATACGCTAGATTAAGTGATGTGTGCTTTAAACTAATTGAGCTACAAGGTATATTGAAATGAAAAGGGTTTATCCAATGAAAGGTATAACCACAGTAAGCAAGGAAAAAACCAATAGGTCAACATCCTAGAAATACCATTCTTTACAGTCGTGGAAATTCCTGAGAACAATAATATTTAGACATGTATATGTTCTAGAATGATAATGTAGGATTAGTTTGTTTCCGTGTTGTAGTTAAATAATTCCTCAAATGATTCTTTTATCCATTTCATAGGATTTTGTGAATGTTTATTGGATATAAGAGGATGATTAAATAAATACAATTGAATTCCTTGGAATATAAGTATATAGTACTAAATCACTCCAAATTTGAACCAAGTTGGATCAACGTGAGAAAGAAATAGTAAGGATTCAACCAAATTTTGAATTTAAATTTTAAAAATTTAGGGGTCAAATCCATAGGTGTAGGATCAATCTTGTACGTATGTGATTGGTTTAGGACATGGAAGTAATAGTATCTAGGTAGAGAATGAATTTGTAGATATGGGTGACAATAAAGGGGATAATAAAAGTTAGATATGCAATAATATGTGTGGACATTGATAACATGGAGCCAAGTGTAATAGAATGTATAAATAGGAATGAATAACATGATGGAAAAATGATTCCAACTTTATAGAAATGTATTCCATTTGTTGATATATAATTATATTAATTAGTTCCATAAAAATAAGCCCATTTGCAACTATGTCATTAGGAATGAAGACATAAAGGATCTTCATTAAAAAGTAGAAATCCTGAGGGCATATTGCTTTGATACTAGTAAAGTTTTGGTTAGTCTATGAGACACCCACCATAATGGCTATGTAGAACTTGAGAATTTTTTTATTTTTATTTTTTTTTCTATGTCAATTTATTCACCATACTTGTCATAAAAAAGACATGCATTTTGGTCTACATTTCTCACAACTTTTAGTTGAAGTTCAAAACAACGTTAAATTGAGTGGTGCTCCCATAATGTTGACATGGAGAGAAAAATATGTGATAGACTATAAAAATGCAACAACAAATATTAAAAAATAAAGAATTATATGAAAATGATTATTCAAATGTTATTTTTTATTTGTTATGTAAAATATTCATATATTCTTTTAATATGTATATTCTTTTAAAATAACATATTATGCAGGGTTTTCACTTCTTTGACGGTATTTGCTACTATTCTTTGAAACCTCTTTACGATCGTATGAAATTACAAAGTTCAACTATATGGTTGTTAGAATTGCAGAAGTGACCATCTTCGCATAAAATTTATTGAATTCTGCCAACAATATGGTAATTGCTTGGGACACAGGATTTTGGGTGCCTCTCTCATTTCTTTCGATTCTTATCATGTAGAGTTTTTAACACAATAAAAGGTGCTCCTATCCTTCTTGCGCAGGGGGTGGCATTGTATACACTACCATCAAAGTATAATATGTAATTTACGAGTGCCAAATTAAAAATTCGAGGCCATTTCTTCCAATCTTGCCTTTGCATATTTGTTGAATTCGATGGAAAAGTGCATGGAGATTGCAATTAGCCTTCCCACAAAACCCTCTAAAAAGCATCACCCAACAACAAATGATGAAGAGATGAGTGCTGAGAAACTTCTTTTGCCAGTTTAAAGCTTGAGTGTATGCTATTATATGGTATGGGAGCTATGCTCAATTTTTGAAGATTCAGGGCTATGTTGTTTTCAGGGTTAGACATAAAAGGATTTCTCTCAAAAATAGTAAAAGTCTTGAATCTAGAAATACCCTGCTACCTTCAAACCAATTTCTCCAACTTTGCATAGCTCTCCAAGTGTTGCTGGAATAATTGGCCTATATTCATATATGATCTATGGAATAATTCTATTGCAATTGTAGAATCTGTTATGTGTTTTCTTGCTAATTTGTGACTTTTTTAGTGGGTTGATTATATTGCATGGTTTGATTTGTATGGAATAATTTAGATCTTTGTTAAGACATAGTTTTGTGAGATTTTTGAATTTTTGGTTCAAAATTTGGGATTTTTGAATTCTTGAGTATGTATTTTGGATTTGTTGTTTTTTCTGTTAGATTGATATTCTTGACACTTCCCTGTTGATAACCTTCCCTTGATTTTTCTTTCAATATTTTGTTCTTTGTTCATGCAGAAGTCTAGTGCCCTTTAAATAAACTACCTATTCTTCATTTTTTAATTGCATAACCATAAATGAATTGCAATAGAAAACTAAACAGAGAAAATTTAATGTGGTCGTTTCACACACCAACCCCTTAACAGATTATTTGATTTGTTTATTTCTGATTAGCAATGAAAAAATCAATTGCTTTGCATATTGTAATTTGTTAATTTAATTGAAATGAAATGGAAGTTAATTTTTTTATAAAAGAAGATTTTAATGACCTTTAAGGCTCAAATAATTTATGAGATCAAGTTCTAAAAATTGAACTATGTTGAAACTAAAAAAATTACTAACATACTATAATCCCTATTATTTTTGATAGCCCAAGACTGTTGCAGCATCTTTCCCACATTTTGTGCAAATTCTGCAATCATAGCTCGTCCCACATTCTATTTTTTCTATGATTCCACATCTTGCATATATGCCTACCAAAGCATATTCAACTATAACGTCTGGCAAAAATTCCCCTACCATTCTGCTCTAGCGCATGTTCATAGCCCGTCCCAAAGCTCCCATTTTGGCATAGGCAGGGAGGACTATGGCAAATAATTTGGATTTATACTTTCCAATTATATTTCTAAAGCCTTTTCAACAAATCATTTTTTTGCAAAACCTGCAATCGTTGCATTCTATGAGATGACATCTCTTTGAGGCATTTGTCAAACAATTCACAAGCCTTGCTGGTGTTTCCACATTTTGCATTTCGAACCATGATATCTAATAGAAATCCACCTTTTGTTATGCTTTGATGGATGTACATACCCTATTCCAAAGCTCCCATTTTATTACAGGTAGTGAAGGTGCTGGAAAAGGTTGTGGAATTTGTCTTTACACCTGCCAATTGCATTTGCTTGAAAGTTTCTAAAGCCTTTTGATGTAGACAAAATAGAGAACATGGTTAATGGATATCATTCTTCCAAGCACCAACTAACTATTCTAATGCCTCAAACAGGTGTATTTTTATTGATTTACTATGAAAAAATTCACTAAAAACTTCTAGTGTATTTTTATTGATTTACTATGAAAACATAGAAAAATTCACTAAAAACTTCTGGTGTATTTTTATTGATTTACTATTAAAAAATTCTCTAAACTTTTTTCTTGAGATATAACTTTCTTCACTTATAATTTTGAAACAACTACTATCACAACTATTGAAACATGCTCAACTACTATATCCTCTCCCCTATAAAAGCTCTCCCATATAAAAGACCAAATACACAAAAAAAAGTTCAGATTTTCATTGTTCTACTTTAAATACATAAAAACATAAATGATTCTAAACTACAACTCTAAAACTATGATCAAAATAAAAACTACCTACCAAACATCAAAATAAATTAAATCATTTCAGTCTCTTAAATTCTCCCTTTAATTTTTTTTTTATCATATAATCTAATTACATTTCTTAATTAAATTACATAGAATCAACTAAACAAACTATATTACATTCCTCTATATAGCTTAAATCCAAAACACACAAATATCAAAACATTACCAAGGTAGAATGTTCCAAAAGATAGAAGATACGGCAAAAATTGCAAGCTACTTCTGAGAATTTGCTTTGATATATTTTGCAAGTAATGTGAGGAACCCTAAAGAAGCACAGCTTTTGACCATGGTTATGGTAAGTGAATGCATTTTGGTAGTATAGAAAGAACATGTGATAAATGTCTATGTTTGAAAGGGCACCCTAAAGAACCACAGCTTTGACCATGGTGATAAAACTTAAGGCAGGTTTTGGTAAGTGAATGCATTTTGGTAAGTGAATGCATTTCACTAAACACCATGTTCAATATTCACAAGATAGGCCCACAACTCTTTTTTCCACACGAACATCTCAACACAAAACTTTTCCCAAAATAGATTGTCATAATCAGCAAATTAGGCTCTTTTAGACCCCACACACAATCAACTCCATAGTTTCCAAGCCCATTTTCCTTGTATTTGCTTCAAACATGCCCAAATACATCTTCCCAAATCAAATGAACCATCTTCCATTCCTAGTTCATAACATTTTGTCAAAGACTTAACTCAACCCTTCAACTCTTGAACCAAAATGAAAATGTTTCCAAACTATCTTAACAGGGCGGTCTAATAAACAATTGTTCATTCTCAAAGACTCATCAAATTCTGACTTGAACAGGCTTCTAATATGCCTTTCAACATGTACAAACTCTTTACCAAAGAGAAACCCCAAATACACAAACAAAGAGATTACAATCTTCACTGTTCCAACCAGCCCAATAGGCTTCCAAAGGTCACTCAATCTTTCTGATATGGCATGAAACCAACAAGGGAACTCTTAACATGAATCCAAAGCATTTAAGACCCCACAAATAATCCCTTTTCAAATGGTTTTATAGTTCTTCAAAATGGAAGGTAATAACTTTGCAAATTCTATCCTAATTAGGACTGTGACAACTCTGTCATTCGAGGATAGTCAAATAAAAATGACATCAAAACACCTCAATACAGCAATATTTGTCAGGAAATGTATTCATAAACACCTTGGCATAGTTCTCAAACACTTCCCTTGCTTGATATACATTAATTTCAATAACAAAACTTTGAGAAAACTCATTGCTCATTGTCATTTTTCTAGATTTTCCTTCAAAACACAGTCATAGGGCATCTTAAAATCAATAGTAAACTCGATTTTCACATCTTAAAAACTTGGAATGTTAAAGTGCAGATATCAATGAACCTTTCCATGAGTTTTTAGCCTTACCCATTATTCAGAATGTGAGAAAAGTAATTTTCTTTACCACTATATGCCCTAGATGAGGGTTTGGGGCAGTTTGAACTAAAAATGCCATAACTTCTTTATTTCTCCATGAAATTAAGTCAGACCAAGTGAAAAATGATCAAGACACACAATAATATCTTTTCCAATGACTTTCCTTTAAATATCAAGTCATACATGGCCGTACAGGAGCAGATATTCACGTTTTATCAAAAAAAACATAGAAATTTGCATGAAAAACAGGTTTTTCTCATTGATCTATCCATCATTTACATCCCTCTCCCCCACCTCGACTTGTGAGAGGCTTATTTATGCCTTGAAAACAAAACTAACTCATAAAAAATGTCTACAACTAATTGTAACTTCCACCTAACTAATGAACTTATCATTTACTCTCTTTTGCCTTTACAACAAGGTTTACAAGGTTTGTGTTTTTCCACCTTTTGAATAACTTATACTATTTCCTATCAAATGATTAAAATGGTCTGAAAGACCTTATCTAATGATCCCTAGGCACTTTTAACTACTTATTACAATTTTGGCCTCATGGAGGTATGTGATCAAATAGGTGCTCCTGCACCATAGAGGAAGGGAGATTTTTGTCAAATTGTATAGTTGTAACTGCACTGGTAGACATGTTTGAAATTGCCCTAGTAGATATGCATGCAAAATGTAGAAGCATAGACAAGGCACATAAACTGCTTGAATAATGCCTTTGAGATGTGTCCTCAGGTATTGCAATAATTGCAAAATATACATAAAATCAATTTCTTAAAAAGTCTTAAGAAACTTTCAAGCAAATGCAATTGGCAGGAATGAAACAAAATTCCACAACCTTTGCCAATATCCTCCTTAACTATGCCAAAATGGGAGCTTTAGAACAGGTTATTTCATGCAGGTAGATTAAAAAGTGTTGTCACGGTCAAGATGGGCAAAATGCTTTCCCTGAGTCAAGAAAAATGTCATAGATAAAAAAATTATTTCTTGTCCAAGTATAGTCCAGTTTTTGTGCATCTGTTAAGGTTGAAGCATCTGGCTGATCCCACCAATAATGGTATGTTGTGAAGACATAGGCTGGGAAGGGATCATCCCACATACACCTAGTCTACCTTGAATTTTGTTGATGAGATTAAGATGACCATGCAGTAGTATTCTTGTACACTCTCCATGGAACTAAATCTACAAAATGTCTACAAAATATACCCACTGTAAATATAAACAAGTGCAAGGGTATTAGGGAATGGAATGCCTAACAAAATCCAATCAACGAACTCATATATACCAAGGTTGCCAAAGATCCTTCTGGGTCCTATTAACTAATAGTTAATTAACCCTTCAGTGAGGATGTAAGAGAATGAACTTCATAAAACCTCGATTTCATTCTAAAGTGCAGATTCAAAATGTGAATCCCCTCATCGAATGTGATAACCTCAAGTGGTGAAATCATTTGAGTCTTTAAAAAATAACTCCAACTTAAATTCTCGTGACCCTTGATAGAATGCTAAATTTGGATAAAGTAACGCATATTCCCTCACTCAATGGGATGAGCTCAGGTGGTACAAGCATTGGAACTTTCATTGTGAAGCCATAGGTTTGCATCTGTATAATGCATGATAATAATGTTGAAAATGAATGAAATACTGTGGAACTCCTAAAAGTCTTAAAATTAGATAAAATGTTGCTAATACCATTGATGATAGAGATAAGTCCAAGAGAAATAAAATCTTCCATCCTTGCATGACAGTGTCCACAATTCAAATATAGGGGAGAAAATGGATAAATATAGTCCCTGATTAAGAGGATACACTGCACCTTACAAAGAAAACGAGTCCAAGTGTAGGGTGAATTTGACTGAAAGAGATTCGTGAAATCTAAGCCGAAGGTTGACCCAGATGGGAAGATTTCCAAATCAAAAATATAAATTAAAAAGTGAAACCCTTCAGAGTATAAATGGGGAAAACTTACCAAATCAAAGAACAAATAAAAGTGTGACCTTCTCACTTGAAATGAAAATGCATTCATTACTGGATGCTCAGTCGAGACAGTCAGGGTGAACACTTCCTTAGGATTCAAACCCTAAAGTCAAACTGAGCTGCAAATTAGAAGAAGAGATGCATTGTGCAAAATTTTCTTACCTTGTAGCTCTTGATCTACGCTTCTCCTTTTGTCAGATTGTTTCAAAGCTTCCATTTAAGCACAATAATGATTTATATTTTGTAGCACAGATCATATTATTGCAAATTGCTACCATTCCTCTTACATTCAAACGAGATTGCAACCATTCCTCTTACATTCAAACCAACATTCCTTTCATATTTGAACTTGAGTTTCTCTCTCGAGGTAAGCACCATTTTACTCTTGTTTCATAGACTTAAGAGTTCAACAGAAAGGTGCCATAATAAATCTTCTCGTAGACATTAATATGGCAATGTAGCACCCAAACAATAGGAAATACACTATATAGCAATAGACTTAGTAGTGATCTAAATGTAGTTTGAAAATAAAGAATTTGACAGTTTGAAGAACAACTAAGATCAGTTAACAAATTTATAGAATACAATGAGTCTTGATAAAATAAGAAAAGATAATGGCTGATGAATTTTAAAAATATAATGCAATATAAAAACTACCTTTTGTGACTAAACAATTTATGTTGCCTTTGTGACCAAACCAATAGAACTGAGCCTACAATGAATTATAGAAATGTATGCAAAAAGGTATCACCAGAAATGTACCAAACCAAACTGAACCTCGATGATCATTAAATATAGAATACCTCATAATATATGCCAACACTATAAGTGTCAAAATCAACCCTTCACATCAATGCCAAAACCTATGTCAAAGGGGTCAACAAAAATTATATTGTATATAGACTTTTCTATATAAAAATTGTAGAATAATTCTCTACACATATACAAAATTGGCATTTATACCAACTCAAAATGTTACATATGTCATCTCAAGATCTACATACCAAGTGTATGTAGAATAACTACACATTCCAATAGTCGAATTGATCTTATGTCTCAGACAAATCTTACATTTGTGGTGGATCATCAAAATCTAGCCTCCTCATGCCACTTGATGGATGAGAAGTTGACTACATAGTAACAAGTCAAACCATAAATTTGATTAATTAGCTAAATCGTAAATAAATTAGACCACCAAATAAAAACTTATTTATAATTTAGAAATTTCAAATTACCATATTGTTACCATCTTTACTTTGCATTACATCCATTGTTGTTGCTTCTTGGTTAAGATCAATAGAAAATGGTAACATATGTTGTTGGGTGTTTTGTTGATCATCTAAAGCCACAATAACATGCACATTTGAGACATCAACTAGAAAAAAATAATTTACAAATTAAAAACATAAAATTGATTGAAGTGTGTTCTATAATTTTTATACCATCTCCACTTTGCATTGTCTCCATTGTCATTTCTTGGTTAAGATCAATAGAAAAAGGTAACATATATTCTCTACTATTTTGTTGATCCTCTTGAAGCTGCAATGACACACATATTTAACACATCAACATAGATAAAGTTTTCAAGTGTAAAACTACATTATGTAATTAATATAAACAATAGTAAATTTATAAAGATTAGAAATTTGATTAGAGATAGGAATTGACTAATTGCCTATAAAGTTAATAAACACACTTAATAGTTAAAAAATTACCATCTATAAGTTGTATTTCATCTGTTATTATTTGGTTTAGATCAATAGAGAAAGGTAATTGATGTCGTTGAGTACTTTCTTGATCATCCAAACCTACAATGACATGTATTTAACATATGAAATAAAAACAAGAAGTATTGTTATGCAAATTACTAAAATTATTTTTAAAAAATATACTTACTATGTTGTTGCATAATACTAACTCTTTCTTCTTCTATTGCGATGCCTGAGCGTTTAATGACCTTTTTTTTCTTTTTCTTTCTACATCCTGTAGAGGGGAATTGAAAATTTTCATAGTCCTCAATTGTTTCATTCAAGTCTTCAGAAATGGCATTGTCTCTTTGATGAATTGAACGATGTTTACACATTTTGCTTGGACTGAACCATGGTGATATTCATCTCGTAGACATGTTATTTGAACCAAGGATTGATATAAATGTGGAAGAGGAAGGAAGAGATGTATGAATATCTTTTCGCAATCTCTCAATACATTGAAAAAAAAATTATTTTTAATCTTCACTAGTTGGTAAATTTTGGAGTAGATGATTTAAATAATCAATAGAATTTCGAAAGTTATCATTCAAAGCATCAGATGATTTCCAGCCATCTGTAATACAAATAAAAATGATTAAATCTAAAAATATCTTAATATTTTATTATAAAATGGTGACATTGAGATTTACCTATTCTTTGGTCTTCACCAATGGCAATCCCAAGCACATCTTGATCTTCTATTTGATTGCAACCATCTATAATTCGATTAAGATTTAATTAATTTTGTGAACCATAAAAAAAACTAATATTTAATTGTAAATACCATATCAATATTACCAATGGTATTGTTTCCATGACTGAAACTCCCTCTGACATTCTCATCATCATCAAGCAATGGAGTAGCGCCATCTATAATTCAATGAGATTAATTTAGTTATTTTTGAAAAAAATAATAATCATTTAACATATAAATATTAAAATTAAATCTCAAATGACCCTTACCAACAACTTGATCTTGCTCATTTATTTTGTTTCTCTTTAGAAGATCTAAAATCTTTAACACATGTCTACATGTGTTTCCCTTCTTTGCCCACTGACAGTCACACACATGCAAATCTGGTCCATATTTTCTAACAAGGTACCATTTTGTTGGAGTTGTTTGGATTCTTATCTGGTACATGTTAGGGATGAGATCATATGGGCAACAATCTATATCTGGTATTTTTTTTGACCTCTCTAATGCAATTGTGTAATATCGTTCTTTTTTTAAGTTAGTCAGAAACCCAGATAATTGCAAATATCTTTTATTTTTGTAGAATGGCTCTACCCTATGAAGAAGTGTATGGATAAGCCAATCCATTATCCTCATGCACCTCTTAGCACGATCACTTAAATAGTGACTCTTGATGTGGCAGTGGTACGACTCTATGGAAGCATTGGTTTCTTGATTTACATGAGGGAAACCTCTATAATTTTTTGCCCACATTGCTATACAAACCCACAAAATAATGTCTTAGTATAAATAAAAAACAAGTTAAACAATATAAATGCATACAAAATCATAATGAATAACTCAATGAGCTTACCAATACGAGTTTCATCATGACACCAAGTTTGTTGAAAGTAATCAATAAATTTCTTCTCCTCTTTGAATTCCTCCATGAAATTTGTTATCAAATGAGTAGTGATGTCTTCATCATCACTCATTGCATACATTATCTCACCCAATCTATCGAACATATTAGTCCCAACATCCTTATTACTAACATACCTGGATTATAAAACATAGTATCAAGCTATGAAATTTGAACATGTAATATTCAGGTATTCCATGTATTTTAATAAAAGATTGACTTACTTGTATACATTCTTCAACCATGCCCTACGTACATGCCAAATACATAAAAGTACTCGGCACAAAGGATAATCTACAAAATACGAGGATAAGTGTAATGTTCAGCTTTTTATAGACTAAATATTAAGCAATTACAACGAGTTAACTTCAGTTTAAATAAAAGATTAAGGCCAATAAAAACTTGATTGCTTCAATCTCGACACTAGCATCGTCTGTCATAAATGCATTGACATTCCAATCTTCTTTACATTGTTTCCCTCTTTTATAAACTTCTATCAGCCATTCATTTATATCCTCAACTTTATTTCTTGAGGATATGGCCCATGCAACAGGTATACCAGCCTCTTGTTCATCGAATAGAAGCAAAGTATATAACTGATACTACACATGAATAAACCATAAATTATTATATTTTTAGTAGAAGAAATTAATAATTTCATTAAGATCCATAAATACAATTAAAATTGTTTTACTTACACCATATTTATTCATTGAGAATGTGGAATCCATAGCAATAATTGCATTATGTGAATGTTTCACCATCATTTCTTGCATCCATGGAGTTTGGATGCCTACCATAAATGGAATATTTTCCACATTGTTTGGTCTTTTATAATAATAAAAAGTTGTCTTTCTCCTCTATATGCCACATGCTTACACTTTTTGCATCATCTTCATTCTTTTGGGATTGAAGTGAGCGCACTCTATTCCATGCATTCATGACATCTTTCCTTAACAAATATGTGTCCCTCTTATTCATCAACTGAGTCAAACTAGGGTCTAAATAGTATTGTTAACATATTGTGTCAATTCCCACCCCCATTAGCAATAAGGATTCAATATACAATTTGCATTCATTTGACAACCTTGGTGCAACACTACTCCTTGGATCACCAGAAGGGTCATCTTTTTCATGACAAAATTCACCTTTAGCATCACAATGACTGAAATCATTATATGTAATAACCGCAACATCTAGTCTACCATACATAACCTTAACAAGAAAGTGGGTTCGACAACCCCTTTTTTGGATAAACCTTTGTTTCCTTTTCTTGTTTTTAGAGTTATCTTCAGAGTTGTTCTCATAGTTGTTTTCAGAGTTATTTCTTTTGTCCTTAGGGCCAAAAGCACACCAATAACTATTTTCACATGTACAATATATATATATATATAAATTAATATAACAAATAGAAAATATAAGTTTTGACATGCTTCGTTATTATATTAAATATAAGCAAACCTTGAGTACATCTTCATTTCCTGGTCATTAGGTTGTATCAAGTCGGTCTTTCTATTCAATTTTTGTACAAATGTTGTCTCTGTACTATCCAATAAACCTTCTCCTTTGACAAACTGGGGGAGTCTTTCAAGAGGGATTGCAGCACATATGTCTATCTCACTATTGTCACCTCCAATAGGTGTCCATTCAAGGTCAACACTTGAGAAATGATTTCCCTGGTTGGGAATGTCTTGCACATCTAGAGAAATAAGTGGTTCCCATTTATTTGGCCTACCCATTCTAAATAATATTAAGATGGTTAGTGGACCTCTATCTTGTTCAAATATGTATTTAAAAAATTAAATCTTCTACCATAAACTCAAGAATATAAACAAACATGGGAATAATTATCATCCTAAAATTCAATTGAACCCCAATGAATTTACAAATAAGATCATTTCTCTAAAAATGAATTTTACCACAAAGTCAATTTACAAATAAGATTATATGGGACAATGTTCTGATTTGGGATGATGTTTAGATTTTGCATTATAGGTTGGCATGATTTAAACTACATGATTTGTTCCCACAACATAATTTTTACATTAACATGGTGTCTTAATAATAGACCTACTTGTACCCTTAACAATGACATCAATGAGCCAAACCAAACATACAATTATTTTATATGATGACTTCAATTCCATTGACACAACACATTATTACTTGGATAAATTTGTGAAATTTCTTTATACACTAACACTCATAAGCCTAGGATTGTAAAGGAAGCTATTGGTATTAATGATGTAGATTCTTGGAAAGAGGCTATGGATGAAGAATTGACAACATTTATAAAAAAAGTAACACATGGGAGATTTATTATATTTTCCAAATGGACATAAAATTGTTGGATATGAACATATGTTCAAGAATAGTAAAAGATAGTAAAAGAAATGAGGCTATTGGTAAAGGAAGTTGGTGATATTGATAGTAAAAGATCCATTAGTGATAGGAAAAGGTGTCTCAACTTTGCATTTATAATGCTCATTTTAATATATTTTCTATGCACTTGCTATTTCATATTCTAGTGAATTTTGTTCTTGTGGGAGAGTTCACGTCCAATGTGGAGGATCCTAATTTTAAGTGTTTTTTTGGCCTCACCAATGGGATAGATAAGGATTTTATAATAAAGCATGCTCTCATTTGTACACAATAGTGCATAAATATGAAAAGGAAGGGTAAGGCTTGTATGAAAATTTTCTTTCAATATGTGTTTGTAAATAATTAATAAAAAAGCCTTGAACCTCATCTTATTTTAATGTGAAACTCATGTTAGTAATCAAAACTTGAAATCTTAACATATAATCATGAACTAGTTAGTATTTTTATTTCTTGCATTGCATAATTTTAGAAACATTTGTCATGGATTCAATGCCATAATGAGAATTTTTGATATAATAATAGAATGAGGCAATAAATAATCTTGTGAATGCTTGGTCATTCAAGCTTGTTGGAAACAATCTAGCAAATAACTTGTCCTTATGAAAATTAGTAGCATGAAGTTTACAAGGATTATAATACTATTAATGGATTAGATCTACCATTATACTTATAAACATGGTTCTAGAAATCTACTTGGTGAGGGAAAGGGTGAAATACCATATTTTGAAGGATTATGTAATATTCAATTACTATAATCTCTTCTTAAATATTTTCTCATAATGATAAATATACCATCTAGATTTTTGAACATACTCATGGTGGAGTACCAATAATGTGAAATATCATGCTCAACATGTCCAATAGCTTGATGTGTAGATAAATCACTAGTACTAGTAGGGGAGAATTTAAGAGATAAATCACTAAATAGTTGCACACAAGCTAAATAAATAATCTAAGAGATCTTTACATAGTTCTCTTACTCAATGAATGTATACTCCATGTGTTTTCTCAATATGATATGTAAGAGAAGGTACTCCACAATTACACAAATATATATCATATAAAGGCATAAAAGGATTTGAAGGATAAACCATTGTTATAAAAAAGGCATATAACATCATGATATGCATGGACATATCTATGAGACTCCCAAGGAAAGGACACCAAAATGTGAAGAACTAGAACTATGTGTAACATTTTTATAAGAGTCATGAGCATTATCATTAAAAAATAAAGAATTGTCACCATAATAGTCACTTAATATATCATCAATATAGCATGAGCAACATGAATGACAAGAAAGAATACCAATCTTGTATGAAGGTAAAACATGTGTATTAGAGAAAGAGAGAGACATGTAGGAAAACCAATAGAGGTAAAAGGAAAGTTTTTTTGAGATGTGCAAAATATATGCTTACTAGAAAATATCACCACATGAAGGAATATCCCTAGATATATTATGGGAGATGAGATGCACATAATATATGCTTAATAGGAAACATCACAATATGAAGGAATATACCTATATGTATTATGGGAAATTAGGACTAAAGTATCACCATCTTTTATCTCATGAGATGAAGAATCATGATGAGTCATGGAGATAAATAAAGTAAAATCCTCTAATATAGATGGAAGGCATGCATAAGTCTATAAAGGATGGAACATTTCTCAAATACTCTACAATCTTATGCATGAAACATGTAGGATCATTTATGTCATAAAATAAGGCAAAATAATTAAGGATAAAAGGAGGAGAATCAAGAAAGAATGAAAATAGCTCATAATCCATGATGTATGCATGAGGGAAATCCCAAAATAAAAATTTGTAAGGATCCATGGTAAATGATATAATAATCAAAACTCAAACAATCAAAAGATGGGATGGTGGTGATGGGATATATATAAAATAATGAAAGCCCAAGACTCTAGTAAAATCTACAATAAATGTCATAGTAATGAAAATATCAAATCTAAAAATTACAGATATAAGAAAAGTCAAAACCTGGTAAAATTTTAGAAGGTTTTGAGTGTTGGGTTCATTTAAATTTGAGGAAATATAATTCATCTTTGTATGAAAAATTAGGTTTAAGGAACATAACAAGAAATAAAATAAAATTAATTTGATTTCAAGTTACAATAGGTCATATCATAGAAATTAAAAGAAATAAAGATACAAGTTGATTTTAGAATTCAAAAGTTAGCTATCTACTACTTTGATCATAACTTTTGAACTAACTCAAATTCACTTATTCTTAATCGTATAAGAAATAAAATAAAAATATATATTAGATCATTCTTAAACTTAATTAGATAAAATTCACAAATTATAAAAATAATCTATATTGTATTAAAAATTCATTAATTTGAACCTTATACACAAATCTAAATTTGTAGTTACAAATATTCTATGAATATAACTCCACAGAAAAATTATATGCCTATAACTCTAAGTAGAATATACCAAAACATATTTGACTGCCTTATTTTATCATCTTAAGATAAGTAAACTTTCATTAAATTATTTGAACCTCAACTACTATATTATAAGCTCCATATGGTGGCACTTCCCTACAAGGCTTAAATTTGATGGTCGACTTTGCCTGTCAACAATTTTTTTTAATGACGGTTATCTATTCAAGGGTGCCCTTAAAACATTATGATATACCTTAGTGTAAGTAAAATTATATATAAATCAAATATATATATATATATATATCATTATAATATTATATTTATTATTGATAAATTTTGACAATTTATCCAAAATATCTCCTTTCATCTAATACAATCTTCTTAAAATTTTGATTGTATTCTACGGAAAAATCTCTAAATATGGTCATACGGCCATCAAATTTAAGCCCTGCTTCCCTAGGGTTAAAAATGGGATTTTAAAATGATACAAAAATATCTTAGTGAATATAACTGTTAGTCTGGACAAGGCCGTCATAGATGCCTTGTCACTGGTTGGGGATTTGTTTCTACCGCGTACCTTAACAGATTTTTAAAATGACTGCGAAAATGACATTTAATGGATACAAATTTAATATGCAGAAATAAAGCCATGAAATTAACAAAATTGTTGGTTAACTAATCCCATTTATGATCACAAACTTTGTTTGGAACAGTCAGAAAAAGAGAAGACAAAAAATAAAATATTGAAAGGGACCTGGTGCTGCGTTGTTCATTTGGTGCAGCTCATGTCGGTCGCTCCTCCGCTAAAACTACTAATTCCAGAACTAACCTTGTTGTCCGCCGGTCACCTTCGTGACCTAATCCATGCCCGCCGATAAATTTTTTGACTCCTGCTGCTTTTAACTCGCATATTTATTACCAACTTCTTATTTTAACGCCGTTCAATAATTCAATTTTTTGCTTTTTTATATCACATCTAGGAAGGGAATGTCGCAGTAATTGAGAAGCAACGCAAATCCGAAATTAATGTCCTCTCAACTGTGCAACGAAATTGAAAATGGACGGCACAACCTATTTTCAAAATGACCGCAAAAATGACATTGAAGGTGGTAGTATTGTTTGGTAGGCGCATTAAATCAGAGCATTTAGGGTGATGGCCAAGTTGATGGCAACGCTTGGGGCATCACGGTTGAGAAGGTGATGGCAGTACGTATCAATAGTACCCTGACAGGAAACGTTATGATGGTGCAGGAAAGGGCAACATGCATAAGGTGATGGTATGTGGGCATGCATTTTGTTGCCTCGATAGCCAGTGCCGACATGGAGGGTGGGAATTTAAGGAAAAGGGATTTGACCTTTCCTTAATTAGTTGTAGGTTAGGTGGGGATTAGGATTAGGAATAGATGATTAGAGGCAAGTGGGAAAAGATGGAGGATGTGACATTGGGAGAGAAAAAATAGGGGAATTAAGTAAATAACAATATTTATTTAATTTAGAGAAAGAAAAGGGGAAAGTATAGTAAATATATGGTGAGTAATTAAATTAATTAATTACTTTAAGGCTTAGAAAGAGTTAGGAGAAAAATAGGTAACATTAGTTAAATAATAGGATATTATTTAATTAACATAGACAATGGAGAATTGAATGAAATAAGGAATAAAATAATTGATCAAATGTGAGTGTTCAATTTTAGGTGTCTATATTACTTATTTTAACAGCTTAGATTCTAGAAGCTTCAAATCTTTTATATTGCAGATATTTTTAATTATTTTTATTTATTTTATACATTACACCATTTAAATTCCAAAAGCTTCATATCCTTTATATTTTAGTTATTTTTAGTTTAGGATAAATGTTTAACTGATTTTAGACACTAGGGGAAATGACCCAATAGTTGATAACTCTAACTTTGAGCCTCTAAAAATCATACATGGAAAATTTAAATCACTCAAACTTTTTACAAAAGTTTACTTGGTTTAAGACCCCTAGTTATATCTAAAGTTTTAGGTCTACATCATCAAATATGATGCCACATTAGCATTTTTTGTCAAGAGGTGTCCAAAAGAACCTAAAAAGGGGGAGACAGAGAGTTTTGTATTAAGTTATGTTTTGTTTGTGCACTAATGTGGCATCACATGATTTATTATTTTTTATATGTAAAGGAACATTTATGAGTACTCATGATCAACAAAAACAACTTTAAAGACACAACTACTAGTGTTATACTATTAAAAACATTAGCATTGAATCAACATATAATATCTCAACTATTGGAACATACAAATAACTTGAAGTCACAACTACTAGCTATACTACTAAATTATTAGACATTAAATCAATAAATAGTACAACAACTATTGAAACATTAAACAATTTAATGTACAACTATGAGTACTATACTATTATAAATATTATATATTAAATAAAAAATACTATCACAAATATTGTAATATGTTCAACTATTGAATTTTCTTTCTTGAAACAAAAATAAATTATAGAAGAGACGCGACACTTTTCGATTCTATTTATCCCACTTTTACTTGAACATTTATAAACTGGAATCCAAGTATTATCAAAGTGAAGTTGGTTCACTTCTATCAAAAGCATGTTTATAAAGGCGACATCTACCTAAAGATCACATTATTATTATTATTTAGATGAACAAATGTCTGGTTAATCGTTTACAAAAAAAATAATAGCTATTAGGGGAGAAGAGCCAGTAGCTACCACTCATTGAATAACCGCCACCTTCAGGCTCACTCCACCCCCCAAAAAAAAATTAACTCTGATCCACTAAAAAACTTTTTATTAACAAATAGAAAATTACAACAATACCAATAGAAAATTACAACAACACCAATAGCTGCTCATAACAGAATGAGTCACTCACCAATCAAAGTACACAACTAAACATGCCTTTGCATTTATAAAAGAAGTCCACTTGCACATAGAAAGGCCCATTTACAATTTCATTTAAATCATTTACTTTTTACAATTACCCCCACTTGCAAATGTTTGTCCCTCACTACATTTTATATTTACAAGTATACATGCACAGCTACTGGTGCTTTAGATGACATAATCACAATCTCCTTTGCACAGTCTTTCACACACTCCCTGTCAGCTATATGTATTTATTTCATTTCCTGTAGGTACCTGCACAATTAAATATAGGTGTAAGGCTCCCCAATTAAACATCAAATCCAAATGTAATGCACAATTCAGTCATATCATCTTTAAAAACCTACGTAACTTGCAGCTTCAAATTCAAATGCTCTAACAAATTCAAAATTCAAACACAACCAACCAAATTGAATGCATTCAATTGTCAGATTCAAATTCCTAAATAAGAGGGGGAAAGTAGCCAGAAACATTCACAATTGCATGTTACTCCCAGCAAAGTTGAAAGCAACGACAAAGATTTTCTGCACATTCCTCTGCACATTCCTCTGATATCCAAAGTCTCAGGTATGTACTTATAGTTATTTTCATTTATGCAGTGTCTTCTTACTTTATACATTCTACCATTTCTTAAAAAAATTCTACTTTCCATTGCACATACAATAGGCTAGCATACATATATTTGTCATTTTACATTAGGTGTCTCTTGTTCATTCAGCAAATCGATGTATATGTGTGTTTCCTTTGCCTATCCATTGAAAATGCAGAGTATGTACTTATAGTTATTTTCATTTATGCAGTGTCTTCTTACTTTATACATTCTACCATTTGTAAAGAAATTTCTACTTTCCATTGCACATACAGTAGGCTAGCATACATATATTTTTCATTTTACATTACGTGTCTCTTGTTCATTCACCAAATCGATGTATATGTGTGTTTCCTTTGCCTATCCATTGAAAATGCAGACTATGGTACCTATATTTATATTTGTGTGTTTTTGCTCATTTGTCATTTACTTCAGTGTTTATATCAGGGTTTATAGTTGTTATTTATTTTTTCTTATATGTGTACCTATTTATATTTGTTTATTTTTGGTCATTTGTCAGGGGGGGTCATTTATCAGGGTTTAATATGTATATGTGTGTGTGTGTATATATATATATACATAGACAAACACATAGATACGTCTATTAGTCTATTTAAATATGTTTCATTTGGCTGTCCAATACAATAGCGTAGCATTTGTTTATATTTTTCTACTTCCCATTGCACACACAGTAGGCTACCATACATATATTTGTCATTTTACATTATGTGTCTCTTGTTCATTCAGCAAATCGATGTATATGTCTATCCTTTGCCTATCCTTTTAAAATGCAAACAATGGTACTGGTTAATCATTTTCTTCTGCATCTTTCACGACCCATGAAGGATTTATTTGATGATTGAAAAATTATTATTACTTGTTTATGAAATAAATCATTCCTCTTACACTCCTTTTCCCACATTGCAGTTATGTATGTATGTATGTATGTATGCAGCTTCATACATACATATACATATATATATATATGTGTGTGTGTGTGTGTGTGTATGCAGATACATACATACATTGCACATACAACAGGCTACCATACATATATTTGTCATTTTACATTATGTGTCTCTTGTTCATTCAGCAAATCAATGTATATGTCTATCCTTTGCCTATCCTTTTAAAATGCAAACAATGGTACTGGTTAATCATTTTCTTATGCATCTTTCTCGACCCATGAAGGATTTATTCGATGATTGAAAGATTATTACTACTTGTTTATGAAATAAATCATTCCTCTTACACTCCTTTTGCCACATTGCAGTTATGTATGTATGTATGTATGCAGCTTCATACATACATATATATATTTATATGTATGTATGTATGCAGATACATACATACATATGTACATATGTACATATGTATGTATGTATCTGCATACATACATACATACATACCCTAAAAAAAAGTGAATTTGGTTTTCTTTTGTGCTTAAATTATTAAATACGACCTGGTAAAGTCGATTGTCTCATGATTTTGTCTCCATAAATGATCAGGAATTTCGTGGGTTTGAACACATGTCTATAAAAAACCCAGGTCACTTTGGGCATAAATCGACAAACCCATTAAAAATAAATATGTTTTTGTCAAAACCCTTGCATGGTTTTTTCCAAATTCGTGTGCTTAATGAATTAATCTCATGAAACCCTTGCCTGGAATATTTTGCATCTATCTCAAAACGCACTTTTGTATTCCTACCAGTGAGGGATTATTATTATGAAACCCTTGGTTAATTTCTTCTGCTCTTTTTTCAAAACCCAAGTCTATACAATGTGCTTTGAACATTGATATATATACATACATATATCTATGTATATATAGATATATATATATATATATATATATATATATATATATGTATATGTACAGATATATGCATACATGTAACTATGTAATTATATGTATCCACATATACATGTATACATATATTTATACAAATACATATAAATACATCTATATCTACATATATATGTAAACCCAAATTAAATGATGCAAAAGAATGGGATACCCAACAAAAAAAACATTAGTCATATGCTTTAATCGGACCCTAATTGGGGTGTAATGTGTTTGGTGTCTGGTGCTTTAGTAAGGAGATTAATATGTAGGAGTGATTTTTAATGGGCACCAAAATGATTTTATAAGGTGCTAACCTGAATTAGACCCATTGACTTTTGAGTAGATTTGAATGATAAAATAGATCTGTTTTATATTTTGCAAAGTTTATACTTGTGTTTTGTATTTATATCTGTGTTTTGCAATGTTTATGCACTATTTTTCTGACACTTGATCACTTACAATGTACAAGATCATTGACAATCATGGCACCAAGGCACAAGAGGAAAAGATCGGGTCTGAGGCACTTGAATAGAGTACCTCGTGTAGTGACATTCAATGTTCCAGATGTTGATGAAGAGCCAGTAGTGAACATGGACGAGGAAGTTATTTCTGAAAATGCAGAACAGACCAATGAAAATGATGGTTTTCAACCTGCTGTTCATAATACTGACGTAGAAATGGAACCGCCATCTGCTGACCAAGTGACAACCCCAGATCATAGCATCAAAAGTTGGTCTATGGATGACATGGAAAAAGCCATTGCAGATGTTGAAGACCATCACATGACAATCAGAGGTTCAGCGATCAAATGGGGAATCTCGCCTAGCAGTTTGCGGTCATGGCTCAATGGTGTGACATCCACAAAAAAGAGGGGGCCACCAACAATCCTGACTGACGAAGAAGAAGCTGAAATTGTGCAATGGTGTAAAGATATGGCTAATATTGGCCATGGCCTTCAAGTGTCACAGCTTAAGTCAATGGTGGCCCACATGGTTGGAGTGAGGCCTAACCCATTCACAAATGGGATACCAGGGAGGTCATGGTGGGTTGGATTTCGTCAAAGGCATCCTGATCTGACAATTCGAACACCCGAAGGAGTGGACACAGATCGAGCTATAATGCTGCGGCCCGAAATAGTTTCTTCATTCTATGATAACTTGGAGGAGTTGTACAACAAACTTAATTATGGGCCCAACAACATATGGAACTGCGATGAAACAGGTGTGCAAGCTGGCAGAAATTGTGCAATGAGAGTTATTGCAAAAATAGGGACGAAATGTGTTCCACAATTAATTGCTAAAAGCAGAGAATGGATCACTGTTCTAGCTTGTGTTAGTGCAGCAGGTCAAGCTATACCTGGTTACTATTTGTTCAAGTCCAAAAGGAACATTAAAAACTATATTGTTAACTGTGAGCCAAGGGCATGCATGGCAATCCAAGAGCATGCTTGGATGACCAAAGAATTATTTGTGGCATGGTTAAAACACTTCGCAAAAAATGTCCCAGGAGGTGTGTCACCAACCAACAGAAAGCTTCTAATCTTTGACGGTCATGGCAGCCATGTGGCATTCAAAACGGTTGAAGTAGCAAAGGCTATGGGAATAGATTTGCTCACACTTCCAGCACATTGCAGTCACAAATTGCAGCCCCTTGATGTTAGTGTGTTCTCACCATTTAAGAACTACTTCAAACAGCAAAGGACTATATGGCTCTCTGCAAATCCTCAACTTGACATTGGAAGGGAAGAGTTGGCAACACTTGCCAGCAAAGCTTTTGCACAAGCTTTGACTCCTAATAACATTGCAAGTGGTTTTAGAAAAATAGGAATTTGGCCATTAGATCGACATGCACTTGACTTGGATATGGGGCCAAGCCAAGCTTTTGTGGTTGAAGAGGAAGGAACGACATTGGGAGCAGAAACTGAGGGTGATACAGCTGATGAAGAGGCACAGTTCATGGCAGCTGAGACTTGTTTGAGGATAGCAGGTTGGAATGAGGAACAGATTGGATAGTTTGTGGATACCTTTTCTGCAAACATTCCCCCAAATCCAGAAAACATTGAGGCAACAGAAATTCAACAAGAACCAGCAGTTCGATCATGTAATCAGGCAGCTGAAAATGAAGAGAGTCTGAATCTGCCATCTGAATTTCAAGATGCAGCTTTGAACCTAGGGGTGCATCTCAATTTCACTCAAGTGGATGAAGGGTTGTCCATGCCATCACCACCGAATGTTGATCCTGAAGATGTCATCCATTACTTCATAATTGGGAGAAATTGGGAGGCTGAAAATGATGAAGAGCATGGAGTCGATGGTAATGACTCAAATGATGAAGAGGCTGACTATGTGCCATGCACAAAATTAAATGATCAGCAACCAGCAGGCAGCAGAAGCACTTTTTTGCAACTCCCAATGCAACGAGTGTGCCAATCATCTAACAGAGGTCGCAATGGGGTCCTACACCTTAGTAGGCAGTCTCAAATTTTGACATCGGATGATTTCTTCAATTTGCTGAATGAACAAGAGGCACAGAAGCAAAGAAACCAAGAATTGCAGCAAAGGAAAAGGGAGCAAATGGCTGAAAGGAAGGCAGAAAGAGAAGCAATCCTCGCACAGAGGGAGGCACATAGATTGGAGCGTGCTGCAAAAAAACAAAAAATTGCAGAGGAGAAACTGAGGTAGCGACATGAAAAGGAGCTTCAAAGGGAGCAAGCAAAGATTGCTAGATAGTTGAAGGAAAACCAAAAGTAGGCAGAAAGAGCAGAAAGAAACAGAAGTAAGAGTACTCCTACAACTCCTCTTCCAAGTCAACATCCAATTTTAAGGGACATGATTAACATTTTGTCTCCAGCCTTTGCAGCTCTTAGCAGCCTACAAAATGGGTCTTCTGAAGGCTGCTCTCCACAGTTACAGCTAACTCTAGAGGCAAATCATGCATTGCTTGCTTGTATAGCAAGTGCCATACAGAACAATCCACAGTCCTCAACATCTTCTCCAGTTGACGCGGAGTCAGTTGACCCCCAAGGACACACCACTTCATAATCAGATCTATGGATGTCTGATTATGATTTTTTGTTGTCAATTTTTTGACCTCAAAGTGTGCTTGACTGTTTTTTGTTGTCAATTTTTTGACCTCAAAGTGTGCTAGTCTATTGTATTGGACAGTCAAAGGATACTAGTTTGTTGTATTGGATAGCATTTCGATACTAGTGTCTAATTTTGTAGAACTAAATGGTAGTATGTTCTCAACTTATCTAATTCGATGTGTTCCAATGTGTTTTTTGTATATATGAAGACTCCTAGTCTTCTTTCCAAGTTAATGATCTATGCTTTTGTGATTCGAAATCAGTTTTGTGTTTGTTGTATTCATCTATCATTGATGTGATTTAAAAATATGACTCACTAGTCTATTCAAGATCTATGTTTTGTAAATAATGCATTTGGTAAAGGTTGAAAACATTATAATTCAAACTTTATATTTTTCCTGACATCAGAACTTTTTGAAAATTCAAACTTAATAATTCAATAAGTTTCTATGTATTTTCTCACATCTATTTATTTTGAAAATTCTAACTTCAATAATCAGAAAAAAGATCATAAATGAACACAATGTCTATATGGAACAACCAAGTCATCTTCAAGAACTTGACTGCAGGGAAATGTCGTCATACAAGTCCGGCTTGCTCTTTACAACTCCTAGTTGTGCATACATACATGCTCATATATATGTAGCCAACCCTCTCTGCATAACACTTTGGCCTTATATATATACAGCAAAATATATACATACATATAACTATCTATACTATATATATATACATATATACATATACCTCCTTATACACATACCACATATATATATACTAAATTATATGCCTTGTATAAGTATACATCTATATGCAACATATCCATAAATTAATCTATTTGAAATTATAAATTTTTGAACACATACACTTGGAAATTAATTTAATTGTAAATTGTAAATGTAAGTTTACAATGAATAATAAAAATGAACATTATAAATGAACACAATGTCTATCGGGTCACAGCCAAAGTAAAGTCTTGAAAGAATTTACCTAATATGTAATCTTACAAATTGACATGCTCTTCACAACCTCCTAGCCATTTGACATGCCTGCCACAACAAACAAATATAATACAACAAACAAACATGGACAATAGTTATTGAAATAAATAAAAAGATATACTAGTTAGTAAAAAATATAGAACAATAATTGAAACTTAGAACAATTTGAACAAAAAATCCTTAATTATTTGGTGTGTTGATAAACACAATTACCAAATTGCCCACCATGAACATCGTTACACCACCTCTCCTTGTTCTCCCATGCCTGCAAGAAAAGATTTACAACCACGGGTAGTCACAACCGAGGCTAGTAACATACAAACATCATATGACCTTTGAAATAATGCATGTACAACAACACATAATTAATCAAGTTCAATTGCGAATATAGTAGTAGAGGAGAAAAATTGTGAATGCCACTGGTTGCTATCCCTCTTATTTAGAAATTTGAATCTGACAATTGAATGCATTCAATTTGATTGTTGTGTTTCAAATATGAATTTGTTATAGCATTTGAATTTGTAGCTGCCAGTTACGTAGGTTTTTAGAGATGATATGACTGAATTCTACACTATATTTGGATTGGATGTTCATTTGGGAAGCCTTATATATCTATGATTTTTTTGCAGGTTTGCATGCATGCATAGAGTCATACAAACATATATCAGTAATATACATTGCAAAGCAGAAAAAACACCTAAATGTGTCACTTTTAACATCTAATTAAAACTCTTTTATCATTCAAATCTGCTCAAAAGTGAATGGGTCTAATTCACGTTAGCACCTTCTACAATCAATTTCACACCCATTACAAATCACTCCTACATATTAATCTCCTTACTAAAGCACTGGACACCAAACACATTAC
>VDFB02271358.1:1175019754-1175086292 GCA_007258455.2 Sequoia sempervirens | reverse complement strand
GTGTGGGGTTTTCTCCTAAAATATTTTTCTCCATGTAAATCATTGTGTTGTGGTATGCATTATTTTTATGTTTAAGTTTTTGTAACTAAAAATATCTATAAATTTTTGCATTATTCTCCTCTTAAGATTAGTGTAGGAGGTTGTTTTGCTACCTTAGCTTCCTTATAGGGCACATTTTTTTCCAAGTTGTTTTGCTTGTTGTTTTGGGATACCATTTGTGGTATTCTCCCCCACAAACTTCTATATATTAGAGCCTTGAAAAAGTGGTTTGTAAGAGTTTGTTTGCAAGTTGTCAAAGCGATGAAGTGCTACCAGATTACAAAGAGGATTGTTGTATTGATGTACTTCCTTGAATCTTATTAATACAAACATTGGTCTCTTCAGGTGTGGAGTTTCTTACTGCAAGGGTTTCTCCACGTATATCTTGTGTCACTTGTGTTTGATGACTTGTGGTATGGCAGATTTTTCTTTCATTGTTGTAATATTCAATCACATAATCTTTTTATGGTAATCTTGAACTTATAATTTCAGATTTGCAACCACTTTAATAAGTTCATATTGTTGTAAGCTATACCTTGATTTCCAACATTTGGTACCATAGCTAATGGTTCTATTAAGAGAGGGATGCCTTTCTTTTGAGTGTTGAAGGTTTTTTGGTTGTAGTGGGAGCTTATGCATTATGGGTTTTGTAGATTTGTGAAGAATATTGTAAACCATGGATTCTACCTCCTATCTAGATATTGAGAAGTTCAATGGAACTAGTTAAGAGATGTGGAAGTTGAAGATGGATGATATCCTTGAAGAGAGAGATCAATGATTGGTAGTTTCTAGTGAAAAGAAATCAAAATCAATGTCTAATGAAGATTGGACAAGAAGGCACGAGGAACCATTCAGTTATGTCTTGCAGATTCCATCCTCTTGAATGTTTTAGAAGAATCTAACACATATAATTTGTGGAAGAGGACATAGGTGATATTTACCAAACCAAGAGTCTAATAATAAGTTATATCTCAAAAGATGTTTTTATTCTTTAAAAATGAAGGATGGTGATTCTATTGCAGAAAATTCAAATTCTTTTAATATGATTATAAGTTAGCTTGCATTCATAGATTTTAAGATAGAAGAAGAAGATAAATGCATTTTAATACTTTTTTCATTACTTGAATCTTGGGAAAATCTAATTGTTGTCATAAGTGGTGGTAGTACAGAACCAAAGATGCATAGTTTCATTGCAATACTTCTTTCAAAAGAGATGAGGAGAAAGTCCATGAATGTGGGCTCCCAAGATGCCTTGCATGTGAGAGGAAGGTCCAAAGAAAAAGGAGGGTCTAAAGGGGAGAAGAAGAGAAACAAGTCTAAAGGACATTCTAAAACATTTGGGAAGAGTAGAGTAAAGTGTTGGAATTGTGGTAAGAGACTTGGCATGTGAAGGAGTGTAGAAAAAATAAAAATAATTCATATACTTCCACATAAAATTCCTTAAAAGATGGTGCTTCTGATGCTTTTTTAATTTCTAATAATACTATTAGTGATGATGCTTGACTTATTGATTCAGGTTGATTCTATCAAATGACTTCTCATAAGGAATGGTTTACTTCATATTCAACTTATGATGGGGGATAAGTTTTCCTTGGTGATAAAAACATGAAGAAGATTGTTGGTAAGAGAAAGGTAAAGTTTTGTTTCAGTAATGGGAGGGTTAAAACCCTTGATCATGTTTTACATATTCTAAGACTTGTGAGAAATTTACTTTTAGTATCCAAGTTGAATGATTCTAGAATGCATGTGACATTTGAAAAGCTTGGTTGCATGTTGGTAAGAGGGAGTTTGGTGATAGCTAACAGATCTTGGATTGGGACGTTGTTTAGGATTAATGCTTACACTTTTTTTAATTCTACAATGTAACTAGCACTGAAAATTTATGTTGTGGCACCATAGATTGGGTCACATAAGTGAAAAGGGTCTTAAGACCATTTTGAATAAAAAGTTGGTTGATGGTATTTCTAATTGTTTTGCTGGTAAAAATGAATTTTGTGAGCATTGTATTTTTGGTAAACAAAATAGATATTCATTTCCTAATGAGACTAATAAAACTAAGAGATTATTATAGATCATTAGAGATCATTCATTCAGATGTGTTTGGACCAGTGGATGTTGAATCTTTTGGAAAATATTGTTATTATGTTACTTGCATTGATGTTGTGTTAAGATACACCTGGATTTATTTTATGCATGCAAAATATAAAATTTTCACTAAGTTTAAGGAATTTAAAACCTTAGTTGAGAAGAAAACATATTATAAGATAAGGGTGTTGAGATTTGACAATGGGGTTGAATATTGTTCTAGGGAATTTGATGAGTTTTGTAAGCATGTAGGTATTTTTTAGAAAAATAATACTCCTTATACACCTCAACAAAATGGATAGCTCTAAATAATAAAATAAACCTTGAAGGAAAGATCTAGGAGCATGTTGAGTGGTTCTAAACTTGATAGATTCTTTTGGGCATAAGCTATAAGTACTGCATGTTATTTGGTTAATAGATCTCCTTGTTTAACTCTTGTTGATAAAAATATTTATGAAGCGTGGATAGGTAGAAAGCCTACTGTTTCACATTTAAGAGTCTTTGGTTGTGAGACTTTTGTTCATGTGCTTCAAGATAATTGTTTTAAGTTGGATCCAAAAGCACAAAAATGCATCTTTGTTGGTTGCAGTGAGAATGTAAAAGGTTATAGGCTTTGGAATCCACTAACCTGTAAAATGGTTTTATCTAGAGATGTGATTTTCAAGGATTTTAGAGCTTACTCAAGTGAAGAACAACCAAAGGAGAAGGATAAGAAAAAACAATTCACTTCAAGATAAATGTTGAGAAGCAGGAAGATTCACATGTGGAAGAACAACCAGATGGATTAGAGGATGGAGAAGAAGAAGAGGGCTCAAAGAGTTCAAATGATGTGCAAGATGAGCATGTAGAAGAAGAAGAGTAACAAGAACCCCTTACCCCTACCTTGAGAATATCCACAAGACAAAAAAATCTAGTTTCTAGGTATAGACCATCCAATTTTTGCTATGTATTTTCTTTGTTGAGTACTAATGATGAACCTAGATCCTACATGGAGGTTCTTTCTTCAGAAGAAAGTGAGTCTTGGATGCAAGCCATGTAGGAGGAGATGATGGATTTGGATAGTTGTGATACCTGATATCTTGTGAGTTTCCTCAAAGGAAGGAAGCCCATTGGTTGCAAGTGGGCATTTAAAAAGAAATTTGGTATAGATTGTCGGTTAGAGTGGTACAAGGCCAATTTGGTGGCCAAGGAATACTCCCAGAGAGAGGGAGTTGATTTCAGTGAAATATTCTCTCTTGTTGCTATGTTAACTTATATTAGATTCCTATTATCTATTGTTATTTCTTATGATTTTTAAATAGAGCAAATGGATGAACTAAAATTACTTTCTTGCATGAGGATCTTTAGGAAGAAATTTATATGCAATAGCCTAATGGTTTTTTTGTGAAAGGAAAAGAACACTTGGTTTGCAAGTTAAAGAGATATTTATATGGTTTGAAACAATCACCCAAGATGTAGTACCAAAAGTTTGATGCCTTTGCATTGAATTTGGGTTTTGTTAGGAGTGAAGAGGATCATTTTATTTACATTAAGGTGATTAATGATTAGATACTAATCATTGTCTTGTATGTTGATGACATGTTGTTTATGGGTAACATCAAGGTGATGTTTAGGGAGCTCAAGTCTAATATTTCTGACACATTTGATATGAAGGATTTGGGGGCTACAAAATATATTCGTGGGATGGAGATCAATAGAGATCGGGTTCATATAAAGCTTTGGTTAAGTTAGAGTAAGTATGTTGATACCATTTTGCAGAGGTTTAATATGCATGGTCGTGTAAACCAGTAAATATTCCATTTCTAATTGGTACTAAGTTGAGCTTAGATACGTGTCCTAATTCTGATGATGATATTGAAGATATTTCTAATGATCCTTATGATAATGATGTTGGTAGTTTGAAGTATGCAATGGTTTGCACTAGACCAGATATAGCCCAAGCAATGGGAGTTTTGAGTAGGTTTATGTCCAACCCTGGTAGAGAGCATTGGGATTTTGTTAAGAGAGTGTTTGGATTTTTTTTTGGCACTTCAGATTATTGTTTGGTTTATCATGGTACTGATGATGTGGATAAGTCATTAGACATACAGGGTTTTGTTGATGCAAATTAGGTAGGTGGCTTGGACAGTTGAAGGTCCACTAGTGGCTATGTTTTTACTTTGTTTGAAGGTGCAGTGAGTTGGATGAGTAAGAGGTAGCTTACAGTTGCATTGTCTAGCACCAAAGCAAAGTATATGATAGCTACACATGCCTCTAAGGATCCATTTTGGTTAAAGATACTTGGTAATGGCATTAGTATTGAATACAAGATAGTGAGGATTGGATGTGACAGTCAGAGTTCCATATGTTTGTTGTATAGATAGTTGTCATTGCACCAAAAGATTGAATTTTTAATGCCTGATACAATTGCCAGAGTTAATGAATCCACATGAGGTAGTTAAGCCATGTCACAAAACTGAGAGTTGCACTTCACAACACAAGGAGACCAAGGGTGCACACCTTACAACAATCCCCCCAACACAAGCAAGGGGTTCAAACCCATGACCCAGACTCTGATACCAATTGTTTCACAAATGGTTGTTGTTGCACTAAAAGATTGATCTGTTAATGCTTGATACAACTGCTAGAGTTAATGAATCCATGAGAGGTGCTTGAGCCATGTCACGAACCCAAGAGAGCTGTGCTACACAACACAAGGAGACCAAGGGTGTACACCTTACAACAATGTTTAGCAAAAAATCCTATGTATCATGCTCGTACTAAGCATGCTGATGTTTAGTATCACTTTGTGCAAGAAATGGTAGAGAATGGTAATGTTTTGATTGAGAATATTGACACTTTGGATAGTGTTTTAGATTCTCTCACGAAGCCAGTGACCACAAATAAGTTATCTTGGTGTAGGAAGGTCATGGGCCTTGATCATTGTACTTGATTATATATTTTATTTGTATCTCATGGATGTAATTGTAATGCATAATGTCAAGTGGGAGAATGTTATGATAGGTGATATTATAATTATTATCCCAAGTTGATTTATGTGTCTCCATGTTCTTTGGAAAGTGTTCTAGGCAACATGAGGGATAACATATTTATTATTTATTTTCCTATGACAAATTGTAATTGCATTCAAAGAGGTGGACCCTTTACAGTGGCACTTACAAAGCATTTTGAAAGGATATTCCTCTTGTGCATCCAAATTTGTGAGTGGGGACTACTTTGGTGTGCATGTCCTTGCATGTGTATTTGCATGTTTTGAATGCTCTTGCATCATTGGGCACCTAAGTTTGCATGTTGATGCATGCTCTTGGATGCAATCGTTGGAGTCGTCGGTGAGTTATGAGTAATTGGGTTTGACCAATTTTGATTGGCTATGAGTTAGGCAAACATGTGAAAGCCATGTTATAATTTAATTTTTTATTTCATGTTTATGGGCTGTCCACTAAGGGGAGCATGGGTTTTTAAGGTGGTTTTTCTTGTTATTTTGGGATATAATTTGTGGTATTCTTTCCCACAAACTTCTATATATTGGAGCCTTGAAATGGTGGTTTGTAAGAATTTTTTTGTAGGTTGTCATAGTGATAAAGTGCTATTAGATTACAAAGAGGATTGTTGTATTAATGTACTTCCTTGAAGATTAATACAAACATTGGATCTCTTTGGGTGTGGATCATTTTTTTCACAAGGGTTTCTCCAAGTATATCTTGTGTCACTTGTGTTTGATGATTTGTGGTATTGCAAATTTTTCTTTCATTGTTGCAATTGTCAATCACATAATCTTTCTATGGTAATATTGAACATATAATTTCAGATTTACAACCACTTTAATGAGTTCATATTGCTGCAAGTTATACCTTGATTTCCAATTATATATATAACAATTCAAATTCAATGTTAGTGCAACTTATTCATAAGAATTACTATTCACTAAAATGGAAAATGACTCAACATTTAGTCACTATCCATAAATTATAAATATAATCCATCGTAACTTGTAGCTAGAAATCCACCTTTTTAATGTCAAAAATTTGAATAGCCATGTGCTCAATAATTAGTGTCTTGTGACAAAGATCCTTATACAATCATCTTATGCCTATGATGAGTTAGGTGTAAGGATATGGAAGGATAAAACTGGAAATTTTTCTAGTCTTGTTTCTATTAGGAACTTCTCTATCTTAGCAAAGTGATAACTAATAGTGCCAAGGCAAGCATAAAATGAGAATGCACTACCTATAATTTTAACCATGAAACTTATATAGAAAATCAAATCCATAGCTAGAACAAAATAATGGTAATGTACAAAAAAGGACACACCCATGCGATTATAAGTAAAAATGCAATTGCTAAGAAATATTTCTTTTGCAAATAGGATAGGAACTCACTCCATTTAGTGACTACCATATTCACTACAAGAAGGTGAGATAATTACAAAAGGTCCATCTTTGACCAACAAAAATGCTACCATGAGAATCTGAAACATAGTTTTGTTTGACTACAACAATGTTTAGAAATAAGGAGAAACATTATCCCCTTTCATAAGAATCTGAAACATAATTTTGTTCGACTACAACAATGTTTAGAAATAAGGAGAAACATTATCCCCTTTCATAAGAATCTGAAACATAGTTTTGTTCAACTACAACAATGTTTAGAAATAAGGAAAAACATTATCCCCTTTCATGCAACTACATAAAGTTAATTCAAATTCTTTCTTAGGATGTCTCAATAGATTTATATTCTTGCTTTTATTTTCTTGACAAAATTGATTTGTTAGGTGATGATTGAATAGATTTATATTGAGACTTTCTCCATGCCCTAATAAAATCTCTAACAAAAGATAAAACGAATAATTATATAAATAATAGTAAAACTTCAAGAATATTACAAAACTTTTTATTTTAACCTTTTCCATTGCACAAATTTTTAGCTATTTAATAAAAAGAATTAAATAAGAAAAGGAAGTGAAGAAAGTGAATAATTTAACATTCCATCTAAACATATGCTAACTAGCACTTGCAGCTAAAGGAGGTTCAAGGATTATGCCGATAAAAAACTATTAAAGAGTATGTGTTTGTGCATGGTTGAGCTGCAAATTCTAGTTGCATGTGTCTGGATTAAATAGTTAATAATAAGTGCTAAATAATGAAATGAAATAAACTTAGACAAATCTAAATTTTTTTCTTATAGAAATTAAGTATTATCTAATTATGAAATATTCGCATAGAGATTTTAAACATAAATCAATACAAATGAAAAAAAGAAAGTTACCATCAAATCAATAAAAAACACTGCAAATGGAAATAGAATTTTCCCATCTAATTGTCAAATCAATATTTATCTCAACATAAAAGAGGCGTAAAAATTTATTAAAACAAGAAAAGATTACAAAGCAAGGCCATTAAATAGCCTTATCAAGCGCCACCAAATGGTCAAATATTTATGTGATAAGTGAAATTTTGAAGCTTTTACCTCATATTTTGGAGACTTTTGTCATTAAACGAGAGCTGGTTTACTGACAGAGACTTTTCCCATTAAATGAGAACTGGTTTACCGACAACTAAAACTTATTTTTCGATGACTTAATAATTTACAGACATAAAACTTATTTCAGACTCAAATCTCACCTAGTATGCACGGACTACTAAATATGCAACCTCACGACTTTGCCGGGCATTCATTAAAAGACTTTAACATCCTAAACAGACTGCCATACTTTTCTTATCAATTCTAAAATTGCTTTGCTCTCACGGAACTAGAAAGATAATATCTGGTTTCTTAATAAATATCGCCATCCTGCACAGTCACTTAGCTGTAAGCTTCTTTTTATGCCATCTTCCATAAAAGCTTCCACTTAGCTGTAAGCTTCTTTTTATGCCATCTTCCATGAAAGCTTCCACTTATATCCATCGTCCCACTACCAATGTCTTTCAATGACTTCAGTACGACAAAGTTAGAATGTTCCGATCATTATGTCGTTTAGTGTTTTTTCAGGCCCCTTCTCCTGTGTCTCCTCTACACCAAGACCTTTAGGTGGGCTTGCGGTAGAGAAGGTTGGTGCAGATTCCTTTTCAAGAATGTACAGTCATGGTCGAGAAGTTACAACTTTCGTGGGGGTGATAAGTGTGTCTCTTGTCCTACAAAAGCTTTTTCTATTTGTAAAGATTCAATATTTGGTGTGGTTTTTATCAATATCCTTGATTAGGTGGTAGAAAGAACAATAGTAAAGACGGAGAACTCTAGTTAATTAGAAAGTTTTGGTGTGGTTTTGATCAATATTCTTGATTAGTGGTAGAAAGAACAATAATAAAGACGAAGAACTCTTTAACTAGAAAGTTCTTTGGTGTGGTTTTGATCAATATTCTTGATTAGGTGGTACAAAGAATAATAGCAAAGACGGAGAACTCTTTAACTAGAAAGTTCTTTGGTTAGACATACTAGGCCTGGTGAAAAAATTGATGTTGAAAGGTTAGTTGGACAGATCTTCCATGTTAAGGGTTTTCTCCATTTTCTTTTTTCAATGTTGAGGGCTTGGAAAATTCATTGGTTAGAGGCCTTTTGTTTCTTTTGGTAAATCTGAGTTATTTTTAAGAAAAGGTTTTTTGTTTTGACTTTCGAAGGAAAATATTAATATTACTTCAATATGGGTTTGGCTTTTAGGTCTCCCTATAGAGCTATAGGAAGAAGAAATGTTCAAAGGCATTGCTACCTCCTTTCAGTACCTAGTTGTAATAGACACTCTTAGCAAAAGAAGAAGAAGAATCATAAGAATATGAAAAGAAGAAGATTCAAAGATTACTACACCAAAAAATCTACAGGCATTTGTAGAGGTGTACTCATTAGTTGTTGTGGATGTAACTAGTAAATAATATCACGATCATGCCATTCAAATAGTAATAGGGCATTTCCCACCATCCATCATTTCTTTCTTGGGAATGCACCCAAATGTTAGAGCAAGAGAAGAACACATTCAATACCGACAAGAGGTACCCTTTGGTCTCATTTGGAAAAAAAGAAAAATACACATAATAAATGTTGGTGTAAATAGGTATTTTACCTAGCTAGTTAACTAGTGGGTCCTATTTACATGTTAAGTTTACTTAGGTCTTATGAGGGAATCTTTTAAAATGGTATTAGTTGTCATTAGATTTGATCTTATCTTTTGACTTTTAATAATTGTGTCCTAGTAATTTAATAATATTGTTGAGGTAGTTGTCTCATTGTAAAGGATTAAGACACATGTCATGATCTTGTCTAATTCTATCTCACAATTTGCGTTTATAAGCAAGACATCATATGTATATCACATATTCAATGTATCAATCTTGCATCTATAATCATTGCAAGCTATTCTTGCCATTTTCTCTCTTATGAAATATATTTTGGTCTAGCAATTGTTCTTGGGGGTGTTGGGAGTTATCATTTACTCCTACATGATATTAGAGCTTTAGTGTTGTAGACATTTTCCTAGATTTGAACAACATATTTTGGCTTGAAAATTTTGCTGGGTGCAATTGGAGGTTTATTTTTCTTAGTTGATATGGTCATTATGTTTTTCCTTATGCCTCTTAAGCCTTTATTATTTCTTTATGATATTGTACAATGTATTACATATGATACAACTTTATGTAGAATTCTCCCACCACTAGTAGAATTTGACAAATAAATGACTATGTGCCTAAAAATTTTAGTCATGTGACTAACACTAGTAGTATTTGAAAAATAAATGACTAATTTGGTCATTTATAAGTGACTAATTTGGTCATCGGGCAAAATCACAACTAAATGACTAAATAAATAATTAAATAAATGTGCTCATTCTTAAAATCTTGGCCATAATCTTCATTTTAATAAACATACTCTAAAACCTTCATCAAGACCTTATTTTCAATCATAACCTGCCATAATTAATAATAAAATATTACAAATAAAATTACAAATAAATATTTTGTTTTGTGGTGTCATCATATGAACACCAAAGTTTCTTCTAAATTGACGAAAAACCACCAAATTATAAAAAATAACAAAAACCATAAGATAACCTAAAAAACTAAAACCCAAAAACCTTGAAAAACAAAAAAATAAGTAAAAGGAAGAGAAAAAACAAAAGATAAGAATAAGCAACCAAATAATCTAAGAGGAAAAAGGACCAACTTTTTTTTTGTAAGCATAATTTTTATTTTAATAAACATACTCTAAAACCTTCTTGAAAACCTTATTTTCAATGTAGCTTGCCAAAATGGAGTAGTGAGTCAAAACCCTATTTTCAAGATAGCTCGCCAAAATGGAGAAGTAAAGTGTGACACTTGATTTTGGATTGCAACCTCTGCCCATTTTTTCGCATCAGACACAATTTGTGTAGAATCTTGTGGTAAGTCACTTTCCATGGTTTTACTTAATTTTTCTTTTCAAATTTGTACTGGGTCAGGCCATATGATCCATATGATCCATTATTTTTAATAATTTTACTAGTTGCTTGTTGACTAACAATGATTATGCTCTTTTTTAGGCTAATTATGGAAAAGCAAATCCATCTTGTGTTACAGAAGTTAAGGATTTATATAGAGAATTTGGAATCGAGGTCTGTTTATTCTTTTCTTTTTTCTTATGGGATGTTAAAAGTGATCTTTTCTTTTTGAAGTTTCCACTATCAAATTGCATAGTTCATAGGAGAACTTACTTTTATCTATAAAAATGATATTAAGGGACATGTAGATTGAGTTGTCTATACAAATTTTAGAATTTGAACTCTTAAAATTAGCTTCCACTTTCTCAGGGGGCATGCAAATCACTTTTGAAGTTGAGTGTAAAAAATAGAGTAGCACGTAAAGAAAAATGATGAACACTAATAAAGTGAAAAGTGGCTCTTCTATCAACCATGTAGAGTACAATGAAAGGAGCGTAGGGATGGTAGGGGTTTAACGTTTACAGTGCAGTGGAACAATAGTTCAATTGTATAGTAGATGTCATCCTACTTTGTTTGAGAACTCTTACTAAATTACCAAAAATAGGAGTTCCCAAATGACACCAATATATATTATAAATAGAAAACAAAAAACAATATTTTCATATAAAAACAACACGAGCTGATTCATAGGCCCTATGAAAATCTCTAACTTTTTGGCTCCCCTTTGATACTTTTTTGCATAGTTACAGATTACATCTCCATGATTAAAATGGACTAGAAGGGTTGAAAGGGAACATGTTGGTCTTTTCCATTTATTGGGAAATAAAGAGTTTGAAGTGATTGAAAGAATCAAATGTAGATCTTTACTCTAGATGCTTTATTCTCATTCAGTTATTAATGTATCCATATGTAAACCATGATGAATTAAATTAGAACTAGAAGAAATTTCATTAAAACTACAAGAAGAGATCAGTGATTAGATGAATCATGGAAATGAAACCAACTACATAAGCCACAACAAAAAAAATATGCAATACAAATGATAATACATGCCTTCAAAGGAGTTGTCATGGATAAAGAATCATCCTCCCTTAGATCTCTTGTGAGAATTCCTGAAAGCTCTTCAGTTATCCACAATATCCACATGCTATGAGCTCTGCTACAAAGATTGTGCATAGTTCTTAGTTTATTCAATTTGGCGCTATTATTTTTATCCTATGATTTAGGCTTCAAACCAACCCCTAATTAGTATTTGTCTTCCAGAACTGTCTAGAAGAGGGTAATCAAAATCAGTACTCGAATATTTGAAAGTTGAAGATCCTTTCCCTCAAACTGAAGCTTTGTTCTCGACAAACCAGAGCTGAGACAAGCCAATAACTAGTGGAAAGGAAGTTGAATGAAAACTGAGAGCAACTAAAATCCTTCCTAAGAAAAGTGCCCTTTCCACTATAACTGTTGTTTCTAGTGTCTCACTGTTCATTTTTTCTGGCATCTCCTCATTTTTCATTTCCTTATAGAGAGATTTTGAAAGATGTGCAAGATGTTCTTCAATCTCAACAATCAATGTTGAGATCAAATGGAAGCATTGCTCTTGCAAATAAGGTGCTAAATCATTTATCCTTGAAGGAGATTTATGTGCATGAAGAAAACTTAAGAGGTCTTCTAGAATATTATTGGACCCCTCATCTATGGTATCTTTTATTTGACTAACCTCGACTCCAAAACAAGCGTTAAGGCGACCAAACCAATCTTCATCATTTGTCCTCATAAATCTAAAACTCAACCCAAGTAAATTGACAAATTTTAGGTTTCCTCTCTTGACAAGCCAACCCTCACTAGTAGTTAATTTGTGCAAATGAGTTTCAACATCTTTGTAACTTGCTAGAGATGTAACTATGGCTTCAAGGCATTTACCAACCTTAACTCTCTCACGCAAATTTGCAAATCGATCAACTATTATTTGTTTCATCCTACTAACAAACAAGCTTTCAAAAAGTTTATCCCACAGACTCTTTGAGTGCTTCAAAATAATCTCACACACACATTGCCATGGAAACTCAACATTTGAACCAAAAAATGTTTTTAGCCACTCCAAGCTCCCTTCAAATGCATATAGATTGTCCAATGTTTCTCTAATCAATGTCTCATTCTCTACAAGTTCCTTGCCACTTTTTACAAGATCAAGCAAATACTTTCTCCCAAGCCTGTCTATAGGGAGAATATCATTTTCACATGTCTTAAGCCACACTAAGCAAGACTTTGATATAAATTCACTCAGAAAAATCATCATGGTAGCTTGTAGCTTCTCTCTATGAGATTTCCACAACTGCACCTCATTGTTTGGATTTGGAATCCCACTAAACAACTATGATTCAAGTGGCACTACCAACATAGTCTTATAAAAAAGAGGCAAATCGTTTAGAACCTCCAAGAAGAGTTCCTTAGCCTAACATAGTGTTACCCGTATGATTCTTACCACATTACAAAAAATGGAACTAATTGCCCCCACCTTATCGATCTATCGATCGGACGTGTCTTTTGGTTCCAGCGATGCGTCGACGATTATGTTTTTTCATCGGCGTGAGGATCTTCTATCGGTGGGATGAGGTCTCTTGTTCCTGCAATGGTCCAATGGGGATGTCTCCATTGACGACATCCCAATCAAACCATTGTGAGAACATGAGACCTCATCCCACCGATAAAAGATCCTCATGCCGATGAAAAAATAGAACCATCAACGCATCATTAGAGCCAGAGACACGTTCGACCAATAGAACTCTTGGTGTGTGAAGTCTTCTAGCCATTTTTGTCAGAATGAAGCAAATGGAGTTCAGGGGTTTTGTTTTAGATGATATGGAAAATCTTGTTTGGAACCAAATAGAGCTGAATGGGTGTTTCAAACTCAATCAAATCTTGTTTAAAACAACCCAGCATGAAGAAAAGTGTACTTAGAAGATTGGGATTTCTTTTCCGATCATCATGATTTGGTTTAGAGCCAGGAAATTGAAGCAAAATGGTGATAAAGAATAATAGGGCATAGGTAAAAAATGTGTCAAGTTATTTTGGAAAAATGTGCCTTAAACATTAGAGATCTTCAAATTTGGGAAAATATGTTGAGAGGTTCCTTGCAAAATCCATTGTGTGCACATTCTGTAATCAATCATTTCATTCCATGAGATGACATCTCTTTGAGGAATTCTGCCAAACAATTCAGGTGTTTTGTCTACGATTCCACATCTTGCATATATGTCTACCAGAGCACATCCAACTATAACATCCATGTATCTTTTTAATTCCTCTATCTTTCATCAATCTCTTTACTATTTGAACATCGTACATATGTTTTAGAGAAGAACATAAGTTGCAACATTTTTAGGATCCAACTAAAAATATGAATGGTTGATCAACCATGCACACCTAATGATCAACTATATATGTAAATTGTAATGCAATAAGGGTTACTAACATGTCAAGTATGTACAACCCTCATCCACTAAACCTACATGACTGCATGCACCTAGAACCCAAGCAAAGCTTGTTAGGATGTGTTCTAGAGTGCTTCATTAATTCAAAGATTTTGAAAGGTTCCTTGCAAAATCCATTTTGTGCACATTCTACAATCAATCATCTCATTCCATGGGATGAATCTCTTTGAGGCATTCTGTCAAAAAATTTAGGTGTTTTGTTTATGATTCCACATCTTGCATATATGTCTACCAGAGCATATCCAACTATAACATCCATGTATCTTTTTAATTACTCTATCTTTCATCAATCTCTTTACTATTTGAACCTCATACAAATGTTTTAGAGAAGAACACAAGTTGCAGCATTTTTAGGATCCAACTAAAAATATGAATGGTTGATCAACCATGCACACCTAATGATCAACTATATATGTAAATTGTAATGCAATAAGGGTTACTGACATGTGAAGTATGTGCAACCCTCATCCACTAAACCTACATGACTGCATGCACCTAGAACCCAAGAAAAACTTACAATGTTAGGATGTGTTACATAGTGCTTCATTAATTCAAATATTTTGAAAGGTTCCTTGCAAAATCCATTTTTGTGCACATTCTACAATCAATCATTTCATTCCTTGAGATGACATCCCTTTGAGGCATTCTGTCAAACAATTCAAGTGTTTTGTCTATGATTCCACTTCTTGCATATATGTCTACCAAAGCATATCCAACTATAACATCCATGTATCTTTTTAATTACTCTATCTTTCATCAATCTCTTTACTATTTGAACCTCATACAAATGTTTTAGAGAAGAACACAAGTTGCAGCATTTTTAGGATCCAACTAAAAATATGAATGGTTGATCAACCATGCACACCTAATGATCAACTATATATGTAAATTATAATGCAATAAGGGCTATTGACGTGTGAGGTATGTGCAATCCTCATCCACTAAACCTGCATGATTGCATGTACCTAGAACCCAAGCAAAGCTTACAATGTTAGGATGTGTTCCAGAGTACTTCATTAATTCAAAGATTTTTAGAGGTTCCTTGCAAAATCCATTTTGTGCACATTCTGCAATGAATCATTTCATTCCATGAGATGACATCTCGTTGTGGCATTCTGTCAAATAATTCAGGTGTTTTTGTATGATTCCACATCTTGCATATATGTCCACCAGAGCGTATCCAACTATAACATCTAGGTATTTGTTTAATTCCTCTATCTTTCATCAATCTCTTTACTTTTTGAACCTCGTACAAATGTTTTAGAGAAGAACATAAGTTGCAACATTTTTAGGATCCAACTAAAAATATGAATGGATGATCAACCATGCACACCTAATGATCAACTATATATGTAAATTCTAATGCAATAAGGGTTACTGACATGTGAAGTATGTGCAACCCTAATCCACTAAACCTGCATGACTGCATGCACCTAGAATCCAAGCAAAGCTTACAATGATAAGATGTGTTCCAGAGTGCTTCATTAATTCAAAGATTTTGAGAGGTTCCTTGCAAAATACATTTTGTGCACATTTTGCAATCAATCATTTCATTCCATGAGATGACATCTCTTTGAGGAATTCTGTCAAACAATTCAAATGTTTTGTCTATGATTCCACATCTTGCATATATCATCTACTTAAGCAAGTTTTTCTTATAGTTGTTGTTATTTGGTGTTTTCAATGTTGTAGAGTCAGATTTTCCTGTATGCCTGAATGTCTTTTTTTGTAAAATCAAGTTTATACTATGCTCCCGCAAGTTTCAGTGATGAGGACAACAGGGGATGGTGGGACGTGTTTTTGGTACAGGGGTAATTTTGGGCCATTTTTTAGGGGATGGTAGGGGATGGCTATAAAAAATAGGGAAGTTTTTAAAAATATAGAGAAATTTCAAATATTCATATCATAACATTGATAAAGCATTCATCATAGGCATTGTAGAAGATTAATACATAACATTAGACTTGAATTGAGATTTCACATAAGAATTGACAAAGTAACAAAACTCAAATTCTTTTATTGTCAATGTGCATACATATTAAATAAGAATTATAAAAAAATCCCCAAAGGCTTCAAGTTTCAACTATAAAATGACAAAATATAGAAAATATATGGTTGTCCCTAATTAGCAGATGCAATTGGTAGGTTTGTATCAAAATTGGAGCTCAAGTTTGTGTCATTGTCAGATGCAAAGGTAGGGGGAAGTTTCTAGGTCCCCCAAGTCCCTGAAACATTTCTAGGACGGGGACAAGGGTACCACGGTAGGGGACGGGTCCCTGTGGAGCACTGAGTTTATATGGTTTGGGGTTTCAAGGTGGAGTTTTACCTGACCACAGAACACCTATGTGGTTGGGACAAAGGTATACACCCCTCTTGTTGATTACACCTTATCATCTACTAGAGACCTCTGGGTGACTCTTGGAAATGGTATTGCGATGGATTGAGGGGGAAAACAATAACATAGGTCATTATGACAATAAAGTGGAGGTTGGTATGTACACTATTTAGGTCTTGTAAGATTCTAACCTAGAATCTAGAGGCACCAATTAGGAAAACCCTAGTTTGAGCCTTCCTAAAATAGTTTGCAATAACAATACACAAATGTAAAAATGTATTTGATTTTGACTTGTATATCTGAATAGCTCTATTTCTTATTGAATTAAACATTTAAAAATTGGTGCAGGAGCACCAAGGTATTTGTGAAATGTTGATTCATGGAGGTCTTAGGTCAGTTTGATTTTTGAGTCTAGAATTCATTAATAAGGTCATGATTGACCAATTCATATTGTAAGCATGTGTAGGCATAATGAAGAGTGTTGGAGGTAGTGGGGGAGCTGTGAGAGGATGGTAATGTCATTTTTCAATAAACCCTACCCCAAGCTAGTGTAAAGTGAGGGTTTTTATTTACAGAGGTTAGATGAGAATTTTCCCATCTAAAAATTGTTGATTAGGGCCCTATGTTGACAGGTAAGAAGATCTGAGTGGTTGTTTGGAGTTGGAGGAAAGAATTTGAGGTACTTCCTTTGAAATAGAGACCTAATTGGTCTATTAGGACAACGTTGTTTCTAGGTTTTGCGTGAGATGGTCCAAAATGACCCATGATGGTTTTGAAGGTAAGTTATAGTTTTCCTTAAAGGGTGTCTAAAAGAGTCGATAGATTGATTGTTGAGTGGTTCATTGTGAGATAGTAAAAAATCTAGGTTTGCAGACCTACTAGATGAGTTGAAGAGTTTTTGTAAAGGAGTGATTTGGAAGAGTTTTGTGAATCAATTGGTTGTTTGAATCAGCTTGTTTTGTGATGATTTTTTCAAAGCCAAATTACTTTGCATCAAACACTTTCCATCATATTGAAGCTTGATGGGAAGAAGGGTCCATTGAGAGAACTTAAGGGGTTTTACTTGCTAGGAGGAGAGAAGTTGTGGAGTACTTGTTGGCTTGAACAGGTGATTGAGCTCACCTTCCTTGTATTGAAGAGGATGTACCAGGTATGTATTTCCTTAGTCAAGATTAAATTATAACTGTTGATTTTGTGATGAAATGGTGTTGATGACAAATCATATAACTATGATAGTTGAAATTATTTTGGAGGTCATATGACATTCTTTTTTAGAACATTTATAAAGAAAGTATAGATTAAAGTTTGTTTTGTAGAAGCAGTGAGTAGGCTACATTCCTCTGCTTGCCTCAAATCTTGATTTGGGTGATGAGGAAAGAGGTATAATTCCTTCTATTACCTCACACTTGTTCCATTCATGTAATCACCTTGATGACTGTTACCTCACCCATGTTCCAATCATGTATTTACCTTGATGATTGACTGACTTGTTTTTAGGGCTTACAACTTACAAGAAAAATGAAGGCCCTTTGACATTTTAGATCATCTATGATAATTTAATTACATCAACAAAAAACCATGGAAGGATTTAAGTACTTAGGGTTTTGTTGAAGATATCACTATACTATTTGAAGATTTTGGTTTGTACCTGTTTTAATCCAGATGTTATGCTTTTGGCCTTGAGATTGAGTGAGAATCTCAAAACTTACATTTTTTGGTCCTGCCAACAGACTTTTAGTATGATATGGTTAAGATGGTTTGATTGAGAATTTGAGAACAATAAATGATAGGCCTCAATCTTTTTATGTCATTTAAATATTGGAATAAAGATTATTGGGCAGGACAACTTAAGACCTTAGATTTGCACCAATTATATATCAACTAGAGACTTGACCTATACCTCATGTAACTCTCCATGACTATAAATATGATCTTCAAATTATAAATATATACATTCTACACAAGATTTATTTGTTTAGTTGATACTTAGGGAATGTGTAAATATGATAGTGAATACCATGAACTAGTTAGCTTTATCTACTAGTTACTTCTAAGCAACTAAGGACATTTATATTTCAATTTTAAATAAAATTTCAATATTGAACTTCAAAATTTAGACAGTTGCCACCTGCACTACACATAAATGGAGGCACCCTTTTAACACATTTCTTTGATTATGCTTTCATCTCCTTTCACATTTGAGTATACTAACTTATTTTGAAAAAAAAATTGATTTTAGTGTTCTATCCCATGGCTTAGTTCTTGTTTTTGTGTTGAACAAAAATCAGACACTAAGCTTCATTGTCATGTTGGATTGTCAGAAAACTACAATGTGAAAATAACTTCTTTAGAGTCTTCATTCTATTCTATCTTTGCAACTTTTTTCTTTCCAAATTTATTTTTACATACTAACAATGAGCATGAAAAAATTATTGTAGGAGTGGGAGGTTATTCTTACCTATATGAGCTACTTTGGTGGGCAAGCATGATTACCAGTAAGTGCTTATTACTTATTAAATTAGGTTTAAGTGACAATTGGAGAATATTAATGTTTGAAAATTAACATAGATTACTTGCATTCAAACTATTAATTTCCTTATTTACAATCATTTTTGAGATTGTAGTTGTATGGTTGGACAGTTTATATATTCATTGTTTTCAAAATTTACAGTTTATCTACTGTGACTTCACTGCTATTCCTTAACAACTATTTTAGAATCAAAATTTTTACTAAAAATTACATTCACCGTCTTTTACGAATAACTACTAACTACCCTGCAAACCAAAAATTCCTTTTTGTTGCCCATAGTTTTGTAGAACCCCCAAAAACTAACTATAGACAGCCAAAAAACTCAAATTCATGGTAGAGGATTATGTTAACTGTAGAGCTGCAAACAAGCTACTCGCCATATTTTCCATAGATACCCCATTCTTCTTCTTCTTCCTCTGAGGTCGCTACTCCAACTTCTTTAATTGCTTCACTTGAGCCTTTTCCTTTGCCTCAACCTCTATTAATTCCACAATCAATTTCAAAGCCTCCCACCTGTGTGCTGCTCCCTCTCTCCATCTGGCTTTACATTTTCCTTATGGCCATTTCACAAAGGGTACACATTTCACTGTTTCTTCATCCTCTTCACTTTCAATTCCCTCACCGATATCCATCCCAACTCCCAGAATCATCCATTCCAACAGTGAGTCCATGTTCTTTAGATAATCCTTATGCACTAGTGCCTTCATCACCTTTTTCACAACTTCAATCGACTCTTGCAAATCTAAGCCCCAAGCCATTATAAGTGAATAAATGTCCAAATTAGTTTTGTACCTATGCGTGAGTTGGATGAATCCTCTTCCTAGAATTAGTTGCACTGACTTCATTAATCGTTCATCGTTGTACAAGAAACACCCCATCAGTCTCTTTATCAATGGTTCTCCATAAAAGTGTGAGAGTTGTTTCTTCATTTTAAGCATGAAACCAACCTCCATCACCTTTGCAACAACAAAGCCACCACCTCCTATACACCATTTTCACACTTATTGTTTGCTACAGTAGAGGAGCATCAAGAAATTAATGCCTCAAGAATTTAGTAACTTCATTCACATTCCTTTCCATAAATGCTCGACATACATCAGTCATCACCGCCACCTGACTCCACACACTTCTCTCATTCACTTCAAGAATTAAAACCTACAATTAATCCATTTTAGAGCTCCCTAAATGCACCACTCATTTTAGTCTTATCATTAGGGGAGAACATTAATTTTAAATATCTCAACAATGCCTCGGGATGTCACATTAGTTAGAATAATCATTATCACTGTATTAGTGAGACTGTGATTCTTCTTCCACCGATAGCCAGCTTTTCCACCTACGAAAAAATTTCCTTAGGTCTATCAGCGAGACACTAGATAATGTCACCCCAATGCACCCCAACTCCACCGATATACATTATACACTTGATAATACATGGTTATATCGGGCCATTGGGGGAATGCAAACATTTTTTCCACCGATGTTCATGTGTCACAACGATGTGCCTACTTTTGTTGACTATGTCAGTCTATTGGGGAGAGCACCTTAGGAGTTAGCCTGATAGGGTATTGTTACACCGATGCTAGGTTATGAGCTGCTTTCATTGGCCATCGACAAGGCTATAATGGGGGTTCCACCGATGAGGCATTATTAGGCCGATAGTGCTAATTTTTATTTAGGGATGGGAAAGATTTATGGAGCCTCATACTATTATGGTCTCATTCTTACTATTATGCTTTTGCAAGATTTTTTCCAAGGGAGTGAACTATTTGACAAAATTCTTTGGTAGACATGTATGGAAAATGTGGTAGCATAGACAAGGCAGTGAACTATTTGAAAAAATGCCTCAAAGAAATGTGGTCTCATAGAATTACATGACAAGCAAATGCAAGTGGCAACTACTCCTAGTTATTAGTTATGCAATGCTAAGTAATTGCATTACTTAGGTTGACTTTGCAAAAACTATATTGTAATTGAAATTTTGTCATCTATCAACATCTAGTTATTAGTTATGCAATGTGAAGTAATGCTTTGAGTTTGAAAGGTGTGCAATGCAATGTAATCAAAGATCTGAATATAAAATATATAAATCTATTTTTTACAATTCATTAGTTAAACTCTTTATTTTATTTTCTCTCTATATCTCTAGGCTATGGAAATGCCTTTCAATTTTAAAAAAAAAAAGTTTTTTATCTCTTGTTCTACATTTTTTTACCTTTTTTTTAAATCCGATTTTTTTCCGATTTTTGAATGCATGGGTTATGTTTTAGAGCTTTAATGCCACTGTTTTTATACATCCCAATGTATTTCACCTTCACCTTGCAGTAGTAGTAGTAGTGATCTCATATTTCGTTCATGGTAATGTAGTGTTTATATTTGTGGCCTTTATATTTGATTAGCATGAAGTTAATAGTAACATTGTAAGCAGTGCAATGAGTGTTGGTTTTTTAGTAAATTAGATTGATCATTGCAATGATTTTAACACACACATGCAAGTACTATTTAAGTAAGTAATGGTTGTTTTATTATGCAAACAAGGGTAATCATTACCTATGTAATATAATATGTTTTTCTTTTTCTTTTTGCAGAAATGTATTGATAAACTCAAAGAAGGGGATAAAGTTAGGGAGTCAACTTGAAAGGAACAAGAGATGCAAATGTAAACATTCTAAAGGTCACAAGTAGCATACCCTTTGTTTGTGAAGACAAAATAAATGTAGTTGTTCATCTAAAAGAGAAAGAGGGAACCTTCACACAATGGCCACTAAAATATTTTTAGAAAATGACATAGTTGAATATGTTTATCATGTACTAGTTAATGTTAGACATCTTGGATCACTGCTTTATGCGGTATTTTGAATATGTTGTTTAGGGATCTTAATTATAATGGTGTATTTGAAAGAGTTGGAAACTCTTAGACAATTTTGACATTTTTTATTATATTTACATATATACTCTTAGACAACTTTGACATTTTGGAACTTTATATATATATATATTTGCATTAAATTTTTTTATTGCAGATTACCTTTATTTATCACGATGTTGAATCAATCTTTTAATTCTAGCATGTTGTAGCTTGTTCGTATATGTAATATTTTTATTTTCTTTTATGTTTTAGTTCAAGTTTAATATTATATTAGTTTTGCATTATAAAATTTATGGTACTTAATAAATTATTCATTTCATGACTATATTTACTATTAATTAATGGAAACCAATAAATAAAAATGACTAAATTAATGACTAAATATATGACTAAAGTAATGACTACCATGACTAAATAAATGACCAGTTAACAACAATCAATGACTAAATTAATGATTAAAATATGACTAAATACATGACTAAATAAATGACTAAATTAATGACTAAATCAATGACTAAATCATTGACCAAATCAATGATTAAATAAATGACTAAAATAGTTTAGTCATAAATTTAGTGGTGTTATAAATGACTATAAATAAACCACTAATAGTCACGTGACTAAACTTAGTCATTTATATACAATTTTTAGTAGTTTATTTAGTCATATATTGTTGTTTGTGTACTAGTGCACTTAAGTCTTGTCATAATAATGTTTTGTCCTTGCACCAATTACATACCTTATTAACAACTCATTATGTAGTGCTTTTAATGTTGCATATCTTAAGGGTGTAATTCCCACAATTTGGAATGGTTTTAACTATAGTATTTTTAACTTTCCTAGTCTTTTAAACTTATTATCATATATAGTACCATTAATTTTTATATCATGCTATGATTTCTATTGTTTCTTCTCTTGAGTTTGATTGTATACTACTAATAACCATTGATCTTCCAAATTCTCAAGATTTGATAACCTTTCTTGTAAAGAATCTTCCTCATTTAACTACACTTTTCTTGAAAATCATATAAAAAGTACTATATCAAATAAGAAAAGTAGCATCTAATCCATATACTAGCTCAAAAGGGCAATATTTTCTTAAGAATTTATATGTAGTATTGTATTTTGTTAGTGTGTTAATTTTTTCACTTAGGGTAGATTACTCTGATTAGTTTCTCCTGGAAGGTTTTTCCCATGTGGGTAGTTTTCTTAGCCATCACCTTTTTTAGGGCTTTAAAATCCTGTACAATATGTAAACTGGATCTCAATGCATTTTCCATTCTTCTGGTGAAAGAGCCTTGAGATTCTCTCATATTTGTGAAGGTGTTATTTGTAGTTTGTGCTCTTGGGTTTGGTGGTCATACCCAACATGGTATCAGAGCCACCCAACTGCAACTCCTTCTTGAGAGTTTTCATCAAATTATTTCGGATCATTTTTTTGGCATTGAAGTCAGTAAGTTTCCTCTAGAGGGCATGCTTTTCTTCTATGGGCATTTATTTTGCAAGTCATTTTTTTGCCACCTTTTTTATGTCTAAGAGGCACTTTGTCTGCTTGATTGGATACATGTGATTCCTCTTGTAGAGGCATTTTCCAAGTGTCTTTCCTTAGGTAGAGGCATGATTTTTGTAGTTGGGAGGTGGATGATACCAACATATTCCAATAACATTGTGGATATATCTTCAAATTCCAACTATTGCACATTTTATTACATGTCATGGCCAATTTGGTGCTTATGATGTTAAATATTAACTTGACCCATTACTCTAAAATGGTGATAGGACTATTGTATGTATACAATATCATGAAGTTTTCTACTAGATCCAAAATTATTATTCTTACAGAATTCTTCCCTTGATCATTGGTGATACTTAATGAGGGCATCCAAATCTTATGAGTATATTTTTATAAATAATATTTATGACAGTTATAGTTGTACAATAATTGGTTGCTTCCACCTTTTCCTGTGTGTAATATTTCCATGCCTAGTGAATGATCTAACTTTTAAAACCAAAAAACACAAAAATACAAGCAAATACTCAGATTAGTTGACATAGATTCAAACAACATAGAATTTTAAAAAATAAAACTATGTCAAACCTCCCATTATGTAGATTTTCCGGTGATATTCAATGTGATGTGTGCTCACTAGTAATTTTGGAAACATAGCAACACTCCAAGTAAAAATGGCTAATTGTTGATTTTTATAGATTGAGGGTGAAATAAGATGAATAGCTATATGATTTGATCAAAATATCAATGGTTAGGATGAGAGAGAATCTCTCAAGCCATGAGATTGTGCCACTTGGCATAATGTGGTAGTCTAAGAGGATTGAGGGGTATTTTGATGTGCCTTGGAAGATATGAACCACAAAGGCATCTCTTGTCCTCACACTCCAAGAGAACAAGAGGGAAATTTTAAATTCCCTCTTTATGAAAAGGTGGCATTTCTTTTGTAAGAAAGACCCGTGTGGGGGGTCTTTTCTAAAAATAAATAAATCAATGTTGAGAAGACTTGATGGGTGAGAGGAGGATTAGGACCCACTTAATCGAGGATTGAGTTTGTGCACAATTTTAGGAGATTGATTAGGTGGAGAGTAGGGAAGTGATGAAAGTGATGGAGGATGTGACACTTGGTGGAAACTAAATAAATTAAAATTAATTAATTAAATTTATTTTGAGTGGATGGGATAGGATGTAGGGTATGGGTAAATAATTAAATCAATCATTTACCTTAGGCTAGAATAATAGAAGAATAGGATAAATGTATTTACACTAGCGGGATGAATAACATATATTGATTAAATAAATAAAAAATTATTTAATTAATATGATGGGTTGGGAATAGATGAATTAGAGGTAAAATTGACCAAATATAATGGTCAATTTTAGTTATTAGTATTTTCCATTTGGTTAAATACTAAATTCCAATTATTATGAGTCTTGCATGTGATTTTATGTGTGGGGGTTCTACAGGCCCAATAACATTAATAACCCATTTTTTCAAAGGGTATTTGCACCAATATTAATCATAAGGGAATTTCATATCTCACATTCCATTTTCCTATTTTACAGATCATACATCACATCTTTTGCATACCTATTAGAATCCTTTAGTAAAGTGGGTCACCATAACCCTCATTAATTTTTGACTTAAATTCCATCACTAGAGTTGTTGCATCTCATGTTCTATGGTCACTCTTTATATAATATCATGTTTTGCCTCATTACTATTGTTTGAAAGACATGTGCCAATGTTGTCATTTTCTTGTGCCATGATATCTTCCCTAGTAGGAGAGTTTTTAGGAGAGTAACAAACTAGATGTTCACGACTTTCAATGGTTGGATCTTCTAAAATAATTTCATCACAAGTAGGGGAGTCGTCAATGGTTGGATTGTCTTGCTTATCAATGATGGTATCCTCTTGTTCAATAATTTTTTCCTTAGTAAGGGAAGAGAGACAAATAAGACTCTCATAACAATCATTGATTGGATTTTCTAACACAAAATATCTTCTTCACAAATAAGAGAGATATTGGGAGAAGACCAAGTTTGATTTTCATGATTTTCCACTAAAAAATTATCATAAGTAACTAGTGAAAGGTGGAAAATTGTCATTGCTTATGGTTTAGGACATAGAACAATAATCTTCTTCACACTCTCATTCAAGGAAAACCCTAGAGATCTCAATCTAAGGTATGCAAAGGAGAAAGAGATCTTGAAATAGGGCATCCTAGGGTATGATCAATGACTTCAAGAGGGTTCACCACCAAGCTAGGGCTTGGAAAGGCAAGATATGCAAATGACATACAAAATGTAACTAGATGACCTAGAGAATGGAAATGAATAGAGGTTGACGTGGGAGAAAGATGGGGTCAATAAAAAAACTCCAAAACCCTAAAATATTGCTATTTGATGCCCACTAGGATGCATATTACAGTTGTGGCATATGGGTCCTAGGTGGGTCTGGAAGAGCTAAAAATTTAGAATATGGAGTTGTAGACTGAGAGGAACAAAACCCATAAGCTGTTCTGTAAAACCCTAACTAGGATTCATACACCTAGAATATCACGAAGTGTCCCAAGAGCAGAACCTTGAATTGGAACTTTGCAAGCCTCTGAAGATGGAACAAATAAGTACTTTCCCATTGATTTCATGCAAATTGGATGGATATTTTCCCCTAGATCTGAGTTTTCATGAGTCTTGACAACTTTGACAACATTTGCAACTTTTCCATTTTGGTACTTTTGAAGGCTTCAAATCCACTTTTCTTCAATCTATAAACCTGCAATCCCATATCAAAGAGAGGAAAAATTGCTAATTGTTAGGAAATGGGGATTTTCCTTGGTCAAACCCTTTTTAGGTAATTAAACCAAATGATGAAATAATGAAATAGAAGCATGAAATATGCAATATGCAATGATGATACCTTGAATGATGTCTTGTAAATTTGCAATCTAACATGAAATGGCCATGAAGCATGTAGATCTAGATCTTGAGATAAGTGTAGAACAATGCTTAATCTTGGATCTTGAATCCAACATCACAACACTAGCTCAACAACATGCTTGATTCTTGATAACCTTGACATGATGATGGATCTTGAATTGCTACAACAATTGATGAAGAATTCTTCCCTTGAATGCCTTAGAAATGTTCTTGAAGACTCTATAAATCTCTTGTGAAGTCTTGTAATCATAAAATTACTATTAGGAATGCTCTCTTGAAAGTCTTAGGTGAAAATGAGTGAAATAACCTTGTATTTATACTTGTTTATGCCAAATTTCCCAAAATTACAACACTACAAGCTGTCATTAGATCTAGGAAGATAAAATACCACCAAGAATTTGAATTAAATTTGATTTTGGGCCACATAGGAATCATATACTAGAAGTGGCATATGAGTCCCATTAGGCTTGACTATGGGATACATTTTTCAAAAATGCTTAGAATAATGTAAAATCAGGATCGAGACCCAAAATCCTAGGTGGGACTCATACACCCAAGGTGGTGTATGAGTCCTAGATCACTAAATATTGGCCACAACCCAAAAAGACATGCATTATGATTGGATGTTGGTTTATGTTGGGATTATCCTCAAAAAGATGCATTAATTAAGGCTTGTGGATGTAAAATAAGGTCAATTAAAGCATAAAGATTCCCAATTAATAATGAGAACCCTAGATTAGTGTGAAAGTGTAAAGGTATGCTTCACAACACCATAAATAAGGAACCATTAAGTTCATTTAGTTTACAAGGGCCCAAAACTTAATGTGAAGGTGCAAATAAATATACTTTGCAACATTAAATTAAGGTAAAATTAGGTCTATTTAGCTTAAAAGGGCCCTAAATCCAATGTGAATATAGAAAATACATTACAACACTAGTTCAAGGCAACATTAGGTCCATTTTAATGTTAATTATTCCAAATTTAGGTGTGAAAATATAAATGATGACATTTTTCTACACTACATTTTATTGTTCTTCGTAATTCTTGAAAGAGCCCTAAAAAATAATTCTTTTTTGACATCCTCTAATCATTCCTCCTCTTCTTCTTCTCTTCTGTGTTCTTCCTCTTCAATTTCTTCCTCATTATTAGAATCTCTTGCATTAACAACAACTAATCTCATCTATTTCTGATATCATTTCTGATATCTTCTCTTATCATGTCTCAAAATATTTCCAACACTACCTTTAATCTGGGTCTTCCTCTTCATGGTGGAATCTGTTTCAATGAATCATGGTTTCATCTCTCAATCATTCAAGACTCTACACACACCCACAACAATTATTTTGAGCTCTCCACAATCGTTACTCTTCCACATATCCTGGTGGATACTCTCCATGGTCAGGATTGCTTTCTTTGATACCAATTGATGCAAAAACACCTCCCTTGCTTAAATCAACATCTCCTGACAACAAAAATAACTTGCTGCTCTAAACAAAAACCCAAATAGTAACTATAATTTTGGTTTAAATTTATAAATTTCTCACAATGTAAATTGAAATATGCAATATTTACAATCAAATAATAATAAATTGTTATCAAACTTCTTGTAATAACCTATTCTAATTATTACTTGATTATATTATTGCAAATGACATTATGAATGTTTAATTTTAAAAAGACATAACTAAGCAGCTATTTTCAATCATAGCAACACATTTCTAATTAAAATGAGTCAAATATATATATATATATATATAATTTTAATGTCAATTACAATATCCAAGTTGACTTGGCTCATAGGGCCACAAATTCAATACAATAAATAAATTTTACATCAAGGTTACATCATAGACCATGATAATGATGAAAAAATCCAAGGTTTCCTCTTGAAACTCACCTCCACTAGTGGACGAGAACATGGTTGAAGCACTTTACCACCCAACCATGAAGCTTACGCTTCCCTGTAATTCTTCCAACTTGAAGAATACTTGACCTTGCATTGAAAGTTTAGCAAGAGAACAATCTGCAAGGTGGAATCTAGTGCATGCCCATACATCAACATGCATCTCTATCTATGATTAGAAAAATGCAAGATCTATGATAGGAATGGAATAGAGTGTTATCACAAGTCCATACATACATAATGGGCTCATTGCTTGTCCAAGCATAAAATTTAAGTTGCAACAACAAACGATAGGTTTTGGATAATGAAAAAACCTATACTCTCTGAACTCCATTTCAACACTCATCCCAAAAGGTAACTTTCAACAACGTAGTTATTCCATAGAAACTATCTACCCTCCAGAAGCATCTAACCTGAGGTGCTCTAGTCTACTTAGGTGTTGTTGTTCTATTCAATCAAGATAATATTCTTTACACACATATCTATGGAAAAGTAATCCAGTTTACTTATTTCCTTGACTTATATAAAATAAGAAAAAATATTCAAATGAAACTGATCAATACATTATCCATTCATTTCATACACATGTCACATGATTACATTCAACCAAATTCAATATTCATTTAAGAATGAATTAAAAAAGTAACAAAAGAAGGTATGTCACAAGTATGTGTATGTACATAGACAGAGGTTTATATGCATATAGATATACGTGTCGACTTAAGTTATTATTTTGTGAATACATTTTGAAATAAAAACCATTATAATAGATTGCATCCATTCAAAATAATGTTATAGATTGGCATATTGTTTGTCAGTAATACAAGATGTAAATTTTCCTTTCAAGAAATGAGAATAGATCTATTTGAACAGTTCTTATGTACTAATATGTTGTTTGTAGAAAAAACAAGGTTGCTTGTGTAGAGAAAATGTTGTTTGTAGGAAAACAAATGAAGTCAATAGCAAATGATGTTGTTTGTAGCAAAACAATGTTGTTTGTAGCAAAACAAAGTTGTTTGTAGCAAAACAAAGTTTTTTGTAGCAAAACAAATGTTTTTTTATAGCAAAATGATGTTGTTTGTAGCAAAAAAATGTTGTTTGTAGCAAAAAAATGTTGTTTGTAGCAAAAAAATGTTGTTTGTAGCAAAACAAATGTTGTTTTATAACAAAATGATGTTTTTTGTAGCAAAACAATGTTGTTTGTAGCAAAACAATGTTGTTTGTAGCAAAACAATGTTGTTTGTAGCAAAACAAATGTTGTTTTATAGAAAAAAAGGTTGTTTTATAGAAAAATGATGTTTATAGCAAAAAAATGATGTTTGTAGAAATTTACAAGTTTTTGTGCCAAAATGTTTTGTTAACAGTTTTAGGCTAACTAGTACAACATTCAAATGAATAGAGTTTCCATCATTCTGGTATTCAAAAAAATTAGACAATGCTAGTCCTCTTTGTGCAATAAATAAATCGAAGGACATGCTTGTCTTTTTAAGACTAAAATAAACATGAGTCTGGAATAATTTCATTATTTCTAGGGTTATAGAAAAATATGTGTTTCCTATTGGTAATACAAGAAAAAAGAATAAATGTTCAATCCAGTTTTCATTCCAAGAATGACCAACAGTCGAGTGATTGTTTAGTTTTACCATAAATAATATCAATGGTCGATCTTTGATGAATGCCTTTTAATGGCATACATAGCTTGATATGCAAGAATTTACCTTTGATCAACAACATGTAGTTAGAAAATCTTACAGATTGATACACATAATGCAAGAATGGAATGATATATATTTTCATTCCTCCATTGTTCATGGTGAACAATGTGACTTACTTAAACAACAACAATAATTTTCAAATTCTCTATGATTTCAATCTAATCCATACACCCAAAAGGGTGTGGCATTCATTATTCGGCCTAGCCGACGTGGGGAACAAATACTATGAAAAGAATAACAATTATAATACAAACTATTTCCCTAAAGGAAACGTTCAACGATTTTAGTTTACATTGTTTCATATAACAAAAAATTCTTCTATTCAGATTTAATTTGAATAGCCATAAAATGGCTAGATAAACTCACATGCAAGAAATTATAGATATAGGAAAAAAAACATATGACAAACTTAGCTTGGCCATGCTTAGCTAGAATGTTGATAGAGTGAAAAATGCACCAGTTTAAAACATGCAAGAATGGCCAATAAGGCCTTGATATCATAGAACAAGAAAATGATCAATCTTCATAAAGAAATGACTCAAGTCTAAGTCAATTTCACTAACAATTTTAAGATATTTATTAATTCACCACTAATTCTAAAAGAATTGACATACTGAAAAAGATAATTGCAAGTTTTTCAAATAGAGATTACTGAGAAATCAAGCATGTTTGTAAAAAAAAACCGATTTACCTCTAGACTGAAGCTTTTCCTTAGCTTTTTCCTTTGGTTTCCAACATTGTCAAGTCACTTGCTTTCTTCCTACCTGGATACTCATTGCTACTACCTAATTTTTGCTAGTGATTCCTCTTTCAAAATGGAAAGATTTTCTTTCTTACCTATTCACATGATATGGGGGTCGTTTCTTTCATAATTGGCATTAATTTTCCATCCCACTTATTCAAATTTAATTAACTTGACCATAAATTTGGATACAGGCCACTCGCTGATTATGTTCTCATTCAATTTTATTTGAAATTAGTAGTTTCAATTTATAATTTCGATCCATTTTCTATTTTTATATGGAATCTATATATATATATATATATATTTATATATGTGCGCTCATATATTAGTATATATATACATGTGTGTATATATATATATTTAAAGATATATATATTTAATTATTACTATTTTATTTGTTTTTTGACAATGTAGTATTTAATCTCTTTCAAATACTAAAGTAAGCATTTATTTTATTCAAATAATAGCCTCTAAATGAAATTATTATCCTTTAAGCATGTCTTTTATTTGAAATACATACATATATGTGTTTAACCATGTTATCATTTTCTTTCAAATTCGAACACAGAGAAGACCAAGATAGACAATTTGAGTATGAAATCATATGTTTAAAGTTCCATGAGCCTTTTTTCCAATCATCAAATCAATTTGAATCAAGTCAATAAAATATTCTATATGAAATTTCAAATGCAAACATCATGCCATTTGTGGTGCGTGCACCTAGATTCCATCAAGCTTACTGTTAGATCCAGCTAAACGATCCTACTTCAACCGTTTTCTTGTCCTTCAACCTGTTATCCTACAATTGTACACACTTGCATGTACACAGTTCATCAATAATGTTCAATCATGATAAAGTATAAGATAGTTCAAAAGATCACATAGTCAAACTATGGTCAACTTCTTTCAAACTTTTCAAAACTATCAAAATTTTTCATTCAAGATATTGAATTTCCTCAATATTTCAGTTTATCATATTATAATTTAAATGCAATAAAAATTGGGTTATGAAATCATTCCCCTCTTAGAAGAGACATCGTCTTGATGTCTATTTAATCAAAATTTAAGCATATATGTCTATTTCAACATCATATCAGACTGTTTCCAAGCCAAAACATTATAATATTCAGTCCAAAATTTTCAAACAAATATTTTTCGTAAGTTTCTGTATAAGAGTGAATTTGCACCTCTTATGCAAATCCCTTTTCTTGCCCTTATCCACTTTAGAAAACCAAGTTCAAAGGCTTAATTGTACTTAAACTTGTTGTTGGCGGTCCACTTGGTGCATGTTTTAAGTGTTGGTGCGGGCGTTTCTATTAGGGACGCCCGTGCAACATGCATACATCCATGTGACACACTTATGTCCTTAGCAAATTCCTATAGTTGAACTTGCAGAGGCGTTACTTTTCTCATTGACAACGAAGTTGTAATGCCCCCTTCAACCAACTAACTTGAATATGGTCGTTTACTTCCTTCTTCATATTCAGTCCTTCAACAAGCATTTCAACTCTTCAGAATTCTTCACAACTCTTCAAAAGATCCTGTCTTCATTCTTACACACTTCAAGCTTCCATACTCACACTTTTGCATACATTCTCACTCACTCTAAGCACTCAAGCATTCCATTGCAACAAAAACTTCACTTTTTCACTTCGATAGAGCACATTTGGGACCATGCCATTCTAGAAAAGGCTTGAGTTCAACTCATTTCTCCCCCAAGCAGCCTTGAGTGCTCTTGGTGGAGGTGGTAAGCTTCCCTCTCCTCTCCTCTATCACTTGGCTGAGAAACATAGTACTGCTTTGTTGTGTTTGTGTTTTCTTTACTACACTATTTCTTTATCTTGTTTCCTTGGCTGTTCATGGACGTGGAAACACCTAAATGGGGGTCTAATTGAGGTAGGCCCCTATTTAGCCACCCAAAATTTTCTATCTTGTTGTGTGTAGGTGTGTGAGTTGCAAGGAAGATCAATTGGCAAACAAATTCCTTGGTGAGATCCTTCTTACCCATCTTACACTTGCTTTTCTACTTTATAACATTAGAGAATACTTCATTTATTTACTTGTTTCATTCTCGAATTTTAGTTGAGTAGCTAGGCTATTAGTCATTTTGGTGAGTTCAACATTTTCTTTGTTGTTGTCTATCCATATGGACTATAGTGCACTTTAGAGATTCCAGTGCATTGCACTGTCGTCCAAAGATCGTGTTGATGTCCTCGAGCAGAGAGCTCCTTGAGGCACAGAGTTGAACCTAAAAAACAACTCACCTAGCCCCACCGTAGAACTTGGGATTGTAGAGTGATTGTAGGACCTCATAATCCTCATCATTCTCATCCTCACACCCTACACATTGCACTTAGTGGAGGTAAGTTAGGGAAGAATCTCACATCTTGATCCTCCATAACCTAGGGTTTTGCACATGATGGTCCCCCATTCTTACATTTTTGGTGAACCTGATGTGAACCATTTTGGTTCCATTCTTGCGATACTAATAGTACCTTTCCTTATACTCTAGGAGTGTTGGTGTGAGTGTTGTAAGGCTTTCACCTTGCAACCCAACCTGCGACCCCTAGTTGGCGTAATCAGAAGGTTCTGAAGGTATTGCATGATGAAACCTTAATTGGGTCACTGTCTTATCCGTTAACCTTTAGGGATTATGTGAAAGCATTGTCTAGTGTGCGTAATTACCTCGTTCCTGCATCAACCCATCCGCTCAACACAACCTATTAATAGTGGTACTGGTATAACTTTCACTTCATAGGACATGCCTATGGGTTTTAACAAGGAACCATCTCTTTACATTCCTACACGGATCAATGGAAACATCCTAGTTGGCATTCTTGTTGACCCGACATCACAAGTGAACATAATAACAAAGGAGATTATGCTAATAAATTTTTTACATAAGGATGGATACAATGCTCCTGTGAGTTTCATCCACACACATGATGGGCTTTTTGTACCCCCTTCGGGTAGTATTGTCCTATCGATCTTAGTTGGACCTAAGTCTGTGAATCTCCTGTTTGATATCATTACTGGATCTAAACTCTTTAGAGTGAAATTGGGTATCCCTTGGTTAGTGGCAATGAATGCAGTACCCTCCATTGTGCCTAAATGTTTAAAATTTATCCATGGAGGTTCCGTGCATGTAATCCACGACACCGGTTATAGACTATTGGTTGCATGTGGTAGCTACTCCTTGGATCACCGGTGGCCTATGTCTATGGGTCCTCTTCCACTTAGGATAGACCTTTTTCACAAAACATATCAAAACTACAAGAAAGGATGTTTGAGGCTAAAAGTAAGGTACCCTCCCTCGCCTTATGCTATCTCACATAGGGCTTGCTTCAAGGCTGATAGTGATGCTGCTAAGGCTCGAAAGAGGAAAGAAGAGAAGTGGTCTTGTGATCCTCCTTCTTCCTCTTTCATTGCCTAGTTTGACACTTCTTCTCACTTAGTTGTGGTTCCATTAGGATTTTCTCCTCATTTGTAGGAGAAGCCTCCAATGCTCTCTTGGCAAAAGCCTAAGTGTCTCGCATTCAAGCTTCTTGTTCTATTGATAGATCCTAGAACCATTCGTTATGATAGGAAGAAGGTCTCCCAAGGAGATTCCTCCTAGTTTCGACCTTTGCGGCCTCCTACCACTCCTAATTCTAAGGAAGTGAGTGGAAAGAGGCCCACTACCGAGGCTCTCGAGTTGACTCCTCCTATCATTCCTCAACATGTTCCCCCTGCTCCCATACAAGAACCTATTCCTCCGCCTAAAACAACCATAGTGGATGTTCCTATGGTTGAGCAGGAACCTCTTGTCCCTTCACAAACTTCAGCCTCTAACTCCAAGAGTCATATAAACCATCTTGTATGTGAATCCAAGTGCTGGCGAAAGGCTCTCCTAGTTGAGCAGGTCACTTTGCAATGGAAGGAGGAAGAAACAACTGTTTCTGCTTCAAGACCTCCTATAGTGTCTTCTTTCTCCCTTCCTTTTGTTTCTCTCCACTCTGGTCTACTCTTTTCTTCTGTTGCAAGCACATGAATGTGCCTAACCCTAAATGGGTGCAGGTGTTCATCGCTCCTTCGGTGGAGCCCCCTTTGTTGATGTTTGTTCTGGATATTTAGCCCTTCCCGAAGCCTATGGATATGGTCAATACCTAAATTGTATCCACTGCAGTTCTCTCTTCCTCTTCCTTTGCACCCCTAGCTTCGCCTGTGGGGAGTTCATCTCCTCTAATGAAGAAAGAGGTGGAGGCTAGTCCTTCTAGTAATGAAAGGCGTAAGAGGAGTCCACCTTCCTCACAAGGTGGTCCTGTACTGACTTGTTATGCCCTTGTAATAGAACTAGTCCTGGCTTCTCCTGAGTTTGTCATTGCTCCTGAGTCATTCAGCGAGCTTAGTGGTGAATCTTAGGCACTACCTATCCCATCCACTAAAGTAAGACATGGTGCTCTTGTGGGGTGCATGTTTAACTCTTTGGATGAGGTTCCAGCCCTTTCAGTGATCTTCACAAAATTGTTGACTTTGACTCCACATGAGCTCGGTGGAGAGGACCTTGGGGGCCCTCTTCCTTGGCCCTTATTGCAAGAGGTTCAAATGCTCCTCCTCTTAACATCCCACCATTGCAGGCTCATCCTCCTTCCCCTTATGAGGATTTATATTGGGAAGTGGACAACCTCTTGGTCGATCAATGTTAGGAGGAGGCCCTTTCTTGATCTTGTGTGTGTTTGTTTTGTGATGTGTTCCCCCCGTGCTTGTGCTATGTGTGCTTGGATGACCCTTGTCACCCCCGTTGGTGCATGGATACAAGAATGGTTTTTGTGTCATAAACCTTCTTCTATTTGTATCATCATTCTTCCATTTTTGTGCTTGATTTTTGATAAATTGGGGATGATGCAAAGCATTGGGGCCATTTAGGCTTCCCTTCCATGTTGACCCAATTTTTTATTTTTAATTTTTCTTCTATGTATTCTTCCTGATCTGGTTGGAGATTGATGATATTTCACCTTGCATTGTGGTTACCTAGTATTATATGAGCTTACACAAATCTAACCCTACTAAACTAGATCCCCCTATGCCCTTTGTTTGCATTTTTCTTTTCTATTTTTCTTTCTCTTTATCTTTCTCTCTTCTTTGCTTGAGTTTTCCCTTCTATGTGTGACAACGCCTCTTCTTCAACACTTTTATTTTTAGAAAATGAATTCATTGTAAACAAATATTTTCTCAATTCTTCACAATTTTTTCCTTAGAATCACACTCTCAACTTGGAACCCTAACAAAATGTGTTTCCTTTATCACGGGTTTGTAAAGAAAGGATTTGAGTACCTTCCTCTGAAATGGGAACAACTTTTATTTCCCCTCGTGTGGGGTCATATCCTTCCTTTCGAACTCCTTGATGAAGTGAACATCTTTCGAAAGGATTCCTTGATGATGAATCACTCTAAGATGGATAGCTACTTTGAATTGTGTGTCCCTTGAGTGGACCCCTCCTTCCTCATGGAAGGTTCTGAAGGGACCCTTCTTTTAGAGCCTCTATTCCAAATGGAATTCTTTCATGACTACCCTAGGGGTAGCCTAACTAGACTCATTCAATTTGCTCTTTCATGTCTAACTTGGGGGTAGCCTAACAAGACCTTACTTTTCAAATAGCACGTCCCTTGAGTGGACCTCTCTCCTTTTGAAGGGTTCCCAAGGGAGCCCTTTGAGAATTTTACTTATTGATGGTTTGCGTGACCGACCACTTTTGACATGTTTTATTTGTGGGTAAACGTGTCGCTGCTTCCTGACTCTACAAAGTCTACTTTCTTAGGTTCCTCCATGTGAAATATCTTGGGGAATACCTCCCTACAAGACTAAGAACTTGTAGGGTGGTTTCCTTTGAGCTTCCTCCATGTGAGAGATCTTGGGGGTGGCTACCTTACAGGACTGAGAACATGTAGGGCATTTTTTCAGGTGTTCTTCATGCTTGAGTTTGTGGAGAATACATCCCTTGTAGGACTGAGAACCTATATGGAACTTCTTTGGTTTTCTTCACGCTTGAGTTCATGGAGAATACCTTCCCTATAGGACTGAAAGCCTATAGGGTGCTTCCTTCAGTATTCTTCATGCTTGAGTTCATGGAGAATAACTTCCCTATAGGACCAAGAACTTGTAGGGAACTTCCTTGGGGCTTCCTTCATGGGAGATATCTTAGGGGTTTCCTCCTTGTAGGTATGCGGCCCTGTAAGGAACTCTATTTTTTCCAACTTCATAGTTCTGAGCAGCTATGGAGTCCTTTGATTTTCTTGCACCTTCGGGTACACCAAACTGATTACTACTTCGTCGATGGTTTAGGAATATTTTTCTAACTCTACTCTCTTCTTGATTTTCTTTACCAAGCACTCATCAATACTCGTGCTTGCTAAAGTGGGGGAAAAATGTATAAGAGTGAATTTGCACCCCCTATGCAAATCCCTTTTCTTGCCCTTATCCACTTTAGAAAACAAAGTTCAGAGGCTTAATTCTACTTAAGCCCATTGTAGGTGGTCCACTTGGCACCTGTTTTGAGCATCGGTGGGGGCATTTTTGTTAGGGATTCCCGTGTGGTGCATAGATGTCCATGTGGTGTGCTTACGTCTCTGGAAGATTCTTGCGACTAAACCTGTAGAAGTGTTACACTTCTTATTGGTAGCGAAGTTGTAATGCCCCCTTTGGCCAACCGACCCAAATATGGCCATTTTCTTCCTTCCTTCTTCATATTCAGCCCTTCAACAAGCATTTCAACTCTTTAGAATTATTTACAACTCTTCAACAGATCAAGTCTTCATTCTTACACAATTCAAGCTTCCATACTCACACTTTTGCATCCATTCTCACTCACTCTAAGCACTCAAGCATTCCATTGCAGCAAAAGCTTCACTCCGTCACTTCGGTATAGCATGTTTGGGACCATGCCATTGCAGTAGAGGCTTGAGTTCCTCTCATTTCTCCCCCAAATAGCCTTGAGTGCCCTTGGTGGAGGTGGTAAGCTTCCCTCTCATCTCCTCTATCACTTGGTTGAGTAGCATAGTACTGCTTTGTTGTGCTTGTGTTTTCTTTACTACACTATTTCTTTATCTCATTTCCTTGGCTGTCCCTATAGGTAGAAACACCTAAATGAGGGTTTGACTAAGGTAGGCCGCTATTTAGCCACCCAAAATTTTCCCTCTTGATGTGTGTAGGTGTGCATGTTGCGAGGAAGATCAACTGGTGAATGAATTCCTTGGTGAGATACTTCTTACCCGTCTTACACTTGCTTTTCTACTTTATAACATTAGAGAATACTTCATTTATTTACTTGTTTCATTCTGGCCTTTTAGTTGAGTAGCTAGGTTGTTAGTCCTTTTGGTGAGTTCAACCTTGTCTGTGCTATTGTCTGGCTGAATGAACTACAATAAACTTTATAGATGCCAACACACCACACTGTTGTCTAGAGACCGCGCTGACATCCTTGAGCAAAGAGCTCCTTAAGGTGTAGATTTGAGCCTAAAAACTAACTTTCCTAGCCCCACCTTAGAACTCATGATTGTAGAGTGATTGTAGTACCTCATAATCCTCATCATTATCATCCTCATACCCTACACGTTGCACTTAGTTGAGGTAAGTTAGGGAAGCCTCTCGCATCTTGACTATCTGTGACCTGGGGTCTTGCACACGGTGGTCCCCCTCTCTTACAGTTTCTTTCTAAGAAAGAAAATGTGGGAAGGAGCATTCTATTTCTCTTGCATCCTTTCCAGTAGCACTATCTTCTGAATACTAGTCCCATTGGACCTTAAACTAAGCAATGTCTTTGCTCCGCAGCTAAACGTTGTTTCTATCCAAGATTCTAATTGGTTCCACTAGCACCACTCTTGGGTCATGTACCTACAAGGATTTTCAATCAAACACATGAGCTACATTAGGATGATATGGCTTAAGAAAAGAAACATGAAACACATTATGAAATTGAGCCAAAGTAGGTGGTAGAGAAAGTCTATAAGCAACTGGGTTGATCACTTCCAAGACTTCAAACAAACCCACATATCTTGGGGCCAACTTGGAAGACTTTCCAAAGTAAATGAAAATTTTATGAGGTCTGACTCTTAAGAATACTCTACCCCCTTCCACAAACTATCCAAGAGTTCTATTCTTGTCGTTATAACTCTTATGTTGGTCTGCCACCTCTTTCAATTTTCTCTTAATGAATCTCATTTGTTCTTCCATCTCCTTAAGCATTTTAGGTCCAATTATGATCCTATCTTCCAATCTATCCCAATTGATGGTTGTATGATACTTTCACCCATAAAGAGCTTCAAATGGTGCCATACCTAGAGATGTGTGATAAGAGTTATTGTAAGAAAACTCTACCAATGGTATGCATTCTTCCCACTTATATTATTGGTCCATGTAGTACATTCAGAGGAGGTCTTCGACTACTTGATTCACCATCTTTGTCTGCCTATTAGTCTAAGGATGATAAGCCAAGTTGTAATTTAACTTGGTTCCCAATGTGGCATTCAGGGTTGTCCAAAATCTTGAGGCCATCTTGGTGTCTCCATCAAAAATGATAGTCTTTGGAACTCCATGTAAGTGGAAGATCTCTTGGAAAAATTTCTTGGTCAGGTTCAACGATCTATCCATAAGGTTTTATGGAATAAACTGTGCCACCTTGGTCAACTTATTGATCACAACCAAGATAACATCATGCTGATTCTTTCTCAAATGTAACCCTTGTAGGAAGTCCATACTGATCACCATCCATTTATACTCAGGTATGTCATGAGGATACAATAGCCCCGTTGGATGTGCATGCTCAACCTTGACTTGCTGGCACTCTAAGCATCTTATGTACTCTGCTACATCCTTCTTAAGTTTAAGCCAAAAGTACAAAGTTTTCAATTCTACAATCATCTTGGATACTTTGGGGTGTCCTAAATAAGGTGCACTATGAACCTCTTCTAGAACCAACTTCCTCAACTCTTTAGAGTCTTGAATGTACTTTCCTCTTTGGTATCTCAAAATTCCATCTAATTTGATCTCATACCCATCGAATCAATGATATGATTGATTCTCTACTAGGGTGATCTTCACTCTTTCATAGTGCTCATTCCCTAGAAAATGTTGTATCACCTATTATCTCAGATTAGACCTTGTCGAGATCATGGATGTCAGATGTCTTTGTCTAATAAGAGAATCAACCACTCTATTCTCTTTTTCCTTTATTTACTCAATTCTAAAGTCATACTCACTAAGTAATTCCAACCACCTTTGTCGTGCATTAAGGTTTGCTTGAGTAAAAATGTATCTCAATCCCAAGTGGTCTGCCTTGTGCTCAAATGGCTTCCCTAAGAGATAGTTCCTCCACATCTACAAGGCATGAACTATTATGGCCAACTCTAGATGTGTAATTCACCTCGTGTTGTTTAAGCTTCCTCGATTCATACGCTACCACTTGTCCATCTTGCATTAGTACTACTCCCAATCCCTCACCTGAAGCATCGGTGATTACAGTGAATCTTCCATTAAGATCAAGGATGGTCAACATTGGTGTTGTTGTGAGCCTTTCTTTCAGGAGTTGGAATTCCTATTCACACTTCTCAGTCCATTCAAACCATGTTCCCTTTCTTTTGAGTGATGTTATTAGAGATGCAATCTAGGAGAACCCTTGCTCAAAATTTCTATAGTATCTTGCAAGGCCCATGAAGCTGTGAACTTTTGACACATTCTGAGGTACTGGCCATTCCATGATCACCTTGATATTCTTAGGGTCTATAGAGACTACCTTAGCTGAAATAATATGGCCTAGATAGTACACCCTATCTTGATAAAATGAGCACTTGGATAGCTTCCAAAAAGTTTCTTTTCTCTTAGCCGTTGTAAAAGTATCCTCAAGTACCTATCATGTTCTTCAACAAACTTTGAGTAAACTAAGATTTTGTTAATGAAAATAAAAAAAAGTCATCCAAATAGTCTCTAAACACACTAGTCATGAGGTTCATGAAAGCTATGGGTGCATTGGTCAAAACCAAAAGGTACCACAGTGAACTCGTAATGTCCATACCGAGTTCAAAACACAATCTTCAGAATATATTCTTCCTTTATTCTCAACTGATGGTATCCCGACCTGAGATCAATTTTGGAGACAACTGTTGCTCCCTTCATCTAGTCAAAAAAATCATCTATCCTCAAGAGTGGATATTGATTCTTGATGGTCACCTTGTTCAATATCCAATAGTCTATACATAGACACAAGGTTATGTCCTTTTTCACAAAGATAATTGGTGCTCCCCAAGGAGATACACTGGGTCTTATGAGCCCTTTGTTCAACAATTCCATTAACTGGGCCTTCAACTCATAGAGTTCGGTGGTGGTCATTCGATAAGTTTCTTTGGATTGAGGCTCAACTCTTGGTACAAGGTCAATAGAGAAGTCAAATTCCCTTTTTGGAGGTAACTCTATGAGTTCATCAGGAAATACATCTTAGAACTCCTTGAGAATAGGGTACTCATCTAGATATGGTTCCTTGCTATCAGGGTTTTTGATATGCACAACATAAATAACAAATCCCTTTTCATAAGCCTTTTTGAGTTGCATAGCAGAGATCTGTCTAAGCTCTAAGGGTCTTTGCATCCCATGAATGTCGACTGGGTTCCCATAGTCATGCAGACAACTAACTACTTTATCCTTACAATTCACTACTGACTTATGCTCGATTAACCAATTTATTCCCAAAATTACATCATATGAGCCTACGGGTGCCACATATAGGTTGACCTGGGTTTGGAAGGTTGGAAGCTATAACTTGTTGCAGAAGAGACAAGTATCTACCCTCTACTCTGCTCAATTTCCATATTGGATTGTCCATGAGTTTTCCATGTATCCAAGTATAATGGGTATCTTAGATATTACTCTAGGGTCTATGAAACATTCAATAGCTCCAATATCAATTAAAATAGAGATAGTTTGACCATAGAGCTTAGCCATCAGCTGTATTGGAAAATCCTGATACTCTACCTGCTTGTTATCCACTGCAACATGGCTTTGATGATGCTAAGGCTGTTGATTGTTTCATTCCCTTCGTGACTTCGATCACTGTAGAAAATTTGAGGCATAATGATCACCTCCACAAGTATAGCACTTGTTGCGAGGCACTTTGCGACCTCTTGGTTTGTCCTCTTTGAAGCCCTTCTACTTTTGGTCATCTTTTCCTTTGTTATTATTTTCCTTCTTGCTCTTTCCACCATTACCACCTTCACCTTTCTCTTGAGAATCATTTCCCCTCTTGAGATTATGGATATGATGGTTCTTGTCTCCTTTATAAAACTTCTTGTTCTCAAACCATGACTTAGGATTTGAATTGTTATGAAGTAACTGCTATAGTTTCTGCTCCTGTTTGGTGACCTTTAGGAAAACTTCATTCATAATGAGAGTATGATACATGTCTACTTCTACTCCAATTTAGAGTCTAAGTCCCAATATGAACTTTCAAATACAAAAACATTTGTCTCCCTGATATTAGGGCACATACTTCAGTAGATTGGTGAACTTTTCCCAATATTGGGTCACCGTTATGCTCCCCTAAACTAGGTTTTGGAATTTTGTCACCTTCTTGTCAAAAAAGAGTTGCGGTAACCATCTCTTCCTAAAATATTGGAGGAAGAGTTCCCAAGTAATATTAGCGGGTTGAAGATTCATTTCCAACTTTTCATTGTCCCACCAAGTAGCAGCTTATCTCAAAATTTGATACATAGCCCATGCCACTTTAGTTAGGTCGGATAGGTTATAGAGTCCAAAGTATTTCTCTATCTCTATGATCCATGCCTCAGCTCCTACTTCAATGGATTTTTCATCAAACTTAGGTGGTGCTATTCTTTTGATATATTTTCCAAGTTCTTCCCCAATTCGACCTCGAGGGCCTTCTCTTGGACCACCATCCCCTTGATTGAATTTTGCATTCTTGTGAACACAATCCTCGCGTGCCACTTGAACGTCATGTTCTATGTGATCCATGTGATTCTCTTTCCTATTCAAAGGCTCTAGAATCTATTCCAACCTCTTGTTTGGTCCATTGTCTGACCCACTACCACCCATCTCTTGCCTGGTGGTCACCATACTGAGTCACACCAAACCTACATCACATTTCACATCTATCATAACTTAACACTGGGTTCTACGAGTAAACATTCTTATCCTACATAACACTACATACACATGCATATATCACTCATTCATTGAAGACATACATATTCATGCATAGTAAACATATTTTGGAGTGCTTCATTTGAACACACTAAAAATAACACCTTGCTTTATTTATATTAAGTGTGGGTCGATAGACCCTTATTTACAAAATATTCTTGTTACATTAGTCACTTTTTTCCTTCTCATAGAGATGACACTCCTCCAATTCCTCATTAGAATTTGCATCAATTTTGTCAAAAGAGGAGGGTTGAGCATCTAGGCTCTCCTTTTACTCATTAGTTAATAAGGGTGCATTTGGTCCACACCCTAGAGGCTAATATCTGATTTAAGAAAGCTTCTTAATCTTAGGTGTTCGCTTTGATTCCTCAATTTTCTTGCCTCTCTCCAGCTTAAGTGGAGTGAGGGCTTGAGATAGAGTCTCATTGTCGAGAATCTCATGTTGAACCTCAATCTTGGTGTTTTCTTCCAATACCACTTTCTTGTTCGAGGTCCTAACAATCTTCCCTTTCTTTCTTCCTGACTTAGACCTTCCCATACCTACATTCAATCTAGGTTTGGTGAATCCTAAAGGACAACCTAATTTGGTCAAGGGTCAACTATCCCATAGCCATGGCTATTATGGACTCAAAAGGCCTAGATTTGAACCCTAAGCTCTAATACCAAATGTAATAACCCATTCAAATTATTACTCAATTATATTGTTGCAAATGACATTATGAATATTTAATTTTAAAAAGACATAACTAAGCAACTATTTTTAAACATAGCAACACATGTCTAATTAAAATGAGTCATATATATATATTCAATTTCAATGTCAATTACAATATCCAAGTTGAATTGGCTCATAGGGCCACAAATTTAATATAGTATACAAATTTTACATCAAGGTTACATCATAGACCATGATAATCATGAAAACATCCAAGGTTTACTCTTGACGCTCGCCTCCACTGGTGGATGAGAACATGGTTAAAGCGCTTTACCGCCCAACCACAAAGCTTTCACTTCCTTGAAATTATTCTAACTTGAAGAATACTCGACCTTGCATGGAAAGTTTAGAAAGAGAACAATCTGTAAGGTGGAATCTGGTGAATGTCCATACATCAACATGCATCTCTATCTATGATTAGAAAAATGCAAGATATATGCTAAGAATGGTAGAGATTGTTATCGCAAGTCCATTTACATACATAATGCTCTAATTTCTTGGCCAAGCATAAAAATTAAGTTGCAACAACAAATGATAGGTTTTGGATAAAGAAAAAACCTATAATATCTGAACTCCATTTCAACACCCATCTTGGAAGTAAATTTCAATAGTTCACAGTTATTCCATAACAACTATCTACCCTCTAGTAGCATCTTGTAAGGAAGGTAAGGTAGTGGAACAACTTTCTACACTAACCTTGAGAGGAGAATAATGCAAACTTTACAGATCTTTAACAGTTATAGAAACTTAAACATAAATAACACAAACATTATGCATATCACAACACAATGATTTACATGGGGAAATTCCTTTCAAGAGAAAAACCCCACACTCCAAAAGCCACCCAATATATTATTCAAAAATCACAATGATTACAATATACTTGTAGAGCAAGCTTCTCACAGGAGTATCACCACTCAGATATCTAGAGGCAACACAATTGCTATCAGAATCTCAGAATACATCACAATACACAATTGTAATACAATTCCCTCATAAAATAGAGTTTCCTTCTAGGGAAAGTCAAGCTAATAAAATATTGGCCATCGGATAAGAGACATAATGATGAACAGTTTAGATTTACAATAATAAAATATAAATAAAATTTTCCTTTTGGGGGCAATGCCCCTAGACCCTAGCCAGGGGGATGATCCCCCTGAACCCCTCGAGGTTGATCCCCCCATGCCCCCCCATCATCATTGGCTAAACAATACCTTTTGTAATTACAAGGTTGAGACACATTTTCTCAATAGATATCCACTTGTCAAAGAACTTGCAAGGACAACGAAAGGGTGTCATCGTCATCTCTTAATTGCTAGGGGTCGAAAGGCCCATAGTCTCTAAACACCATCTAAAATTATCTGTGCTCGCATGCTTAGTTAAAGAATCAATTTTTTTTTATCAAAGTCTCTACCTTAACCAGCTTCACATTTCCATCTTTTACCATATATCTAACAAAATGATATTGTACATCAATGTGTTTGTTCCTAGCATGAAATGTCGGGTTCTTGGCTAGACATATCACACTCTAACTGTCACTGCACCCTGTTTAATTCCAATATTTGAATATAGTCTCTTAAGCCAAATGGCTTCTTTACAAGCATGAACAATTACCATGTACTTCACTTCAATAGTGGAAAAAGCAACCATAGCCTACCACTTACTCATCCAACTAATTGCACCACCAAATAATGTAAACACATAAGCACAGGTGGATCTTCTGCTATCAACATCACTCACCTAATACAAATCCACATAACCATGTATATCAAGGGAAATATTTTCTTCAGTCATATTACTATGATAACACAAAGAATAATTTGAGGTACCACACAAATATTTGAAGACTCTTTTAACTACATCCAAATGAATTCTACCAGGATTAGGCATATATCTGGAAAGAACTCCCATTGCTTGGGAAATTTTTGGTCTAGTACAAGCCATAGCATACATCAAACTTCCAACTACACTCTAGTTAGGTACTCTACTCATGTCTTCCATCTTTGATGGAGATGTTGGACAATCTAAAATAGATAACTTTGTTCTAGTTGAAATAGGAACACATAATGGTCTATAATCCTACATATCAAACCCCTATAAAATTGAATTGACATACTTACTTTGGCCAAGCCATAGCCTTTTGGTCACTCTATCTCTTCTAATTTCCATCCCAAGAATGTGTTTAACTGCACCAAGATCTTTCATTTCAAACTTATCAGCAAGTTGAAATTTTAGTTCTGAAATCATATTTTTTCCTTTACCAATAAATAACATATAATGCAATAAACAAGAAAGAATCACCATTAGTTTTAGAATGCTCAAATCCCAAACTCAACACATATGTATCAAATTTATGGTACCATATCCAAGGACTTTCTTTTAGGCCGTATAAAGATTTCTTCAATTTGCAAACCAATTTACTTTTACCTTTCACCATGTAGTGCTTTGGTTGTGTCATATAAATATCCTCCTCCAAGTCACCATGAAGGAAAGTATTTTTCACATCCATTTGGTCAACCTCTAAATCATAAGCAACAACAATAGAAATAAAAAATCTAATGGATGTCATTTTTGCAACAAGAGAAAATATCTCACCATAATCAACACCCTCAACTTGAGAGTAACATTTTGCAATCAACCTTGCTTTGTACTTCCCAATACCTCCATCTGAACCAATATTTTTCTTGAATACCCATTTGCAGCCAGCAAGTTTTCTTCCTTCAAGAAATGGTACAAGCTCTCATGTACTATTCTTTTCAGAGCTACCATTTCTTCATCCATAGTAATCTTCCAAGATTCTGCATCATTCATACCTAATGCCTCTTCTACTGATCTGGGTTCATCCATGTTAGTATTCAAAGAAAAAATACATCTCCAATCATCAGGTGAATACCATTCAGGCAATTGTCTATGCCTTGTAGACCTACGAACAAGCTAAGTTGGAGGTTCTTCATCCTCTTCTAAAGATTCGGAGCTAGATGAGCTCTCCTCAACTTCTTGTCTATCCATGGGCCTCGATTCAACTTTCTTAAGTGTAGAAGAAAATTGAATCACATCTTCCTATTTACTTTGTGTTGGCTGCAATGCAATAAAAGAAGGCTTAGTTTCTCTAAAAATAACACTTTTACTATGTATTACCTTTTGTGCAATAGGATCCCAAAGCTTTTATCCTTTCACACCATAATTATATTCGATAAAAATACATTTCACAACATTGTTCTCCAACTTTGTTTGCTTCTCCTTTGGCACATGTGCATATGCCTTGCAACCAAAAACTCTAAGATGTCTTAATGAAGGATTATGACCCAACCATGCCTCTATAGGCATCTTATCAACAAGAGCTGATATAGGAGACCTGTTAATCAGGTAACAAGAAATGGCAACAACTTCAACCCAAAACCTTTGTTTTATACCAATTCCATTCAACATACTCCTAGCCTTCTCCATCAGCGTCTTGTTCACTCTTTTTGCAACTCCATTTTTTTGTGGAGAATATGGAGTTGTATTTTGTCTATGAATACCATAATATTTACAGAATATATCAAAATCATTAAAGAAAAATTCACTACCATTATCAATCCTCAAACATTTTATTTTCTTTCCAATCTGCAACTCAACCATTGCTTTAAATTCTTTAAATTGACTGAAAACTTCATATTTACTCTTTAGAAAATATACCCATCCTTCTACTATAATCATCAATATATGAAACATAATATGTGGATTTACCAATTGAAGGAACATCTATAGGACCAAACACATGAGAATGAATAAGATCCAATACACCACAAGATTTATTAGAACATGAGTAAAATTGAATGCAGTTTTGTTTTCCATAAATACAATACTCACAAAAATCAAATTCAAGATTACAATCGAACAAACCTTCAATGAGGTTTTTATTTTTCAAGGTCCTTAGAACCTTTTCTCTAATGTGGCCAAGTCTTTGGTGCCATAACATAGTTTTCTCTATAGGTAACTTTGTTTTAGAAGAAAGAGCACCCTCGAGTACCCAAAATCCATGACCATCTACTGAAGGTGAAACCCTCACTTCTTCCATAGACTTTCTTTTCAAAAGTACTATTGCACTCAACGATGCATGCATCAAGCTTATACAATGTGCCATGTCTGACACCTCTATCAATCACCATAGCACTTCATTTTTAGAAAAATAATCTCTATTAAATGTCATATGGAAAGATGCATTTGAGTCAATTAACCATGCATCATTACCTGCATGAGTTTCCAAATCTACAATGAATGTGTCACCATCTTCCTTCTCATACTTAGAATCAGCATCAAATTTCTTCTTTTTCTTCTTTTCTTCTTTGCAGTCCTTATGAACATGTCCAAACTTACCGTAGTTCCAGAAAATAACTTTGGACTTTCCAAGAGACTTATATCTCCCCTTGGACTTGGATTTGTCACGCTTCTCATTCTTCTTTCCTTTTTTATTTAGGTCTTCCATAAAGATTTAGGGCCTCCTTGGCACTAATGGGTACCTTCCTCCCCATCTCTTTAGAGAGAAAATAACCCACCACATCTTTAATCTTCAATATAATAGTACTCTTAATAGCCATAACAAGATAATCCCCTGAATCAAGCAAAGAACAGAGCAGGATCTGAAATTTCTCTTCCTCATCCATTTTGACACCAATTGATGCCAATTGAGCCACCAGCATATTGAATGCTTCTAGGTGGTCTGTAATTCCTCAACCCTCTTCCATTCTCAAGGAGTATAATTTATACCTCAATAAAATCTTGTTCACTAAAAATTTGGCTTGATACATGTCACTAAGCTTCTTCCATAGTTTATGTGCAAAGGTATCTTCATGGACATTGATTAAAATAGAGTCGACCAATCATAATTTGATTAAGTCCTTGGATTTATGATCCATAACATCATATTGAGCAGCCTGAGTAGGATTTGTAAGCCTTGAAAAATTCTCATCAACAACATCCCACAAATCTTGATCTATCAATAGATCCTTCATCTCCAACTTCCACATTTCAAAATTATTTCCAGAAAATTTATCCACCTCTACTCTCCCTGATGAAATTTTCATTTGAAAATTTCTTTAACAAGATCACAAAGTATCTTCTACACAAGCTCCCACTCAAATATAGATTAGTTCAGAAAACCCAACGTAATGTTAGGGTTAGAATGCAAATATCTAACAATTAAATGCAAATTTGATCAATAAAACAGAGAAATAAAACACAAAAAATTATAGTAGAAACAAAACAACACAAAGAATTTAACGTGGTTCACTCAATCTGAGCTGCATCCACAAAACCGCAGCCATCCAATGGTTTTTTTATCTAGTGCAAAACATATTACAATATCGCAAATTAATGAGGGCCACACCGCCCAAAACCCACAGAAATCACAACAAAAGATACCAACATAGAAGATGTGAGACATAAAAATGACTTACTTTCAATTATTTTTAGAAAATGAAATTACAAATTTAAAGCTTACATGCTATAGCCTCATGGGCTTGATTCATTACAATGAAATTCAACTCTGAAAAGAAAATCTACTATTCAGAGCCACAATTGACACTATCAAGGTCACCTCCTACAATCCCCACTTAACCCTTTCTATTTTCCCAAATAACCACCCTAGAATGTGCTAGAAAGTTCAAATTTCCCCTTTTTTTTTGGTACCAAAAGTCCTACCATTTGATTTTTGGCCTAGGAAGATTTTTTTATGAAATTCACTTTTTAGAGGACCAACTTCGCGGGGCCATAACTTTTGATCCGGGTGTCTAATTTGCTATTATTGCATATCGCTGGAAAACTCTCAACGAGCTCTATAATGCACAAACCACCATAGGTCGGTTCAACCACCTTTTGAGCTATTTTGGGGCCTCTAAATTTTTATATCTAAATTTGAAGCTGCATTGGAGAAATTTCTCAGGACGAGAATTTTAATTTCTCCCAAACCGTACAAGGTATTGAGGTGATTCTTTCATGATCAGAAATGTTTTTCAGCTCTTCTCCTTGTTAGGGTTAGAAGGAAGATATCTAATATTTAAATTATATTTGATCAATAAAATAGAGAAATAGAACACAAAAAATTATAGCATAAATAAGACAACATAGAGAATTTAACGTGGTTCACCTAATTCGGACTTCATCCACAAAACCACAGCTATCCAGTTATTTTATTATCTAGTGCAAAACTTATTACAATCTCGTGAATAATTTCCCTTTTCTACATACTCTAACTCCGATCCCAACCCCTTATAACAAGCTTAGAAGCTTCCAGATCAGGGTTTTACAAAGTTGGATATTTTTCCTTTTTCGGTGATGATAGGAAAAGAATAGGAAAACAAAATTTCTCAGGGGCTACTGCCCCTGAACCCTCACCCCTGACCCCGACGAGGACACATGAAGAGTGTACAATATAGCATGATAAGTTGCCACATACCAACAATCTCCCACTTGGAGACTAATCAAGCTCCACACCAAACTATCTCCCACTTGAAGACTGATCTTGGACAACACCACTACTCTTACAACTCCCACTAGAAATTAGCACCATGGACCCTACTGCTCTGTTATACTTGAATTCAACCTTGAAGGCCAACCAAAGCTGAAGAGGAGCTCAAATTCTCCCTTGTCACTGCCTTCATAAACATATTTGCTAAATTGCCATCTGTATGTATCTTTTCCAGCTTGACATGTCCATCCTCCAACACAGACCGAATGAAACGATATTTCAACTATATGTGTTTGGTTTTAGAGTGCAAGGCATAATTCTTTGCAAGATGTATAACACTCTAGTTGTCTATAAAAAAGTAGTTTTCAGCCTATTTTTTTTCCAACTCTTCCATGAAAAGTTGCAGCCATATCATCTCCTTTGCTACCTCTATTGCAACAACACACTCTGCCTTTGTGGTGGATAAAGCAACCACCTTTTGCAATAGAGAAATCCAACTCACTGTAGTCCCACCAACTATAAATACATAACATGTAGTACTCCACCAAGTATCTACATCCCCTGCCAAATCTGAGTCAACATGTCCTTTTAAATCAATATTAGAGCCCCTAAAACATAAACATTTATTGGATGTACCTCTCAAATACCTGAGAATCCATTTTACCACATTCCAATGCTGAACACTAGGATGAATCATACACCTGCTAACAACTCTTACAATATGTGCAATATCTAGTCTTGTGCATATCATGGCATACATTAAACTACCTATAGCTGAAGCATATGGTACTTTGCACATTTTTTCTTCCTCCTTTTTTGTATTTGGACACATATCCTTAGTCAATTTGACATGACTGGGCAAAGATGCGCTGAAAACTTTTGCATTTTCCATATGAAATCTCTGCAACACCTTTTCAACATAGTCAACCTAAGATAAAAACAATTTTCTATTTTTCCTATCTCTTGTAATCTTCATACCAAGGATTTTCTTTGCTTCCCCCAAATCCTTCATAGCAAATGAATTTGTAAATTTTGTTTTAAATCCTTGATGTGATCCATGTTAGACCCCACTATAAGCATATCATCAACATATAAACATAAAGTAATGTAGCTATCATCATCTAACCTCTTAAAATAAACACAATGGTTTGAATTACACTGACTGTAGCCATGCTCAGCAATAAAACTATCAAATTTGATATACCATTGTCAAGGTGCTTGCTTCAAGCCATATAAACTTTTCTTCAATCTACACAAAAGTTTCTTCTTACCTTTGACCTCAAATCTTTATGGCTATTCCATATATATTTCTTCTTCCAAATCATCATGGAGAAAGGTTATTTTAACATCAAGTTGTTCTAAATACAAATCTTTAGTAGCCACAATACTTAAAACAGTATGAATAGAAGTCATTTTAACAACTGAAGAAAATATCTCATCAAAATCAATTCCTTTTTTCTATACAAATCCCTTTACAACTAACCTGGCTTTAAATTTTTTCTTACCTCCATCCTCCTCTTTCAGCCTATAAACCCATTTATTTGGTAAATCCTTTTTACCTGCAGGTAACTTGCATAATTCTGAAGTTTGATTTTTTAGTAAGGAGTCCATTTCTTCTTCCATTCCATGCTCCCATTGAACCTTGGTATCCACCTACATAGCTTCATCATAACATTCTAGTTCACTAGCATCAATTAATAAAATAAAATACAAAAAAGGAGAAAATCTTTCTGGAGGTCTAACATTCACTGGAGTTTGTGGTATTTGTTGTTGCTATTATTGTGGAGCATGAGGAACCACTGGAACATCATTGTTTGGTGTATCATCTAGCACTACATAATCATTTTATTTCTTCTCACGGTGTTGCAACTGATCTTTGTACAACAATTTCTCATTGAATATGACATCCTTGCTTCTCACATTTTTTTGATTTTCAAAATCCCAAAGCCTATAACCAAATTCATCAATGCCATATCCAACAAATATACATTTCTTTGATTTTGCATCAAAATTGGTTCTATTTTTAGAATCTACATGTGAAAATGCTTCACAACTAAAGGTCTTGAGAAAAGAATAACTCACCTTCTTACTTGTCTATGCTTCCTCTGGAATACCACAACCCAAAAGATTAGAGGGACCTCTATTGATTAAATAAATAGTAGTGTTTATAGCCTCTTCCCACATGTTTAAAGGCATCCCAACATGCAATCTCATGTTCTTTGCACACTCCATTATTGTTCTATTCCTACGCTCAGCCACTCCATTTTCCTATGGAGTCCTTGGAACCATTTTATGCCTACGAATACCATTAGAGGAACAATAATCTTCAAACTATTTGCTACAATACTCACCACCATTATCAGGTCTGAGACATTTTAACTTTTTACCTGTCTCATTCTCAACCAAGCTTCTCCATTTTTTAAAAGTACATCATAGATTTCTACCTAAGGAAATAAATCCATACCTTCCTAGTTGCATCATCAATGCATGCAACATAATACTGAGATCCATTAAGAGAAGATACCTAAGCAGGTCCCCATACGCCCATATTCACAAGCTCCAATTTCTCATCTTTCTTTTCCTTCCCATCCTTGAGAAAACTAACTCTCTTTTATTTTCCATATACACAACTTTCACATAAATCCATATTGACACATTTCATACCTAGTAAAACATTCTTTGAATGAAGTATTTTTATACCTTTTGCACTCATATGCCTAAGTCTATTATGCCACAATGCTGATTCAAAATCCATAACAACTATCTAATTTTCTGCTTGTTGAACTACAACAACTATTCCTGAACATTGTTTTTTATTTGCAATAGCTAAATTAGAAGGAAAAGTATGACCTGTACAAAGATATAAGGTGCCTACTTTCACACCTTTTGCTACCACTAAGGCACTTTTTGTAACCTTCCAATTTTTATCACTAAATGTAACAACACAACCTTCATCATCTAGTTGCATTGTTGAAATTAAATTTATTTTTAACTTTGGAATGTGTCTTACCTCATGTAGTAGCCAATGATTCTCATTCTACAACTTAATCTTGATTCTTTCCTTTTCAACAATCTGATAAGGTTTGTTATCTCCCAAATAAACTAGCCCAAAATCCCCTTGGACATAATCAAGAAAATAAATTCTATGGGGCATAGCATGAAATGAAGCCCTTGAATCTAACACCCAAGAATCATCAAAATTATCAAGAGAAAGAATCAAAGCATCCTCATCATATTTATTACTTATCACATTTTCCTCTTTATTGCCTTTTTTTTGTCTCCTTTATTTTTTTGAGATTAACAATCTCTCTTTAAATGACCCAGCTTACCACAGTACCAACAATCCCTCTTGTCTCTAGATTGGGACCGTTTGTCCTTTTATTTTCCTCATGACTTCCCATGACTTCTAGAATTGTTTCCTCTCTCCTTTGTTTTGTGTTTTCTTTCTGCATTCAAAACACTTCCTAATGTGGATGTTCCACCCACGCTTTTCCTACAAATTTCTTCACTGAAAATAACACCAACAACATCATTAAATTTCAATGTATTCGAACCAGAAATAGAATTACTAACAGCCATTACCAAGCTATTCTAGCATTTTGACAAAGAAAACATAATCAAAAGAGCCCTAACTTCATCAAAGTTTACATTTACAGAAGTTAATTGACTGGTAACTGTATTAAACTCATTTAAATGATTAGCAACTGACCCACCTTCTAGCATTTTCATATTAAATAAACGCTTCATAAGAAATACCTTATTTGAAGCATAAGGCTTTTCATATAACTTTGCTAGGGTTTCCATCAACTCTTGAGTTGTCTTTGCTATTGTAATATTGAATGTCACCAATTGTGCTAGGCATAAATGAATGGTTCCCAATGCCTTTCTGTCTAGAAGATTCCATTCCTCATCACTCATTATAGCTGGTTTCTTGGATATTCCTTCTAACAACCTCCATAAATCCTTTTGATAGAGGGAATCCTCCATTTTCATCTTCCATAACTAATAGGTCTTCCCATTGAATTTATCTACCTTCAATTTACCCTCGTCCAGCATTTCTCCCACTTAACCGTGAGACTTTCCTATAGACGATAATCAAACACAACCTGCTCTGATACCACTTGTTAGGGTTAGAAGGAAGATATCTAACAACTAAATGCATATTTGATCAATAAAATAGAGAAATAAAACAAACAAAAAATTATAGCATAAGCAAGACAACACAAAGAATTTAACGTGGTCCACCCAATCCAGGCTACATCCACAAAACCACAACCATCTAATGATTTTATTATCCAGTGCAAAACTTATTACAATCTCATGAATAATCACTTTTTTTCTACATACTCTAACTCCCATCCCAACCCCTTATAACAAGCTTAGAAGCTTCCAGATTAGGGTTTTACAAAGTCAGTTAATTTTCCTTTTTCAGTGAGGACGCGAAAAAAATAGGAATTTTTTTTTTCTCAAGGGTTGTTGTCCCCGAACCTCCACCCGGGGCCCAGCCTGGCCCCAAACCCTTGCAAAGATACATGAAGAGTGTATAGTATATCATGATTAGTAGCCACATACCAACACTTCTTGGGGTAAATTTTCACATCCATATGAGCACATTTAGGCTGACTTACTAAAAATAGTAAGTGCCCAATTTTTGCTATTTTTGATGCTTGATAGTCTTATACCCCTTAAGTTCCATCATGGGACTCAAAAAAACTAAAGAAAATAAAGAAAACATTTTTTTTGGGTGATGCAAGATTGCCCTATATCATTGGATGCTCCTACATCAGACACCTAGGGTAATTTGAAAAGAGACCCTGTCACTTCTTAAGAGTTAGAGGGAAACCAATTCGGTTAACCTTAGCCTTAGATAACCATGAGGAATCTTCAATAGGCCTTCCTCTCCATTTCACTAAGTTTTTTTCATATTTCTTGTTTCTTGTTCTTCTACCCACATGACTATCCAAAAAAATTTCTATCTCTTCCTTCTTTGAAGTAGGTGCTGGAATTTTCCATTGTTCTTTTATCGACCCCTCCTCTATAGCACCTTCATGATACTCTATCAAATCAACAATGTTGAACACAAGAGAATTTTTTATTCCACTAGGCAACTCTACCTCATAAGCATTTTCTGATTCATGCTTCTTCAGGATCTTGCATGGTCCAAACTTATTTATCTTTAACTTGTTGTATGTACCAGCTGGAAACCTTTTCTTTTGCAAATGAACCATGGCTTCATCTCCTACCTGGAACTCCTTATACCTCCTCTTCTGATCTACTTGAAACTTATATTGTGAGATCTTATTGATATGTTTCTTCACCTCTTCGTGCAAATTCTTTAGGTGCTTAGCAAAATCTTTAGCCTCAGCACTACTCTTCTTCCCCTTAGCCATCTTTTTTAGTTCAAAATCAGTTCTTGGACTACTCCCATATACAATTTGGAATGGTGATTTACCAATGCTCCTATTGATAGAATTATTGTAAGCAAATTATGCCTATGGTATAATCAAATCCCATCCCTTGGGCTTATCTCCAACTAAGCAAATTAGCAGGTTGCCCAAACTCCTATTCACCACCTCTGTTTTCCCATCAGTCTATGGATGGTGTGCATAACTGAACTTCAAATATGTCTTCAAATTCTTCCATAATGTACTTTAGAAATAACCAATGAATTTGGTATCTCTGTCTGAAACTATACTCTTTGGTCGAACATGTAGTCTTACCACCTCTCTGAAAAACAACTCTGCAACATGAACAACATCACTAGTCTTATGACACAAAATGAAATGTGTCACCTTTGACAATCTATCCACCACCACAAATATGGAATCATGCCCTCTCTATGTCCTTGGCAAGCCAAGAACAAAATCCATGCTAATGTCCTCCCATGGCCTCTCAAGTATAGGTAATAACTGATACAATCTAGTATTCTGACTTGTTCCTTTTTCCATCTGACATACTCTACAAATTTTCACAAACTTCTTCACATCTTGTTGTAACTATGGCAAGTAATAATTCTCACTTACAAGAAAAATGGTCTTATTTTGATTGAAATGTCCAACCAATCCTCTACTATGCTTCTCCCTGATTAGATTCTCTCTCATAGAACTCCTTGGTATGCATAATTGGTTTCCTTTAAACAACATCCCATCTTGGATTAATAATTTCAACCATCTTGACCCATCCAATGTAACAGGTTCCAAACAAGCCTTCCAAGTTTATGCAAACTCTGGATCTTCAGGATACAAAATCTTGAGTTCATTGAATCCAACAAACTCTATATTCATCTCTATCAACAAATTTTTCCTTCTACTCAAGGCATCTGCAACTTTGTTTGACCTTCCACTCCTATGCTTCAAAAAAAAAGTATAACTATGCAAAAACTCAACCCATTTTAAGTGCCTTTGATTCAAATTTCCTTGACTATTGAGATACTGCAAAGCCTAGTGATCAGTATATAAAACAAATTCTTTTGGAAAAAAATAGTCTCCATTTCTTCAAAGATTGAACTATAGCATAAAACTCTTGATCATAGACAAAATATTTATTCTTAGCATCATTTAACTTCTCACTAAAATAAGCTTCAAGCTTTACCTTCTTAACTCAAAACAACTCCTATGGTAGTGCCACTAGCATCACAATCTACCTAAAAGACCTTATTGAAATTTGGAAGGTCCAAAATAGGTTTCTCTTTAACTTTCTTCTTCAACATATCAAAAATTTTGGCTGCTCTTGTGGTCCACTTAAACTATTTTCTATCCCCTCTCATTCCTTTAGTTAGAGGTGCACAAATACTACTGAAATTATTAATAACCTTTCTATAAAAACTTGCTCGACAATGAAATGATCTTACCTCTATAACATTCATTGGGGTAGGCCATTCAATGCTAGCTCTCACCTTCTCTTGGTACATTTTAAAACCCTCTATTGAGACAACAAATGATAGATACACCAACTCTCTCTTCACAAAACTACATTTCTTCAAATTAATCAACAACTTCTCTTTTAACTTCTCAAAAACTCTTCAGATATGCATCAAGTGCTCCTCCAATGTCTTACTGAAAATAAAAATATCATCCAAATAAACAATAACAAATTTTCCTAAAAAATATTTCAATACCTTATTCATAAGCCGTATAAATGTGCATGGTGCATTGGTTATCCCAAAAGGCATGACTAACCACTCGTACAAGCCCTCCTTGGTTTAAAGGTTTTCTTCCATTTATCTCCTTCTCTAATTTAGATTTGGTGCTATCCGTTCTTCAAATCTATCTTCATGAAGTACTCATCTCCACTCAAACAATCCATAATGTCATCCATTTACGGTAAGGGGAATCTATACTTGATGGTGATCTTGTTGATGGCTCTAGAATCTGTACACATTCGCCATTCCCCATCCTTATTTGGTGCTAGTACTACAAGTACTGTACATGGACTCAAACTCTCTCTAATCAATCCATTCCACAACAACTCTTGCACTTGTCTATTCAACTCTTCACTCTCTCTTGGAGTCATATAATGAGCTACCTTATTCAGTAAATTGGATCCAAGAATCAGGTCCATCTGATGACTAATCTTTCTTATGGGAGGAAAACCTTTAGGTACATTATTAGAAATAATAGCTTGAAACTCATTCAACAAATATAAAACCTCTATAGGTACCTCAATAGTATCTTCTTTATCAACTCTAGGGATCAATGCAAAACACATATGCTCATACTTCTTACTTTCTAGGAACTTTCTTCCATGAACCAAAAAAATTCTTGCATTACTGCATGCCTTTTCTTATGCCTCCTTCAAGGGATTCAACTTATAATGAACTCCATCCTTTGTTAAAGAATAGGTGTTGGCATGTCCATCATGTATTTCTCATTGATCGAACTGCCATGGTCTACCTAACAACATATGAAAAATATTCATAGGAATAATATCACATAATGCCTCACCATGGTAATTTCCAATCTTGAACTTTGCTAGACATTGTTCATTTACCAAGGCTTTATGGTCCTTCTACAACCAAGCAATTCGGTATGGGTTCAGATTCCTTCTTCTCTCCAACCGCAACTTACTAACCATTTCTTTTGAAACAAGGTTATTAGTACTAACTCCATCAATAATAACATTGAAAACTTTACCTTCACACTTACATTTGGTGCGAAAAAAATTCTTCCTTTGAGTTGGCTCATTCTCCTTATTTAATAAGGCTCTTCTAGTAACAAGAACCTCTCCTCTTTCTGCATCCTTAGAATGTGAAGACTCATCATCTTCATCAACATGTTCAACTCGTGCATTACCCTCAGTTCTTCTATTTTTCCTTCCTTGATGTTGAGGACACTCATAGGCTCTATGTCCTTCTCCACATTGGAAAAAGGTTCCACATAAGCCTCCTCTTCTCGGTCCTCGCCCAAATATTTCCCTTCCTCTTTGGTCTCCATTATTCTAATCATGAGGATGGTTTGTGTTATCTCCTTTTTTGTTCTGGCCACTACTGGAGCCTTCACCCTTCTTTTGATCTTCATTTCAACCTCCATATGGCCATCCACAGGTCTTTCCTCCATGGCCTCCACCTCATTATTTTTTCTCAAACCCCTTGTTCAGTTGTTCTTCAACCTTTAGAGAAAATTGATAAGCATCCTCAATGGTGGTCATTCTTACCAGTGCCAATCCTTATTGTATACTTGGCTTCAACCCGTTAATATAACAAGCCACTTTCTCTTTATTCGCCTCAGAATATCCTATCTAAATCAAGACCTTGTGAAATTCCTCTATGTATTCTTTCACCATCCTTGTCCCTTGTCTCAAGCTTTGCATCTTACTGAGTAGCTCCAATTCATTATTGACTGGAATAAATTGTTTCTTCAATTTTGACACCATTATGTCCCATTTGTAAATTTTATCTTTTCCTTGTCTTCCTCTTTCTAACTGGATCTCTTTCCACCATATACTAGCATGAAATTTCAATTTTTTCTTTGCAAACCTCACTCTATGAGGATCTTCAGTCTCCTCAAACTCAAAAAATTCCTCCATGTCATTGATCCAATCAATCAATTCTTTCGGATTCATATTTCCATTTGTAGACACATAAAATGTACCAATTGACATTGCACATCTAATCCTGATCACTAACATCATTTTCATCTAGAATCATCCATCTGTCTAACCATTTAATCGAATAACCTTATTTGATTAAATTCATCAATTTTCCCCTCTTAATTATTTAAATCATTTATCTAATTAAGTCATTCTCCCTCGTTAATTAAATCAATCAATCTGATCTAATTAACCCTAACTCTTTATTTAATTAAATAAATTTTTTTTATTAATTTCTAAAGTCTATCTCATTAAATTAAATAAATTAAAACCTTATTTGATTTAATCTAACCAATCATCATCTTTAGTTAAATAAAACAAAACATTTATTTAACTATCTCTAAAATCACATTCTTCTCATCTTTGATTTAAATCAACACATAAATCTAAGTCAAAATTGTCACATCATCTAATCCTTCATTAAATTAATTAACCCTTGATTAATTTAATTCTAATCCATGTCCCATCCTCTAGCTTTTTCCACTTGCGCATGGAAATAGATTTAATTCATTTATTAAATCCCTATTTCCTCTCAACATGGAATAATAGGGGAATATTCCTTCAATTTGAAAATCCCTCCAAGTGGGATAGGTCCTTTCAACAAGACATTTATTTCATCTTACAAGTCCTTTTGCATTGAGCGAAGTGGCCATTACTCCATTTGACTCTTCATCCACCTTGTCATTTCACCATTTTCAAATTTCAAATATATGCATTTATGGGCACATTCATCAAAATGTGCACATCCTTCATCCATTCATCACTTGACAAGTGGCACTTGCCTTTGGGTGTTGAATGATCCCACATTCATCCTATTTTGCATTTCTCCATCTTGTCTTTCTATAAACAAGAGGTTTCTTTCCTCATTTTGATCATCCACAAGCATCCACAATTTGAGTAAACTTATTATACTCAATTTCATCTTCAACCATTATCATTTTCATCCATTTCATCAAAGTATTATCTAGGTTATGTAGGTTTTTCATCATGGAGCACATTTGAATATTCAACAAAGTGGATCAATCTTCATCACTCATCAATCTTGCATCATAGTAGTTGGGAAAGGGCCAATTTTCACATCAAATTGGCACCAATTCCCCCATGGGATCAAGATTTTGCTTTGCATTTGAATAGGATTTGATAGTTTTTGTTTATGCTTGTTTATGTTCTTTATCTCATTTCTCGTTCTTTGTAATTTAAATGGATTTCATGGGGAATCTTGATTCTTTCTTGCATATGATCTCCTAATTTGTTTGTTTATTGTGTTTTGCAGGTACTAGGATCTTGGTTCATACATTTTGCACTAGAGGGAGGGCAAACCAAAAGTTTAAATCACACTTTTTCATCAAATTTTGTGCTTTTCTTCTTTTTTTTGTGTCTATAGGGAGCTCTACCACTACTAGACTAGTGTCACAACATAGAACTGTTGGAGCTCCAATGTCGCCATATAGCACCAATTCAAACTTTAAACAATGATGCTCTAGTGTTCTCGCTCAAAATTCAAAATCTTAAACTACACCGCTGGTTCTATTTTCAACCGTTGGAATTTTCAAATTCCAAACAACACCGCTGGGCCAAATAGCAATGCTATCACACTCTCTGTCCCTACCGTAGAATGGCGTTGACTGAAAAACGGTGCTATATAGCATTACTAGATCTTTCAAACTACACTGCCTGTGCAGGTTCTACCACTTGAGTAAAGTAAAAGTGAAATTCAATTTTTTTGACATATGCCTTTTTCAATTATGATCATTTAGGTTATTACTTGCTTTCCTAACCTCTATTTTGTAGATCTAACTAGTTTTCTTGTAGGTTGGTCAAATTGATGTGAAGGAGAAAGACATGATTGAAAGAGGCATGATGACATCACTCTCTCATGATTCCAAGTGTTTTTAAACACTTTAGTGTTTGTTTAACACTCTTAGAAAATTCAAAATTTCTCTTAAAAATTTGTTATTTTTCACGTGCTTAGGACCTACTAAATTTCTTTTGGGCTCTAAAAAAAAGAACATTTCAATTTTGCTACAAAAGGGCTTAAAAAGAACTTTAGGACAAACTCACTAGATTTGGTTTGAGGATTAACAATTGAACAAGGAAATCTCCACATTTCCTTTGGTGCTTAAAAAGAAGTCATTATTGCTTTAAGGACTTAAAATGAATAAAGTGCTTCTTTGTCTTATAATTTCTTACTCAAAATAAGACCATTGAAATGGCATATGCCCTTCTCTCGTGTCTCATGGTGATCTTGAGAATCAAAAGGCCTTTTGGTGATCTTAAGTTGGGTAAAGGAATTTCCTCCACGTTTCATTTTGGGATTAAAATTGGACAAAACATCTTGTGAGTGTGAGTGGAGGGTATTGCATATATTCTCTCTTTGTGTTGCAACAAAGATTGATCGAGTTACTGATATTGCTTGCTCACTTTTGTTTATCTTAGAGGGCCTGCCTTATTGGAAAAATTAATCACCCAAGGGAATGACCCAACTAGTAGCATGCTAAAGCCAAGTGTATTTCTAGCCGGTATATAAGTGTGGATATTGGAACAAAGGCCAATATCACACGGTTGGTTTTGATGAGAAGGGAAGCAATGGTCTCTCACCACATGGATCAATCCCTACAAACAAAAAGTACGAATTAAAACCCTTGTCTAGAAAAGGCCAAAATCGTTGATCTATTTGTTGGTGCAAGAACGGTTGTTCTGAAGCCGCCCCACACTTTTATGGTTTTTTGCAGAAACGAAAAGTATGCCATGGGAGTTTCATGGGTGTTGATGCTTGGCTACCTCGTATAAGTGAGTTTCATGGAGGGGATCCAATAGGATCAATCATCTAACCATTCACTAAAAATAAGCATAGTTGGACTTGCCCAAGTGGGGATTCAACAAATATAGTCTTTCATATCCATAGGATTGTACATTTTCTTGGAATTAAAAACAATTTTCTTGATCGTAAACATTGGAAAAATAAACATTCAACATGAACATCAAATTTCAAACCCTTTAGAGGAGAAAATACCTTTGAAAAAATCCAAGTGCTATTGCTTGCCCTTGGGATTCTATCCTTAGAGGCATCTAAGTACTTGGGTTTATATCTCAATTTTCTCTTACTAAAGTCAACATTAGGGAACTATCACCTTGATTCTCTTGATTTCCACATAATGGACCTTGTGGAATGAAAATAAATTGAGACATAGACATTCAGTTTGAAACTTAATCAAGAGAGTGTTTGTGGTAAAAGCAATTCATTAATCAAGATGAAATCAATTGAACCCCACACGTTCTTGTTTATCATTTATCTTATGGTCTTTTGAGCAAACATTGATCTTTTGGTTTGAAGTACTCTTAGGGAAAATAATGTTCTTAAAAACCTTGTTCTTGTAAACAAAGTTCTTCTTAGGTTCATTTAGGATCAAAATAACCAATCATTTCATCCATCTCAAACATCAATCAAAACCCATCTCACAAAAAACTTTTGAACCATTGGAAAAATCATTCATACTAGACTTTTGGAAAAATACTCTTGAAATCAAAACAAAATCATCTTGTTTGAATAAGTGTGTGTAGATGAATCCTTCTTCATACACTTAGTTAAATTATCACCTTGTGGACAAAATTCATTCCAAGAAAACATCTAACCTCTTGGAGTTTATGAGTTCATTATCAAATCCAAATCAAAATCAAAATCCAAATCAAATCCAAAATCCAAAATCCAAAAGTCCAAAAGTCTAGTATCCCTCCAAGGTTCCTATAAGTTCAACACCCATATCATTCACCCCTTTCATCCTTCACCTCATCATTGGTCCTAAACACCTTAGAGGTCACTTTTACAACAAGGTCAAAACACAAGAATAACATGGAATATAAACTTGATCCATACATCATGAGTAATCCAAGTCAACCAAACTATCAAAACCTTACAATGCCATTTAGTTATCAAAACTCACATTTATATAATCCATACATGGGATCATTATCTCCTACAAACCTCAATGGTATAACAAATGTGAATATTCCTAGTCAAAAGTTTGGAACACCTTTCCCAATGGTAGATTTAAATCCAAGTCCTAGCCTAAAAATCTATCAACCAAACACTCAATGCATAAGTCTTCCAAAAAACAACATCATCCCACCAAATCTATACATTGCAAATATGAATATATCAAGTACAAATTTTCCAAACACGAACATTTCAAATCCACATTGGTAAAATTTGGGATAGATATGTTTGTGAATCATACAAATGTTGTTGAAAGTCTAAACAATATGTCAACGACTCCATGTATTGATCCAAGTCAAGGTAACACCATGCAAAATCAAGGAAATGTGATTCCCAAACACAACAATGCTCAATTTCAACCTATCATGCCAAATCTAAGCATCACCCCAAGTCAAAACATTGTCCACAATCAATTTTCCATGATCCCATGCAAACACCACAAGTACACATTCCAAATCTGCTTGAACAAAAGAATCAACTATATCAAGGGAGTCAAAATCAAAATCGGGATCAAACTTCACTAGATCAACTTGCTTCACTTTCCAAACTAATGGACTTATTGAGCCAAGAGACCTCTTCACTCCAAGATCAATGCAGTCTTCCATTGGTTGAACCATGCCATCAAAGCATTGAGTTGTGTCCACAACCACATCAAGAATAATATCCCCAATGTTAAGAAGTTGGGTATCAAGATAAACAACATCAAAAACAAACCCAACCTCCACATCTCAAAGATCAATCACCACATCTTCAAAATCAATCACCACAAGTTCAATTTAAAGTACAAGTCTCATAGGGTAACAAACAAAAATACACACCACTTGGGTGACCAATTGAATCAGTCATGCAACAATTGGTATAGGAAAATCTCATTAAAATCCCCATCTATAAGAACTATCAAGAACCCCTAGTTAAACCACCAGGGTATAATGAGCACCTTTGCGATTTTCACAAAAAAAAGGGACAACCAACATCAAGTTGTATTTGACTCAAAAATCTCATCCAAGACCTTAATGATCAAAGGATAATAACTATTGGGGACAACAATGAAGATTCAACGACTAGTGATGGTAGTGACAATCTCTCCACCACAATTGTTGAAAAGAAAAATCAAGATTTATTCATCAATGAGCACCTTGGAGATGTTTCCACCTTATCCAAAGATCAACTCAACATAAATCAAGTCATTTTTCAATCATGATCAAAGTCCACCAAAAATACCCAACAATGATCCAATTCAAGAAATGTCAACATCACTTGACCCTATGGTTGAAGATATTCACAATCTCTCCGCCACAATTATTGGAAACAATGTTCAAGATCTCTCCATTAATGAGCACATTGAATATTTTTCTACCCCATCCAATGATCAACTCACCATACATCAAGAGCCACTTTTTAGTGATCTATTTCAAGGAGTGTTAGAAATATTTGATCCCATTGACATAATCTATGATCCATCGACAAATGATCATGTTGAAAATGTATCTACATCACCTAATGAGTTAGAGGACATGTCTCAATAATTTATTCCAAAGCATGATCAACATCTTTCACCAAATTCTAGTAGCGGTCATTTCCAAGACGTATTGACATACTTTGACCTCATGGTTGCAGATACTGAAGGAATCCTCAACTCAACATTTGATCCAAGTCCACTCAAAAATCAAGAGGATATTGAGCCACTTCCCATGCCTAATGAAGATATCGAAGAACCTTTATAAGCAGTCCATCCTTCAAAATTGTCCCATGTCAAGAAAGTGATCCAAAGTATGTCAAAAGAAATTCCAATAGTAATCAAGATCAAGAATTCGTATCTCCAAGATGCTATAATGATCTAATGGACACTCTCCTATCCATACAAGATGTCATAGATGATGATCATATCCACATAGCACATACTTCTCAATCTACCCATGAGATGCTTTCTGTGGATGGACACGTAGATGATCTTCATTTAGAACTCAATTCCTTTACTCCTGACATCATTACACAAAAGGAGTAGGTTATTTATTCCTACAGTCAAACAAAGTTGTCAACATTAGGATCAGATATATCCCAAATTCAAAATGAGAACATCATATATGAAGATATCTAGTGTTATCCACTCATGGAAACACGTAAGATAGAATAGGACATTCCAAAGTTAGCAGAGTAACAAATTGAAAACATTTCATCTGTAGTGGTCATTTATCAGTGCATGCTTACTGAACAAGACATCTCAAAATAGGCAGAATCAAGGAACAAAGGTGCTACTACCACCATACTGGGGGCAACTATGTCTCAAGAAAACATCAATATAGGGAGTATGAAGAATCCTTATGATGAAACTAATGCCAATACTACAACTAACCACATCATGAATCTTCATCCACCCATAATGCAATCCATGAATTGGGACCAACGTCAAAAGGAAGATTTGAATCAAAGTACAAAGAACACCATGAAAGCAAAAGAAACTAAGAAGCATATTGGAAAAATCAAATACAAATGGATACCAAAGAATATAAAGAAAGATTATCCCTAGCAAACTCCATTAGTAAAAGAAACTATGGGGAAAAATAAGAAAGGGAAAAATATCCATCAAAGATGTTCACAAAAGAAAAATAAGGCTTCTCAAGCAACATACAAAGTATATCAAACAGTTGGTCCTAATTCCACACACACTTTCATATCCACCCATCATTTCTCATCTTTCAAACTTTGGAGACTCAAAGGTTTGAAACTATGAACCAATTCAGATCTTTTATCCCTAAACACACTCCATCCATGCATACACACATAATATCCAATTCTCACATTGACCACATGTTGGCAATGACCCTTCATCATAAGGATTCAAAAGGCACTCTATCATGATGTACGCACAAAGACAAAGTTAACTCCGATATCAACGATGCAGATCAGGAATCTCAAAAGTTGCATTCAAGTGAACATATCTTAGCAAAAAAAATTATTCAAGTAGGATATCCATGGTACATCATGACAGAAGCATCTACATCAACACCACTAGATGGTTCAGCATGAGCTTAAAATCTTTCACAGAAAAATCCAAAAAAAAAAATCATAAAAATGATTAAAAATAGTAAAGAGAAAAATTGTCCTCTAATGAAAACCACTTCGGTGGTTGGTGCTTTGGACAGGTACCATGATGAAAACCTGGAAAACAGGCATCATGTGTAGAATTGAGCATCTACATGCACTACTTTAGGTGAAAGCTGTATGCAACCTAAAATGGTCACCTAGACTTTGGGCCCCATTTATTTAATTTGTCAACATCAACTTTCTGAATCAATGATTGTTGCATTTTCAAATCAAATTTCTTAATCAATTCATAACTATTTCAAATGTTTCAATTTTCCCTAAGGTTTGAATGCTTCATTAATTTTATTTAATCAAAAGAAATAAATCCCTTTTAATAAATAAAATAATGTTATTTAATTGAAGTTAATATTACTTAAATAAAATGATGCTATTTAATTAAATCTATTTTTAATTAAATAATTTTATTTTATTTTATTAACATTCATTTCTAAATTACATAATCTTATTTTAT
>VDFB02271358.1:1174994725-1175019654 GCA_007258455.2 Sequoia sempervirens | reverse complement strand
TGTCAAAACAAATTTAAGTCAGTAGACCTTGGCATGGGGGGGTATCAACTTGACTCTTTTTCAAAGATGCCTGTTTCCCCTAGGACATATGGAAAGCCTTCACAGGAGATGAAACCATCATCTTCAACAATGACACTATTTGACAAGTTTGTTGAATCCTCAGTACCAATACAAGATGAAAAAGAGGAAGTAGTTGTTCGAGATTGGATATACAAAGAGGAGAAATACCAACACAATGAAAATTTCTCCCCCTCTCCTAAGTCCTATGGGAGAGGATATACTTTTGTCAAGAAGATGGGTTATCCAGGATATGGCCCTCTTAGTCACAGGTTAGATGCTAGAGCCGAACCACTCAATCATGATCTTTTTGCACGTAAGTCTAAGAAACCGGTTGGCCTAGGCTTTATGAACAACAATAAATGCACTGTCCCCATTTCTGATAGGCGGGATAGTAAAGATGACACAAAATATGTACCAGATTTGACCAATCAACAAGACATAACAGATGATTGGGTACCTTCAACAAATCTCCTTTGGGAAGATTCAAGAGATTTAATAATTGATAGTCCTCCTATCTCATTTGCAATAGATAGTGACTATATGAATGCAAGATTGACTATGGATAGTGTCTCCATCCTAGCTGCAACGGATGGTGATAATTCAGATAATTTTGTGATTGAGCAAATTGCTAGAGGAGAGGAGCCTCTTCCAAATCTTGAGGCTTCTACATCACGAGGCTCCAACAATAATTCAGAAATAGACTCTTATGAGTTTGAATGGGATTCACTCTTAGATGCAACAGTTGACTTGGATATGGATGTTGTCCACGCTTATAGTTCTCAACCTAATATAACTGACGAGTCATGTGTTAGATTAGAAGATTGGAACCCACATGTCACATTAGTAGACGATTCTTTGCTTGCTAGGATAAATTTTGATTTAGAAACTTTAGAGGGAAACTTGACAGATTCCAATTCTACAGTCACCAGAGATGACACCACCTATATCCTTAACCTTGAACCGGTCATCAACCTACCCCTTGATCACCCCAACCTTATTGATTGGTCTCAACGGTACCAAGAGCCTCAACTCTTGACATTTCACAATGACTATGAGATCACCTGCTATCTAAATGCCATTGAACCTATAGTCTCTTCCACCAGTGAACCGGCTACTAGTATGACAGAACCTGACATCAAGTACCTTAGTCACAAGATAAAAAGAAAAGAAAAAAAGAATAAGAGTTCTGATGGCGAAAACCACTATGTGGCAGTGTCAAAACCAAAAAAAGTAAAAATAAAAGACGTATCCAAAGGTGAAAACCTCCCAGAGGCACCTACGGATGAGGTACTTGATAGTCTCCCAAGCTATTTCCAGGACATATCATCAATATTGGTTGAACCTACAGAAGCTATTAATTTGGGCATAGAGGAAGTTCCAAAAATTGTACACTTGGCTAAATCTTTATCACCTGAAGAAAAGAAAGCCTATACTAAGTTCCTCCAAAAGAAGGAAATTAACTTTGCATGGACATACTTAGACATGCGAGGGGTTGGACTACTAATCTCATTATGCATCATTTTTCCCGCCTAGCTCAGTGTGAAACCAGTCAAGCAGTTGAAAAATGCCTCATATAGCTCTTTTAGTGAAAATTTGAATTAAACTCCTTGGTCTTGCGAGGATTCGTAGAAACCATAGACTATCTTTATTTGGATTTCCAACATTGTACCTATTTTTAAACTGATAAAACCATTGAATCTGCCTGAGACTTTTAGAGATCTTAACAAAAGCATGCCCAAAAGGATGATTTTCCCTTCTAACATAGACATGATAGTAGTTGTGGGATATGAGATCTATTCTTTGATGGATGGTTTTTACGGGGTATATCGGAGTAAGATAGCTCTTGAGGGATCAAGAAAAGGCGCATTCACATGTGCACGGGGTACTTATTGTTGGAATGTCATGCCCTTTGGTTGAAAAATGCGGAGCGCTACTTACCAAAGAGTGACAACCATCTTCCATGACATGATGCATAAGAATATGGAAGATTATGTGGATGACACCACAGCTAAGTCTAAGAGAAGAGGAACACATTTGGCTGATTTAGAAGTGATTCTAGATCGCATGGAACAATTTCAACTAAGATTAAACCCAAAAAGTGTGCATTTGGTGTTACTTCTGGAAAATTATTGGGATTCATCATTTCAGCTAAAGGAATAGAAGTGGACCCTGAAAAGGTTCAAACCATTATAAACATGCCACCTCCCAAAAATTTCAGCCAAATGAGGAGTCTTCAAGGGTGCCTTCAATCCATAAGGAGGTTTATTTCACAATTGGCAGATAGAGCACAACCTTTCAACAAAAATTTGCATAAAGGTGTTCAATGTGTCTAGAATGAGGATTGCCAAAAGAGCATGGATCAAATTAAAGAATACTTGGCAAATCCTCCCATTTTAATGCCTCCCATTCTAGGAAAACCTCTCATTTTATATGTCTCAGCTACTAAATCTTCACTGGGGGCATTGTTGGCTCAATTAGATGAACAAGGGAAAGAAAGGGCCATATATTATATTAGTCACACTCTTGTTTCTTATGAGGTTAATTAAACTAGTATTGAAAAAGCTTGCCTCGTAGTAGTGTTTGCTTCTCAAAAATTGCGACACTATATGCTCGCGCACACCATACACCTCATAGCAAAAATTGATCCTCTCAAATACTTGCTCGGTAAAGCTGCTCTCACGGGTAGACTTGCTAAATGGATGATGATTCTTTCTGACTTTGACATAGAGTATATTGAGCGCAAAGCAATCAAAGGCCAAGCTATTGCAGATCAACTGGCTAATTTCCCTATTCAAGATAATATGCCCATTCAAGTCAACTTTCTAGATGAGCATCTTATGTACATGACTGAAAGATCTTGGAAACTATTCTTTGATGGTTACTGCATGCAAAATGGTTCTGGAGCTAGTTTGTTGTTTGTTTCTCCTCATGGGTATACTATTTCTAAATCTTACAAGTTACTCTTTCCATGCACAAACAACATAGCTGAGTATGAGGCTTTGACAAATGGACTAAAAATGGCCATAGAGTGGAATATCACAAAACTACATATCTATGGGGATTCTCAGCTGATCATCAACCAAGTCAATGAATAATACCAAACAAAAGATGACAAGTTGGTACCTTACAAAAAAATGGTTGATTCATTAAGACAGTATTTTACTTTTGTCACCTTTCAGCAAATCCCTAGGGCTGAGAACAAAGCAGCTAATGCTATGGCCACCCTTGCTTCACTTCTTCAGTTAGAGGAACATGAGTCCAGATATGAATTCCTGGTGGAAGAGCTACGATATCCCATATTTGACTCACCCGAAAGCCATGTCATTTGTACCCTTGTCAATCATGAATCCTCCCGCTATGGTGCTATTTACTCATATCTTCATGATGGCATCATCCCCGATACATTTAAACAATCTGAAAGAAGAAACCTTATCCGCAACGCCTCTCGCCATTCCCTCATCTCTGGTGATTTGTATAGGAGGGGTCTAGATGGAACACTTCTTAGGTGCTTAGAAAAGGAGGAATCCGATCAAGCACTAGTTGACATCCATGAGGGCATATGTGGAGGACATTCTAATGGTCTTTCCATGGCTAGAAGGTTGCTTAGGGCAGGGTACTATTGGCCTACGATGCAGATAGATGTAGTAGCATTTGCTAAGTCTTGTGAAAAATGTCAGAAACATGGACACCTGATACATGCTCCAGGTAGGGAGCTAATTCCTTCTATATCTCACTGGCCATTTCAGCAATGGGCCTTTGACCTTGTTGGGCAGATTCATCCCAACTCATTAGGTGGGCATAAGTTCATTATCACTACTACTGACTACTTCACAAAATGGGTAGAGGCTGTTCCACTTTCTATTGCCTCAGGCAAGACAGTGTCTTTATTTATTTTAAACCATATCATCTGTCGATATGGAGTGCCATCTGAGATCATCGACTTGTGGAGGGTCAGTTCAAAACAGGACCTTAAAGAACTTCGACCAGCGATTCAGATAAAGCAACATTGGTCCTCCATTTACTTCCCACAAGAATAGTCGGGCGAAGAGCTTCCAAACAAAACCATTCTCAAGATTTTCACAAAGCAGTTCATAAGAATGGTAGAGACTGGCACCTACAGATAAATCCGGCCATGTGGGCCTATAGAACGAGTATTCGTACTCCAACTGGGGCTACTCCTTTTGCCCTCACATACGGCGCTGAAGCAATGTTACCTTTAGAGGTTGAGATTCCATCACTTCGGGTCTCTCTCAAAGGTCTAGTTACAGATGAAGACTATCATGCCATGAGATTGCAAGAATTGGAACTTCTTGATGAGAAGCGTAAAGCATCATTTGACCATATGAGGGTCTATCAAAAGCGGATGTCCAAAGCTTTCAACAAAAAGGTTCACCCTAGACAATTCCAAGTAGGAGATCTTGTCCTGCGAGAGAATCCTAAGAACCAACAGAATCGAGAACAGAAGGGAAAATTCGAACCTAATTGGCTTGGACCCTACATCATCATAGCAGCTTTTGGCACAGGTGCCTATCTACTATCTACTGAAGAGGGGGAGCAGCTCCCTGAGCCTATCAATGTTTTGCACTTGAAGAAGTTATATCCTTGATGCCCGTTCTGTCTGGGGGCATCCTTTGTATATAATTATGACCCTGAAAAAAGTTCCAAAAAAATTGATATATGATACTGAAAAAAATTACAAAAAAAAAAATTGATATATTGTCAAAAAATCCAAAAAAATTCAAATATGATGCTGAAAAAATACAAAAAAAAATGAAAAATACAAAAATATATATATATATATAAAGTCCTAAAAAAAAAAATTCTTCCAAGTGGTGAAAACCTGGAAACAGGCGCTACTTGAGGCCTTTGCATCCCTATTTCTTAGCATGCATCCTCGACACTTAGCCTTTCTCCATCATGCCTTGTCCTTATTGCCTTGGTTTGGAATTGGTCTTTGTCTTTGTCTAGGGGCATCCCTGTGTTAACGGTCTCTTGGATATGCTTGTCTTTAGGACACCTCGCAAACAGTGTTTTTCAACACTAACCCAACTGTGTTTTTCATCACAACCCCTGACATCGTGTGTTTTTCAACACTTATCAGTTTGGTCTTATCTAGTTCGGTCATGTGATCTTACCTACTTGCAAGCATTCGATCCTTATCCTCGGAACTCAGTATTAGTTTACACACTTAAATTTTTTTAATTGCAACACTTAATGCTTGAGATATGCCATGATCTTTTCTTTGTGTGCTGACTGATATTGATTTTCGTTGAGTGTGCTTGTCTAATAAGTCTCTCCGTGATGCATAGCTAGAGGACTTGGGGCATGGGGCATGTTTTTATTTGCTTTCTGCTTGTGGGTGTTGTCTTGAACCTCTTCGGTGTCTCTTGTTGTCTCCTTGACACACTTAAGAGATTTATGGCATCATCCTTGAATGTTTTTGCACAACCATTCTCATGGTAATCCTGGCGTTTATGTCTTGATGTGAGCGTGGTTTTGCTACATTAAATTGGGTAAGCTAACATTGTAGTCATCTTGACCTTCATGTCTTTGATGCTCATGTTAGAATCTTTCCACATTCCAAGCTGATATAAATCACATTCATATCTTCATAGTTGCGTTTGTGACTAGTGATGATTGTGTGATTGTCCGATGTCCGATAATAATGGCCCAATGATGAAAATAAGTTCTCTTACATTCTCTAATAAATGATGAACACACAAAAACCTATGTTACCCTATTGCAAGTACACCTTTTCATTTTCATGTAGCTTGCATTATTTAGACTTCATGTTAATTTGCACTTTTAGGCTGTATTATGGGTTTGAGAGGGTTTCCTTCATCTTTCTTATGGATTTTTCATCAACTGTGATCACGTTCTTCATTTCCTTATCTTCTTTCGTGATCTCAATCGAAATTCCCTATCTTAAATAGTTGATTGATTTTGATGCATCCTCTTTATTGAGGCATATTCTCTTCCTTCTCTCCATTTCTTTCCATTTCTTCCAAACTTCTATCTTCCATTCGATTTCACCCCACTTCTTTTCTTCTCATTCAGCCTTAGGGCATAATTTTCTTGCTGATCACCCGGGTTACGTGATTCTTATATTTTTCATTTTACATCCAAGAACCTTATCTTTTGTTTGATTTGATCAAATTTTTCAATTTATTATTTCTCCTCTATCTCATTTGATTTGAATCACGGTGAGTACTATCAAACTTCAATCCTTGATTCAACTTTATCAATTTATCAATTGCTTCTCTTGGGGCAACCTTGCTTGAGATTCTTATCTCACTTTGGATGTGATCCCAAATCGACCTCATGTTCAAGGGCCTTTTGTTTATGTTTGTCCAAATGTGATCCCGAGTCGACCTCGCATCTGAGTTGTTTTGTGATCCCAAATCGATCTCACATTGCAAATTCATTCTTTGACTGCATGTGATCTGATCGACCTCACATTAGTCAAGAGGGGCAAATGTATGCAACCTAAAATGGTCACCCACCTAGACTTTGGGCCCCATTTATTGAATTTGTGTATCAGCTTTCACGAATCAATGATTGTGGCATTTTCAAATCAAATTTCTTAATCAATTCATAACTATTTCAAATGTTTCCAATTTTCCTAAAGTTTGAATGCTTCATTAATTTTATTTAATCCAAAGAAATAAATCCTTTTAATAAATAAAAATAATGTTATTTAGTGAAGTTAATATTACTTAAATAAAATGATGCTATTTAATTAAATCTATTTTTAATTAAATAATTTTATTTATTTTATTATCCTTCATTTCTAAGAATACATAATCTTATTTTATTTTATTAAAGTGTATCATCTTAAATTAAATAAAATAAATGAAATATCTCTCAAAATATCGTGATGAAAAAAGGGAAGCAAAATGGGTTAAGGAAATAAACTAAAAAAGAATTCCAATCAAGATTTGTTTCTATTTTTCTATTTATCCCACATTGCTTCTGAATTTGCCTTCAATTCTACTTTTGCCTATAAAATGAGCCCTCTCATTCTCATTTAAAGAGATCATGAATTTTTACATCAGACTTATGCTACAAATTTTCTTGAATTTTATCATTTGAGATTACACATTAGTTTGATTTTATAAGCATCTTAGTTTTAGAGCATATAGTTTAATATTACATTCTAGCTTGTCTTCATAGTAGATTAATTTGCAAAATAATTCATTTATGGCATTGCATGTAGATCAATTTTTCATTTCAATAAATTAGTTTTGTTTATTGCATTTTACAGTCATTTAGATTAGTTTTCATTGTTGCATTGCAAGAACAGGATTCATGGAGATTGGCATTCTTGCTTCTCCTCTTTGAATCTCTCGTTCTGAGACTATATTTGCAGGGTCAACTGGGTTAATCTAAGGGCCACAATATCAATCCCTTCTCTTCTCAGATAGAGAGCTGTGAATTGATTTGCAAGGACTCATTATTGAGTGTCCTCGCATGCAAGGATTCACAGAAGTATAACATATTTTCAGTTATACAAAAGCATCTCATCCCATCCATAAGCCAACATTCCATCCATCTTAGCCATAATAAATCCATTCATCCATGAACCATTTATCCAATCCATTTACATATATCTGCATCCATAGTCTGAGTTATCTTGATATTGACAAAGTTTGGTGCACACTATACACTTGCTTATGGTAAACATCTTGACATGAGTCATTTTCATTGATCCTATCCTACCTAGCATCATCTTGGCAATGAAGCACTATCCAACACCTTATCTTATCACAAGATAATCCATATCCATCCATCCACACATCTATCCAAGCACCCACCCATGACATTTCGTACATTGCTAGACACTAGGGGTAGATATGTACATCTTGCTTCGAGAATAAATCTTGATCTATATCCTCCAACTTATGTGGTGATCCGAACATTGGTAAAATGTGAAATCAAATTGGTGAAGCAGTTGTGAGCCAAAATCCAAATCACTAGCCCATGGCATATTTTGACAAGAAAATGTTCCTTATGAAGCTTCATCTATCATTAAAAATCAATCCAAACAATCACTATTAGTCGCATCTAATGCATACTTCAACGTCACATCAAATCATCCAAAACCAACTTTTGTTCCAAATCAAGATTCAAATTCCTGATCAATCAAATCCAATCAATCCATCATCATCTTGGGAGATCCTTCCCAATCCTCATGTTGCTTAACACCATCATTGGATTGTTGTGTATCCTCAACAATGTTATCATTATCAATCTTGATCAATCAAATTCAATCAATCCCTCATCATCTTGGGATATCCATCCTTATCCTTATGTTGCTTAACACTATCCTTGCATTTTTGTGTATCCTCAACAATGTTATCATCATCAATCCATTAGTTCAATCAATCAACCTTAGCTTGGTTTTCAACAAAATCCCAAAACAAAGCACTGATACCATCACACATGTCCATATCCAAAACATCAAAATTAGGTGAAAAATCCAAAAACATTAAAAAAATTAGAAAATCCAAAAACATCCAAATCATATCAAAATTCAAAAAACACTTTCAATCGAGAAAACCATCAAAAACAGCCAGATTTCAAACTCACGTTGTCTCTGAGGAGGAGGCTTAAATGTAGGCAAGGCTAATCTCTAATAAGCCCCCAAGACACAAAAATTCCAAAAACATTCATTAAATCTCGGAAAACACCCAAAACATTTGAAAGTTTGAAAACCAAAACATTTGTAAAATCTCAAAAATACCAAAAACAACCTAAAAATATCTCAAAAAAAATCCAAAAACATTCAAAAAACCCAAAAAATTCATTTGTCCCATTTTGATTTCACCCACAATAATCTCATCCATAATAAACAAATCATCACACTCACCCTTTGGAAAAAAAACATAAACAATCATAGCAATCAGCAAAAGCAAACTTCAAACCTAAAAATCAAATCGAAACAACAAACTTTTAAATACAAAGTCAAACTCTTGATCATTCACAAACATGTCAATCAACCTTATATCAATAACCTTTTTGAACAACCTATCAACTTGCCACCATCCACTAACATGTCCTAGGATGTATCCTTCCTACAATGGGCATTATCTATTGGAAAAACACTGTGGATAAACAAAACGACACCATCCACTAACATGTCCCAAGATGTATCCTTTCTACAATGGGCATTATCTATTGACAATCATTTTGGTTCTTATCCTAAACCAAAAAAACCCCTTTGGCTAGAGATATGAAGAACACTGGCTTGTTTGTGTACTTGATCTTTTCTTTTGATTTATCTTATTGTGCTCATTCCAATGACCTCTTGATGATGTCTACTCAAAATGATTTAGAGAGAAAGGAATGGGGCAGCAAACATTATCTTTTGTCTGTTGTGCTTGTTGGATGTTCTTGTAATATAACATAGCAAATACTTGCTTTGTTAGGTGCATCCTAGCAATTTTTTCTAATGTCAAGTGTGAACACGAATACTCATATCTATTTGTCGAGTCAAAGTCCATCCCACTAGATACAACGCCCTCCTGGTTGTCTATACCTTGATGCATCGTATCTACGTGTGTTATCAAACATAAGGTAAATGGTCCCTTTTAAAATCCCAATTCCCAGCAAGCAAACACCATCATCAACATCATCATCCATCATCCATCATCATCTCCAATAAAGTCTTAATGCATCATGGACTTGTTGGATCCTCTTATTTCTTCTTATTCTTCTATCTTTACTAACATTTCTATCAAAATTGGTGTAATATATCAAATTAGACATGAGGTTACCCATGGCTAATGACTGTTTACATCATCAAATTTATCTACATCAAATATTCGAGTTGAATTGACCTTGTCGCTCTTTTTTCTTGAGATCACCCGAAAAAATAGAATTTTCGTCCGATCTCTCGAGGGGGAAATATAGTAGCATGTTTTGTCCATCGGGGCAGTAGTGGGGCAAATTTTGAAATCAATTTTTTTTGGTTTTTTGATCAAAACAACTTATTCTTTGAACCAACGCAATAAGTGCATCGCTTCAAAGAGGGGCAAAATATAGACACATAAAATGTACCAATTGACATTACACATCTAATCCCGATCACTAACATCATTTTCATCTTGAATCATCCCTTTGTCTAACAATTTAATCAAATACCCTTATTTGATTAAATTCATCAATTTTCCTCTCTTAATTAAATAAATAATTTATCATTCTCCCTCGTTAATTAAATCAATCAATCTGATCTAATTAACCCTAACTCTTTATTTAATTAAATAAATCAATTTTATTAATTTCTAAAGTCTATCTCATTAAATTAAATAAATTAAAACCTTATTTGATTTAATCTAACCAATCATCATCTTTAGTTAAATAAAATAAAATATTTATTTAACTGTCTCTAAAATCACATTCTTCTCATCTATGATTTAAATCAACACATAAATCTAAGTCAAAATTGTCACATCATCTACTCCTTCATTAAATTAATTAACCCTTGATTAATTTAATTATAATCCATGTCCCATCCTCTAGCTTTTGCCACTTGCACATGGAAATAGATTTAATTCATTTATTAAATCCCTATTTCCTCTCAACATGAAATAATAGGGGAATATTCCTTCAATTTGAAAATCCCTCCAAGTGGGATAGGTCCTATCAACAAGACATTTATTTCATTTTACAAGTCCTTTTGCATTGAGCGAAGTGGCCATTACTCCATTTGACTCTTCATCCACCTTGACATTTCACCATTTTCAAATTTCAAATATATGCATTTATGGGCACATTCATCAAAATGTGCACATCCTTCATCCATTCATCATTTGACAAGTGGAACTTACCTATCGGGTGTTGAATGTGTAGACATCGAAATCTGGTCTAGGCCTGCGACTTCAATATTCTTCTTAATTCGTATTCTTCATGGTCATAATTAAATAATCTTAATTATTTAATTAATTCACCTTAACATTAATTCTTCTATTGATTAAATAATTTTAATTATTTAATTAATTCATCTTAACATTAATTCTTCTATTGATTAAATAATCTTAATTATTTAATTAATTCATCTTATGTTAATTCTTCTATTAACTAAATAGTCTTAATTATTTAATTAATTCTTCTTAACATTAATTCTTCTATTGATTAAATAATCTTAATTATTTAATTAATTCATCTTAGTCATTAGCTACAATGGGGTAAATAATCTTGAAATTATTTTATTAATTCACACTTTTCTTTATTCTATCTGATTAATTAAATAAACGCTTTTTATTTAATTATGTTACTAATTAATCTTTTCCTTCTTGTCAAATTAAATAAATTCTTATTTAATTTACTCTTTATCATACTTCAACTATAATTAAATAAATTCTTTTATTTATTTAATTATTCATTTAAAATCCCTTCATCACTTAATTAAATAAATCTTATTTATTTAATTATTTTCCAAATATCAAGTCTTGAATTAAATGAATTATTTAATTCATTAATTTTATTTTAACGCATTCCTCTATATTTTAGATAATTATGTGAGTTATCTAAGTATTCACTTTTACTCAACTCAACATCTATTTTAAATTGCTTAGTTAACTCTTCATTTGATGTCTAAGTGGCTTTCTCGAGTAATCTCTTCGTCAAATCATTCAATCCTCTAGTTCTAACTTATTTGCGTGTACATGTGGATTAATTAAATATTCTTATTTAATTAATTAAATCTTGTGCGTGCATTCGAACAAGAGTTGCTTTAATCAATCTTTATCTTTGCCATGCAAAGATATTTCTTCTGTTTTCGAATATCGAACTGAAGATTAAATCATTTATTTAATCTTTAATTCTATTTCTAATTTGTATCACTCATGTCACTACTAACAGTCATCAGAATGCATGTCTAATATGTCGATCTCAACTGTCCGTTAATCTTTCAATCTTGACCTGTCATTTGAATAATCAATTTTCTATAAATTGATTTGTCATTCTTCATTCCAATCTCTCTCTCGCGAAATCTTATGACTTTTGAGAGCAGTCAATCTTGAATCTTCGATATTTTGTTAATCACTATCTTAGGCTATACTTGCACGAACTCTTGAAAATATGAGGGAAATTATACTACACAAGCAAAATGGAGAAGGGAAATCGAGATGAATCATGGAAATACATTCAAAATTGGTGAGATTGTTCTAGTTTTGTTTACGTTTTACTTTCCTATGTACTTTGTTGCTTAACAATTAGATTTGCATTTTTAGATTTTAGTATTGCATGTTTGCTTCTAATCTCTTATTGTTTCTATTGTGCACATTTCTATGGCGTTACATTTGGTGAACCTGACGTGAAGGCACCATCTTTGCGGATCCGTAGACTTTTACTTTGATTTTTACAGGTTTTTCGTACTGAACGGCGCATCTGACTAACGAAACAATGCAATTGACTTCTTGAACCGCATCTAACAGAAGAAACGATGCATCTGAATATTCCTAAACCACAATTGATTTCCCGAGCCGCAATTGAATAATAAACGATGCATCTGACTAGTAATACTGTGATGCAATTGACTGGTAAAACTTTATTTCTATTTTCAAAAATCTAAAATTTTCAATTGATTTGTGTGTTACTGATATCTGAGTTTCAGCGTGTGGCCTTTTTGGAGTTAACAAACTTTTGCAGGACGATTGACGAAGACAATATTCAAAATTACTAACGATTTTTTCTGCAGGACGTTTGTCGAAGACCCTAGTTAATTTTGAAACAGATTGTTGGTAGCGTAGCAAATCTTTCGTTTGGTTAAAATTAACAAGTGTTGACTATGTTTGGTGTGAAAGCATAAGTTTGGTCACCCTTACGACTTGGTATATCGAATTATCCTCTCCCCTTGTGCATCCGTACGATCCTGGGTGTAAGAGAAATGGTTACCAACTATAGAACTTGGGCCTGTTCTGGTGGAAAAAAGTACTCACCCCAGGAACTCAGACCGATAGCACCCTAAACTCGAGGGACTTCCAGCCGGTATATAAAAGTGGGTTCTTTGGGAAACCCCAAGAATCACGAGTGTGGTTCCGACGAGATGGATCCAAAAGGGGACTCGCGCCGTATGGATCACACCCCACGAACAGAATGCCCGTACTAAATACTTTTTGTTTTAGAGACCAACCTATTTGTGGTCATTGTTTGGTATAGTGCAGGGTACAATATCATGCCTGAAGACACTCACTACTGATCCCCTTGAGTAGAGATAGCAGTTATTGGGAGGTCATTACCCAAGAATTCAAAATTGGTGTGCTCGAAAGATGTTAATGAGCCGTGGAGGGGAGCCAATGCCACCAAATTTCTAAGCTATCCGCTCTCGAGAAGGAAAGGTGTTTATCACCAATCCAGGGTATTTTGGTGGGCTATACCAAGTATACAAATCCTAGGCCTTTGGCCTATTAGGATGTACTTGTCTGTTATCAATTTAAACGTTCTTTGAGTCTAAAATCGAAACTAAAAACACTTTGTCTTATGACTATCTTTGATTGTTAGAATTTGATCACAGAAAATGGAGTCAGTTTAAAATATCATCATTGAAATTACACAGAGAGTCACAACTGTTCACCAGAAACTCACATCTGTTATCACGAGTTGCATTTGTTAAACTTCGAGTCACATCTGTTATCAGGAGTCGCATCTATTAAACTTGAGTCGCATTTGTTATCAGGAGTCGCATCTATTATCATGAGTTGCATATGTTAAAATTAGGGTCACATCTGTCATTATCAGTTGCATTTGTCAAGATTAGAGTCGCATCTGTTAGTTTAGCTCGCAACTATTTTGCAAAAATCGCATGCGTTATGTTCTGAGTTGCAACTGTCAGTACAAGTCGCATCTGTTAGAGGGTAACCACATCTGTTAGAGTCAAACTGAACTTTACCAGAGAAACGCAATTGATCACTGGAAGACCACAATTGTTAATTTTGAACTACATCTGTTAAATCCTGAGATGCATCTGTCTAATTATCAGAAAACCAGAATTCACACTCACTGTCCAGTCAACACGAGTATACCAGTTTTAGTTGTCTTTACACAAATAGTCCTTGAACAGAAACCTGAAACGATTGGCTCAGTTTTGCATTCTTTAGGTTCATTTAGTCATTACCATAGTTGTCTTCATTCAGAGTTTGGTTTCATCTTAGGATACAAATTACCTTGCATTAAACTTCTAGAAAGGTCACTTTTATAACCTTTAGGACTAGTTCACCACCTACACTCTAGAAAAGTCATAGTGTCAACAAAATTTGTCATTGAACCCAGTTTTATCAGTATATCTTTTGTCCTACACAGAGTCCTCCTAGCTCATCAGTCTAGTTAGGAAACTCAACTTGTCTTTGGTCCTCGTCCTACATTGGTTCCTTGACTTAAACTAAATTGACACCTTGGTTAGACTTTAGGTAGTTGGCCTCTTCGTTTTGGGTTTATAGAGTTGATTATTTTAGAACCTTGCTTAGACTTTGCATCTTTAGATCTTAGGCTAGTGTCATCCTAGAACATTCCTTATTCTACATACGAAAATCCCAAAAACGTAGACTAGGGTCATACTGTTCATAGATATAGTTTTTCATTTCCTGCATATTGAGCTTGTCTTACATGGTTGAAACTAGGTCTAAGAGAAGAGAGAGAGAAAACATGTCGAACCCAAATGAATTTATCAATCCATTTTCTTCAAGACCTCACAAGACTCTATTAGACAAATTCACCACTAGAAACACTCAAGGACATATTGTAGTAGAAGACATAGAGGCTGCCGCACAGGACCCTGAGTTTGCCTCTTTCGTAGATGAGTACCTAGCAAATGATCTTCAACAATTTTTAGGCAAATTGCTAGCTGAAGGCGCTACCTTACCTCAAAGATTTGATATCAGCTCCTTACAAACTCAACCTACACAAGGGACAAATACCCCGACTGTTAGTACTACTATACCTTAGGTCAGCACAACTATGCCATCTACCACATCTACACAGAGTACAACAGTCCATACGTCCCCATTTGGTACATCTAGCATGACATCATGATTTAATTTCACTGTAGGGGCTTCATCATCAACTCCCTTTGGTCCTCTTGTTGAGAGTAAAAGACCTAAAATGTTAGCCTCTACACCTTATGTCGGTGTCACAAGTTTGCAATCAACAACCATACCAACTGCTAGTACCACGAGTACCATACCACAGTCGATGGCCATACCTAGTGCTCCAGTCACTAGTACCATACCACGGATTACACAAATAGGAGGAATTCCCTCCTTCCAATATGGCAATCAGAATCCACTCTCCTAGACTAGCAGTCAGAATCTACTCACCTCGATTCCGAATCAGAAGCCCTTTTTACAGATTGGTAGTCAGAATCCATCCACACAAATTCCAAGTCAAAACCAATTCACATCGATTCTGAATTAGAACCCCTTTTCATAGATTGGTAGTTAGAATCCATCCACACAGATTCCAAGTCAAAACCAATTCATATCAATTCCGAATCAGAATCCTTTTTCACAAAGCGGTACTCGGAATCCATTCACACAGAACCCAAGTCAACACCAATTTATGCAGATACTAGACCATAACACGTTTACCAACATTCTAAATCCAAATCCACCTCAGATGCCAATGTTCAATCGAAACCCATCACGATACTTTGGATTTTAGAACACATACACGGTTCCGCATAATCCCCCTAGCACATCTTTGACCCAAGTTGACGTCCTACAAACACAAATGCACGCATTACAAACACAAATGGATAACATGTCAGTGTCAACTAAGAAATCATTTTTGACAAAGGACATATGCCCATTCCCTTTTGATAGATCATTGTACATGACACCTTTCCCTCACAGATATGTCATACCGAATCTTCCTAAGTACAATGGAAAATGAAATCCAATAGAACATATCAGGGAATTTTCTACCATATGCATAGATGTCGCTTATGACCCCACGTATCTTATGAGGCTATTTCCAAGAAGCCTTGTAGGCATTGCAGTGGAGTGGTTTTCGGGTTTAGATTCTGGCATTAGATCTTGGGGTGAACTAGTTGAGAAGTTTGTGGAACAATTTGCCTTCAACATAGATCATGAGATAAATATAGCAACCTTGTGTCACACAACACAAGACGAAGGGGAAACATTCATTGCTTTCTTCTAGCGATGGAGAACTATAGCTAGTAGGTGTCCTGTTGAGATACCTAAGAAACAAAAAGTTACTATGTTCCAAGAAAACGTTCATGCGAAACTCAGGAGTAACTTAAGGGTCCATTGTTGTACGTCTTTTTTGGAACTAGTGGAAAAAGGGGTTATAATAGAGAAGGATCTCATTGAAAAGGGTGAACTCAAGACATCAACATCCAATAGAAACCCCATCGTACAAAACACCCCCACTGACAAAAACAGATTCTGGTCTCGCAACAAAAATGTCACCAATGATGGGGTGGTTGATGCTAAAACATTACAAGCAGGACCCCTCCTCACATTACAAGGACCTCATACTTTTACCAACACGCTTAATGCTGTCAATCAACCGCCTACTGTGGTCCAAAATAATCAACATCCACAACCAAGAAGATTTCAAAAACGTGAATTTACTCCCTTAGGGGAACCCATTGAGTCGGTGTTCAAACAACTACTACAACATAATCTCATACAATTGCAGGAACCAAGACAATACAATCTAGGACAACTTAAACCAGTTTGGTGGGATGACAATTCCTTTTGTGATTACCATAGAACTAAGGGACATACTCTACAAAACTGTTGACAATTGAAGAATATCATACAAGATCTTGTCGAAAGGAGAATTATTGAAGTTAGTGGACAAAAACAAAAGTCATCCAACACTGATCATCAAGTATTTTCTGACCCATTACATGATCATGGAAAAGGAACTGCCCCCAGTTCGAGTACTAAGACCAATATGTCAACCAACTATGCCAGTATCAAGCACGATTATAATAGTGGGAAAATCATTAACTACCTTCACGTCGCTGATGAGAATATCAATACCATTATTATCAATACTAATCCTGAGTGTGCGGTCAATACTCGTCGTACAAAGTTCACTATTCAAGGCCCTCCATTGTAGTAAACATCCCAACCTGCCAAGTTACAATATAACCTTCTTGACTAGTTGGGGAAGACCCCAGCCCAAATCTCAATCTTGGAATTGTTGCATATTTCCCTTGAGCATCGATTTGTCCTCGATAAGGCTTTACAGAACACCACGGTCCTTAACGATCTTGATGTCAATCGTTTCCAGGAAATGGTGGGCTACTTGACTAATAATCACCATGCCACATTTTCTAAACAAGACTATGCAACTGCAAAGAAGAACCACAACGACCCTTTACATCTTGAAGTCCTTGTTGATGACACCAAAGTTAGACGAGTTTTGGTAGACGAAGGAGTAGGGTTAAATCTGTGCACTTTAAAACTAATTAAAGCATTAGGTATTTCAAAAGCTTATGATGATGAGGAAAGAAAATCAAAGGGGGTAGTAACACTTCCTATTAGAATTGGTCCTACGGTAATGGAGACAAAGTTCCAGGTCTTGGATCTCACCCTTCCTTATAACCTTCTGCTAGGTAGACCATGGATTCATACTATGAAGGCAGTCCCTTCCACGTATCATCAGTGTCTTAAATTCCCTTACAATGGCACAAAAATAACTATAGATGGTGATCCAGATCCTTTCTAGTATTGCACCAATCTAAAGGAGATCCCCCAACGCCAAGTGCCCATCAATCAAGAGGCCTCATCATCCAATCCATCTTCCTATCTTGATCCATCCACACTCACTCTAGCAACTACTTCACCCTCAGTTCCTACCACACCTAGGGTTGAGATCCAAGACAAGGGTTGTGGAGAATATTACATGAAGACTTCTTATTGTATTAGCCATTTGATTCCTCCTAAGTCATACGGTTTACCTACATTGGATAGGAGACAATCTATGGTCACCATACACATTCCTCCTACAACAACTTTTACTAAATGGGGTGAACTAAGCAAAGAGGCCATAAATACAGATGCCACTTTCTAGCTGTATAGGAATGATGCTGAGGAACCCCTCTTACTTGCACATATTCCTACAAATCTTTATGGAAAGGGTTTCACAATCATGCAAAGCAAAGGATATGATGGACAGAGTGGTTTAGGTTTAAACCAAGATGGCAGGATTGAACCAATATTTGTTTCTCAGTGGCCAAAAGGAGTAGGGCTAGGGTTTCAACCAATTCAAATTGGCGTTCCTAGTACCCCATTACCCTTACTTGAGGAAGTACGTGCTTCAGAAGATATTAAGACATCTCACAAACCAGTAGACCAATATCATTGTGACTCCCCCGAGTCTAACGATTATGAGTGGGATTCCCTATCCTCTACTTCTTCCATGGACCTTGACAAGTTATTTGGAGAACTTGATGCTAAGTTCCTCACCCAATCCCTTGAATTCCTGTCCACCAAAGAAAATGACAAAAGAAGAGTGGTTTAAACACTACTATTGGGAATCACTTGATCCTACCTCGTGGCAACATGAGCCACCTGTTTCCGATAGTCAAACCTTGGCACTAAGCCCACCTATTCATCCACCAAGACCTAAAGCTAAGAGCAAAAAGGACCTGGTACAAGACTTTTGTAACCACATGAATAATTCAATCTTTACCTTGACTCCATTAAACTTTGATAACTCCGACGATGACATGCCCTTAGTCTATCCCCAACTCATTGATTGGGACCAACAAGACACCGTCTTAAAGAGATACATTTGAAAACGATATGAAGCAATTGTTGAGTTCACGGGATTATGAAGGCATACCAAATGGTGATCATAAGGCTGGTTTACCATTGAATTGGACAATAAAAATACTTTGGGGAATGCTGTTCAACCCTCCGGTCGCCAAAATGAAAAAGAATAAACAAGATAAAAATGGAGTCTCGGTGGCGAAAAACAGATGCGTTTTTCATCGAAGGTGCTCGAAATTTCAGGATAGAGGTTCGTCGATTACCTCCGCGTCCATTGAGAAAAATCCAGTCGAGAAACAAATTTTCAAGAATCATCAGTTCTGGCAGTCATTGGCGCATGAGGCCTTGGTCATATCTTTTGACATGGGGTTGGATCGACCTTGTTTACGCATCATTTTTCCCTTAACCGGTGCCAAACCGGTGAAACAAAGTTGAGAAAAATGCACCCACAGATTGCTTTATTAGTCAAGGTAGAACTCAAGAAACTCTTAGATGTTGGTTTTATTAGATCTATCGACTATGTAGATTGGATTTCCAATCTGGTACTAGTGACTAAACCAACTGGGGGCATCCACATCTACATCGATTTCAGAGATATCAATAAGGCTTGTCCTAAGGATGACTTCCCTTTGCCTAATATAGACATGATAGTTGACATGGCAGTAGGATATGAGATGTTGTCCCTTATGGGTGGATTCTCGAGGATATAACCAAATCAGAATTGCAACTGAAGACCAACCTAAGATGACTTTCACTTGTCCTTGGAGAACGTATTGCTAGAATGTTATGCCCTTTGGACTCAAGAATGCGGGAGCAACCTACCAATGGGCCATGACTACTATCTTTCATGATCTAGTACACACTCTAATGGAGGATTATGTCAATGACCTTATTGTAAAATCCAAGACAAGGGAAGAACATTTACAGGTGTTAGACGTGATATTTCAGAGGCTGGAAAAGTATAAAGTAAGACTCAATCCAAAGAAATGTGTGTTTGGATTCAAGTCGGGAAAGTTGTTAGGTTATATCATCTCTAGACGAGGCATTGAAGTGGATCCTGCTAAGGTGAAAGCAATCATGGACATGCCACCACCCACCAATCTCAATCAACTAAGGACATTACAGGGAAGGTTGTAATCTATCAGAATATTTATAGTGCAGTTAGCAGATAAGACACATCCTTTTCAAGATCTACTTAAGAAAGGAGTACCCTTTGCATGGACAGCTAGGTGTGAAGAGGCTTTTCAACTGATTAAAGAATATTTACTTACACCACCTGTCTTAATGCCACCTGTTGAAGGAAGACCATTGATTCTTTATATTACAACAACCCATTCATCACTCAGAGCATTGCTTGCACAGAATGACGATGAAGGTCACAAAAGGGCAATCTATTACATCAGTTAGACTTTGGTAGGTTATGAGCTCAACAATTGTACCATTGAACGTGCCTGTCTTGCAGTAGTATTTGCTACTCAGAAATTGAGGCACTATATGCTAAACCATCAAAAAATGTTGATTGCTAAAATAGACCCTCTAAAATATCTCCTCAGTAAGGCAGCATTAACAAGACGACTGGCCAAATGGGTTATGATACTTAGTGAGTATGATATCCAATATGTCGAAAGAAAGGCTATTAAAGGACAGGTCATTGGTGATCAGTTAGCTGACACAGCCATACAAGCAGATCACCCCTTAGTTGCAGAATTTCCTGATGAGTTCATATTCACAATTGACACAAACATAACATGGAAGCTGTACTTTGATGGCTCACATACAAATCATGGTTCAGGGGCTGGTATACTATTTATTACACCACAGGGTGATTCCATGCCTAAGTCATTCAGGATTGCATTCCCATCCACTAATAACATAGCAGAGTATGAAGCTCTAGTGACAGGGTTACGCATGGCAGTCAAGTGGAAAATTAAGATTTTAGAAGTATATGGGGATTCTCAACTAGTAATCAGACAGGTAAATGATGATTATGAGAGTAAGGATGAGAAGCATGCTCCATACAAGCGCATGGCTGATAGCTTTAAAGAGTACTTTAACAAAGTTGAATTTCATCAAATACCTCATGTTTTAAAGAGGGCAACTGACGCTATGGCTACAATTGCATCACTTCTTGACATTCCTAACAACGTGCCTAAGTTTGAGTTCTTGGTAGAACAACTTTTGGTCCCAGCCTACGATATCCCAGATTCTGAAATGGTGTGTGACATTATTGGTCCTGATTCCCCATGGTACAAAGAAATCTATGATTACCTTCATGCCGAAGTCATACCCATTGGCCTATCAAATAACCAATGTAGGACATTCCTTCGCAAGTCAGCCAAATACACCATCGTCGGAGACACCCTATATAGACGTGCCTTAGATAATACCTTACTGAGATGTCTTGATTCAACTGAAGCACAAGCAACTTTGCATGGGGTCCATGAGGGCATATGTGGTTCCCATTCTAGTGGTCCTACCTTAGCCAAAAAGATTATGAGATTGGGTTATTACTGGCCTACTATGGAAAAGAACTCATATGTCTTTGTAACAAAATGCCGCCAATTTCAAGTTCATGGAGACTTGATACATGCGCCAGCACAGGAGCTCCATCCTATAACATCACCATGGCCCTTTGCCCAATGGGGACTCGACCTCATAGGTAAGATCCACCCCACATCATCTAATGGACACAAATTCATTATCATTGCCACTGAGTATTTTACAAAGTGGATTGAAGCCATTCCTATGACATACATTACCGGCTGCATAGATTTCTAAATTTATCTGAACTATATCATCGTGGGTATGTGGTGTCCCTCGATCCCATAATCATGATAATGGCAGCCCATTTGCAGAACCAAGAATTCGCCACACAGTGTGATGAATTTCATATCCAACATCCTTTTTCTACTCCATACTACCCACAAGGTACTTGACCAGGCGAGAGGTGTCACGGCAAGACCATCATTAGAATCCTTAAGAGAGTACGTGTGATGCTGATCGCGGTACGACATTTACAACTTAACCCTGCCTTATGGGCTTATCGCACAAGTATCCGTACTCCCACTGGTGCTACTCCATATTCACTTGTATTTGGTTCTGAAGCTATTCTGCCTATTGAGGTTGAGATTCCTTCCCTAAGGGTATCCCTGAAAGGCCACATTGATGATGAAGAGTACTGAGTATCAAAACTCCATGAGCTAGAATTCTTGGATGAGTGAAGATAGAAGGCACTAGACCATCTTCAAGCATATCAGAATCGCCTTCGTTGTAGCTATAACAGGAAGGTCTTGAACAAAAACTTTGATATTGGTGACCTGGTTTTAATGGAGAACTCAAAGAATCAAGTAGAAAGAGACAAACCAGGAAATTTTGAACCTAATTGGTTAGGACCTTATGTTGTTATAGAAGCATTTGGATCAGGAGCATACCAACTTTCTACTCCTGAAGGGGAACCATTGTCCTTACCAATCAATAGTATGCATCTGAAGAATTTCTACACATAGCTTTTGGGAGCCTTTGTCTTAATTAGCGAAAATACAAAAAAAATAGAAAATCATAAAAATCGTTATCAAGGTGAAAACCTGGCAAACAGGCATCTTGGTAACACCAAAAAAAAAAATTAAAAATAAAATAAAATTAGATAATCTAGAAAATAGTAAAGAAAAATCTTTCGTCCAATAGTGAAAACCACTTCGGTGGCACTTTGGATAAGTACCATGGTGAAAACCTGGCAAACAGGTGCCATGTGTAGTTAACTCTGCTCCTTTGTCTACTATTATTTTGAACTTAGTCCTTATCATTGTACATAGTCCTCCACCCTGTACATAGTCCTTATCCATTGTACATAGTCCACTTCCCTGTATATATCCCTTATCTTTCCTACCCATCGCTTGTAAATACCATTCATAATAAGTGGTAGTCTTTCCCATAACTTGGAACAATTGACATCGAGTGCAGTTCATATCCCCCATTTCCTCTTATTTATAATCAATTGGTCTTATACTCGACTCGGGGAAAACACTCGACATGTGTCCTATTGGTTCTTACATTGGCTGTGTTGAAGATGGAAAACCATTGAAAAATCCACAAAACATCACAAAATGACCTGAGAAAACACAAAAACATCAGAAAACTGCAAAAAAAAAAAATCAAAACATTTCGAAATCAAAAATAGAGTCAAAGTCGGTTGCACTTGTTAGTCTGTGTCATTTGTCGAACTACATTGCCTCTGCGACTGGACATAGGCAAGGCCATCTACCGATGTGCCCCCGAGGCATTAGGTTAGTCCGTTTAGGTTTGTCTATATAAATTCATGCTTCAATCCATATGTCTATATGACAAGGTCATTGGTAATGTCAGAACTCACGAGGTCTGCGTGTATAGCGTAAGCAAGGAGCCATCATTCGATGAGCCCTAAGGCACTAAGATTAGAATCCATTAGGGTTAAGTCACATTCACTTTCACATGTCTTCTATTTGTAGTCAGGTCTTGTTGAGTCAGGTCAAATTATTCGAACGATATGAGGTCTTTAGTGTATAGCATTAGGCAAGGCCAAATGTCGATGAGCCCAGGAGCCACACTAGGTCAGGTCCTTTAGGGTTTCATCACCTGCAGTCCAATTCAATTAAGCATCATCTCAAATCATGCATAAATCTAGTGAACAAGTCAGCAATGTCTCTAAGTCAAATCAAACAACTTTCCAAACAAAACAATCAAAACAGATCAACAAATGTCTACTACGAGGTATTATTCTTCCCTTCACGAGAACGAACATCACACTCATCACATAAATCAGCTTTGTATCTTGTTCAAGATGAATCCTTCTTGAATACTGATATCAGCAAAACAATCTATGTCTTATACAGGATGAGTCCTTCCTGCATAATCGACATTGTCAAACAATCAAACATAGCCTTACAAAGGATATCACATCAACAGTATCTGACTCAACGTCTTATACGATACATGTCTTTCTGAAACCAAGCTTTTTCATGCCTTATATAGATAGTCATAACATCGAAACCAGACTCAAAGTCTTATCTGGTATGTGTATCTCCTGAAATCAGGTTCTGTTAATCAATCCTTTTATCAATCAAAACAAATCAAACAAACAAATCAAGTTTTGGCAAATATTTCACTGGATTTTTTGGCTTTATGGCTTATTTATCTTATCTTTTCACTTGGCTTTATGATGGGAATTATGTTACTAGCATTCTCAAGGATGTCCCATGAAGGATTTAGAGAAGCAATGATGTATCAAAATTCTATTTTCTTTGACTGCTATTTGTCGACTGTCTTTTAAATTTGATTTTTGAGTCATGTTACTAGTTTCCTCAAGGATGTCCCATGAAGGATTTAGAGGAGCAATGACATCTCATGACCTATCTTTTACTTTGTTTTCTATCTGTGGTTTGTCCTAACAAAAAGACTGGGGCAACTTGTGCCCTTAGTATGAGTTAATGACAATCCTTGTCTGAGACTGTTTGTTATTGGCAAATGGATTACCTTGCACACATTGATTTATGTCATATCATGGTGTTTGTCTCCATTTGTATTAGTCCCACCCAATGATGATAAAGTGCAATACCTTTTGTGATACAATGAAATATCGAAGATTGCTAATACTAACATCTATCTCTTGTCTTTCATTCTTTCTCTATCTTTCTTTCTGCACTAACAGTTCTTCTTTCTTGCATTATGACGGAGTCCTGTGACACAACATATCATACATCATCCTGCATCAACGTACATATTAGAAAAATACATACATATAGGTATATTTCATATCTAGATCATCATGACATAATAGGAATTTCTCATCACATAAAGTATTTCATTTACAAGGTAACTGTAAATACATGCATCACATTACATTTGTATAGCACCACATATAGTTAGCATTGTACATATAACATCATATTGCATTCATATCAATAAATTGCATACATCACATAGAATCAACATTATCTCATTAGCTGCATAGACATCATAAAATACATATACTCATCCATCACATAGGAATATCATCTAAAATTCACATGTATAATTAAAGACTGCATAATCCATACATAGAAATGCATATCAAGAGAATCACCGCCAAAATCATATATATATATATAT
>VDFB02271358.1:1174255825-1174284102 GCA_007258455.2 Sequoia sempervirens | reverse complement strand
AGAAAAATCCTATTCCAAGTGAAATCTCGCCTTTCTTTTTAAAACCTTTAATAGCTTCTATTTCTATTATGGCTACTGCTACTGCTCTTGCAGGTCCTTGGGGAGTAGCTTTTGGTCCTTTGTCTTTAACACCACCTCTTCATGCTCTTCCACAAGGTTCCCGAAAGAATCTCCCTAAGTTCTATGGAGATGGTAAACAACATCCAGATGAGCATGTCAAGTCCTTTTATATGGCATGTGGTGTTCTTGGAGTAGAGTATGAAGATGTTGTTGTTCATATTTTTGTGGAAACTCTTCAAGGTATTGTTGCTGATTGGTTTTATAATCTTTCTGCTAGTTTGATCGTGTCTTTGGCTACACTTAAAGATAAGTTTGAAGAATGTTTTAAGCCTATGGAATATGAACATGCTTTGTTAGCTCAACTAACTTAGATGAAGAAAGATGCACATGAAGGCATGCGAGAATTCATTGCCAAGTTTAACAAGTTGGAAAATAGAATTCCAACTTCTTCACAGCCTACTCTTGAAAATCTTAAATCTTTCTTCATCAACACACAACTTCCAGAAGTTAGTTTTCTGTTGAGATGAGCAACTCCAATAGATTTGGCCACAACCTAGACGATGGCCGCAAAAATTGAAGATGATTTAATCTTAGCTAGAAAAATTAGAAAAGATCCTAATCGTTCGAAGGGAAATTCTTTGACAGATATATCTTCATCAAGCACTACTGATTCTATGATGCAAAATTTGGCAAATGAACTTCTTGCTTTAAAGAGGCAAGTAGCTCAAAATTATTTTGTTTCACCTTACAAGGATATTCCAAGGCGTACATATCCTAATTCTACTGCTAGTTATGCTATGAAAAATCAGTCCAAGCTTCCTCCTACTCCTAAGAGGCTTACACTTGAACCACCACCATAGAAGGCAGTAGTTGGTTATTTTGAGATTGATCAAAATGAATCCTTGTTCTTTGATAATTAGACTGATGATGCTATTGTTTCATACCAAGAGGAAAAAGAAGTAGCTGGTGACTCCAATATAAGGTATATGCACTGTAACGCCAAGAAAGTGCACAAGACAAGAGATTAGAAGCAAACAATCAATACTAAAATCTAATATGCAAATCTAATGCTAAGCAACAAAGAACAAAGGAAAGTAAAATGTAATTAAACTGAAACAATCTCACCAATTTCAAACATATTTCCATGATTCATCTCGATTGCCCTTCTCCTTTTTGCTTGTGTAGTATAATTGCCCTCAGATTTCTCGTAAGTTCATGCAAGTATAGCCTAAGATAGTGATTAGCAAAATATCGAAGATTCAAGATTGAGTGCTCTCAAAAGTCATAAGATTTCAAGAGATTGGAATGAAAAATGACAAATCAATTTATAGAAAATTGATTATTCGAACGACAGGTCAAGATTGAAAGATCAATGGACGGTTGAGATTAACTGATTGGACATGCATTCTGATAACTATCAGTAGTGACATGAGTGATACAAACTAGAAATAGAATTAAAGATTAAATAAATGATTTAATCTTTAGTTCAGTATTCGAAAACAGAAGAAATATCTTTGCATGACAAAGATAAAGATTGATTAAAGCGACTCATGTTCAAATGCACGCACAAGGTTTAATTAATTAAATAAGAATGTTTAATTAATCTGCATGTACATGCAAATGGGTTAGAACTGAACGATTGGCTGGTCTGACGAAAAGATTACTCGAGAAAGCCACTCAGACATCAAATCAAGAGTTAAATGAACGATTAAAATAGATGTCAAGTCGAGTAAAAGTGAATACTTAGATAACTCACATAATTATCTAAAATATAGAAGAATGCATTAAAATAGAAAGTAAAATTTATGGTCAAATAATTCATTTAATTCAAGGCAATATTTGAATGATTAGTAATGTGTTTGTTTGATTAAGTGATGAGAGAAAGTTTTAAATGAATAATTAAATGATGAAAATTTTATTTTGATTATAGGTTGAAATATGATGAGTAAAATTAAATGAGAATTTATTTAAATTTAATAAGAAGAATAAGGTTAATTAGCAGCATGAATTAAATAAAAGCGTTTATTTAATTAAATAAGATAGAATAAAGCAAATGTGAATTAATTAAAATGGTTAAGATTGTTTGAATTAATAGAAGAAGATGAAGACTATAGAGGGAATAATTAAAATAATTGGCATTGTTTTAAGTGTGACCCATGAAGAATCACAATTATGAAGAGAATGTGAGTTGCTTGAGGCCTAAACCCAGTTGGGTGTCTACATTTGCCCCTCTTGATCCTGATGTGTCATTTGAGGTTGTGTCAAAGAAAATGGAAATAAGAAATATGCTGATGTCTCAAGTTAAGCAGGTGAAGAATTACTTATGCCTAGGAAAATTAATAAATTTTGAAAAGTTCGAGAAAAATTTGGAAATGCTCCAGATAGTCAATGGATAAGTGAAATCACGATTGGAGTTTACTTGAGGAATTGAGGTTGAGAAAATGTGGGACAGTGGGGCTGGTGAAATCTAGAACTAACATGGCCAGTAGGACAAAAATGCCACCTAAGCCCTAGGTATATAGGAATAGGGGTAAAAACCTATTCATTTTCACCCACCTAGCTTGGAAATTTGAGAATTTGCTCTGCACTCCTAGTGATGATGTCTCATGTTCCGAACACCCATCACCAAGCCTACAGGATCCGAACCTTCCAGAGACCAACCGACGCGGACCCCTCAGTATGAAACTCAAACTTTCCTTTTGAAAATTTTTAATTGCGCGTAATTTGATGCATTTAATTCAGTATTTAGTTATGCGTCATTTTGTCAAAACACCGCATATGTGTGCACGAACGACGCATGTGTCTGCGGAAAACCGCATTTGTAATTTCACGTTAGTCATTTTGCATGGTTAGACTGTAGTTCAATGAATGTGTGAATTTATGAAACACATTTGACTTTTTGCATCGCATTTGCATTTAGAATAGCCGCATGTGTTGATTTTGAAACGCATTTGAATAATTTGCAACGCAATTTTTATTTTTCAACGCATATGAATTTATTTAAATGCATGTGATGTTTTTAACCGCATTTGTTTAATAACGACGCATTTGAATTTTATGCACCGCATATGTTAAACAGTGACGCATGTGAAAAATAATGACGCATGTGAAAAATAACAACGCATTTAAAATTTATCCAGTAGAGTCAGTTTGCACTAGAATAGATGATTGAGGTTGATATGAGGCATGTATAATGCCATTGCAGGTTGTGCTAAACATGATATATACTTGAGAGTCGAGACCGACTATGTTTCGATTCATAGACAACTTGCGGCTAGTAGAGCGACGAATTCTATGGCACCTTGGTTTATTGCATGTGACAGACATGCCCCAGATTCGTGTAAATCAGGGACTATTGACAGCTTTGTGTGAGCGGTGGCACTCGGAGACATCGTCCTTCCACCTACCGACTAGAGAGGCAACTGTTACCTTAGAGGATGTCTATAGGATCCTCAGACTTCCTATTAGAGGCACACGGGTGACATATGATACCCAGAGGGGTGCTGTCAAGATGTGTAGGTACTACCCTCATGCTGACATTAGGCAGTTAGGATTTGATGATTATGAGATTAGGTGGCGGGTGTTGGCCCAGAGGTATAGATAGCTAGACTGTCTATTATGTACATTGATAGGTGGGATAGTACTTCCTGACCACCAAGGTCATGGTTTTCCCATGGGATGGGGGGAGATGCTAGTGGGCATGCTCGAGCGTTGAGTTGTATATGCTTGGGGTTCCTGTGTGCTCGGGATGTTATACTTTCATCTACATGATATTGCCTACCGAGAGGCACAGTCGATGAGTTGTGGTACCACACTCTTGATGGTATGGACGTGGGAGCACATTGCCATTTTCTAGCCACCTACGACAGTTGACCTTCCACATGGAGCTCCCTATGCCTTCCGTTATGCGGGGGCGAACACGCAGCACCACATTGGAGATAGAGGTTACTTCAGACATGCCATAGACACTATGCAACAGTTTACATGGAGACCATACTTGGGCTGTGAGGAGTGGTCAGATGAGGATGAGCATTTTCAATTTTGCAGACAAGCACAGTACCTGGTTGGGCGGACAGTATCACATGTCCATATCATAGAGCGTCAGTTGCTAGATCGTGTCCTGTGGAAGTTTGGAGAGGTGCAGGATGTGCCTAGAGGACGGGTAGAGTTTGCGAGATCCTCACGAGAGGTCCTGCTATGGGGTCCATAGATTCTAGTGGCCACTGTAGAGGCAGACATTGATGCATTACAGGCAGTTCCATGGGGATGGAGAGATGGTCCAGTAGACCCAGGGACCACAGTGGAGTACGACCAGTGGTGGGCAGTTCACAGGCCAATCCCCTTGACAGATCCAGAGTAGCCAGCGCTAGTAGAGTGGTGAGGGACAGGTCCACAAGGCAGGCGCGATAGAGCTAGGGGTTAGGGAGGCAGAGGAGGCTGTGGTGATGGAGGAGATGATGGCTGAGGTGGACAGCATGGAGGCAGGAGAGGGAGATGTGGCCAGAAGGGGACGAGGGCCACCATTGTCACCGATCCATGAGAGGGACGAGGAGAGGAGGATGTGGCCATGCTATACATTGGGAGAGGAGGGGAGGAGGATATTGCTAGAGGTGGAGAGGAAATTGCGAGAGGTGAAGAGGAGGTGCATCCAGCAGAGGCAGCTATCCCAGACATCCTGGCAGAGGAGGAGGCAGGTAGAGAGGAGGCAGAGATTGATGCTCTGGGTTTGTTGGGTGCCTACCAGGAAGATGATGAGGGAGATGATGATCACGAGAGAGATTTGGGATCAGATCTTGGAGGAGTTAGATGAGGAGGAGGATGGGAGAGGGAGGGATAGACAGGATGATACAAGGGTAGTGGATCCAGACACAGATTACATTGCGGGCTCATGTTGCATCCTTGGAGGAGCAGATGAGAGTTCTGATGGGCGAGAGGGATGCATATCAGATGGATAGGGATCAGGCCATAGCTTGGAGATAGGAGACTGAGCAGAGATTTACAGAGCTTAGGGCATTGTGCATGGGACCATCAACCTGCTTTTTCCAGAGAGCTAGTCAGAGCTGGGGAGAGGGAGAGATACTATTGGGATCTGTATGAGGTAGAGATTCCACCAGAGAGACGGGCTCCCAGTTTCTCAGCGGCACACAGTAGCAGGTCCCAGACCAGGACCCACAGTAGGACAGTTAGCACAGAGGGGGTGGAGCAGCCACGTAGAGCAGGTCCATATGATAGACCTCCCTCAGCTCACAAGTCATGGGTTCCCATCATCATTCCCCCACACACTCTAGGCATGATAGCAGTGGCAGTTCAGGATAAGGATACTTCTTGAGATGTATCGAGACATTGTATTTTGATCTTATAGCTGCGGGATTTCATGTATTATTGATACATTATGACATTGTGATGTGACACAGATTGAGCGATATATATATATATATATATATATATATATATATATATATATATATATATATATATATATATATATATATGATTTTGGCGGTGATTCTTATGATATGCATTTCTATGTATTGATTATGTAGTCTTTATTTATACATGTGATGTTTATATGATATGCCTATGTGATGGATGAGTATATGTATTTTATGATGTTGATGCAGCTAATGATAATATAATGTTGATTCTATATGATGTATGTTATTTATAAACTATGAGATGCAATATGATGTTATATGTATAATGTCGGCTACATGTGATGCTATACAAATGTAATGTGATGCATGTATTTATAGTTGCTTTGTACATGAAATGCTTATGATATGTATTGTTTGATGATTAATGTCTATTATGCCATGATGATCTAGATATGAAATATGCCTATATGCATGTATGTTTCTAACATGTACGTTGATGCAGGATGATATATAATGTTTTGTGTCATAGGACTCTGTCATAATGCAAGAAAGAAGAATTGTTAGTGCGGAAAGAAAGACCAAGAAAGAGAAAAAGACAGGAGATAGATGTTAGTATTGGCAATCTTTGATATTTCATTGTATCACAAAAGGTATTGCATTTTATCATCATTGGGCAGGACTAATACAAATAGAGAAAAACACCATGATATGACATAAATCAAGGTGTGCAAGGTCATCCACTTGCTTAATAACAGATAGTCGCAGACAAGGATTGTCATTAACTCATACTAAGGGGACAAGTTGCCCTTGTCTTTTTGTTAGGACAAACCATAGACAGCAAACAAAGTAAAAGACAGGCCATGAGACATCATTGCTCCTCTAAATCCTTCATGGGACATCCTTGAGGAAACTAGTAACATGATTCAAAATCAAATTTAAAAGACAGTCGACAAACAACAGTCAAAGAAAATAGAATTATGATACATCGTTGCTTCTCTAAATCCTTCATGGGACATCCTTGAGAAAGCTAGTAACCTAATTCCCATCATAAAGTCAAGTGAAAAGATAAGATAAATAAGCTATAAAGTCAAAAAGCCAATAAAATATTTGCCAAAACTTGATTTGTTTGTTTGATTTGTTTTGATTGATAAAAGGATTGATTGACAGAGCCTGATTTTAGGAGATACACATACCGGATAAGACTTTGAGTCTGGTTTCGATGTTATGACTATCTGTATAAGGCATGACAAAGCCTGGTTTTAGAAAGACATGTATCATATAAGACATTGAGTTAGATGTTGTTGATGTGATAACCTGTGTAAGGCTTATGTTTGATTGTTTGACCTTGTCGATTATGTAGGAAGGACACATCCTGTATAAGACAAAAATTGTTTTGCTACTATCAGTATTCAGGAAGGACTCATTCTAAACAAGATACAGGTTGATTTCCATGATGATGAGTCTGCTTCCAGGAAGGACACATCCTGTGGCAGATATTTGTTGATCTGTTTTGATTGTTTTGTTTGGTAAGTTGTTTGATTTGACTTAGAGACATTGCTGACTTGTTCACCAGATTGATGCATGACTTGAGACGACGCGTTGACAATTGACTGTGTGTGATGACAAAACCCTAAAGGACTGACCTAGTGTGGCCTCGGGGGCTCATCGATTGATGGCCTTGCCTACGTTATACACACAGAGACCTCATAGTTTGACTTGACCTGACTGACAAGACTGACTACAAATAGAAGACGTGTGTGAAAATGAATGTGACGAACCCTAATGGACTGACCTAGTGCGGCCTCGGGGGCTCATTGATTGATGGCCTTGCCTATGTTATACATGCAGAGACCTCATAGTTCGACACGACCAACGACCTTGTCATATAGACATATGGATTAAATCATAAATTTATACAGACAAACCTAAACGGACTAACCTAATGCCTCGGGGGCACATCAGCAAATGGCCTTGCCTACATCCAGTCGCAGAGGCAACGTAGTTTGACAAACGACAAAGACTGACAAGTGTGACTAACTTTGACTCTGTTTTTGGATTTTTGAAATGTTTTAATTTTTTTTTTTTAAGTTTTCTGATGTTTTTGTGTTTTCTCCGGTCATTTTGTGATGTTCTTGGATTTTCCATGGTTTTATGTCTTCAACACAACCAATGTAAGAACCAATATGACACATGTCAAGTGTTTGCCCCTAGTCGAGTATAAGACCAATTGACTATGAATAAGGTAAAATGGGGGATATGAAATGCACTCGACATCAATCGTTCCAAGTTATGGGAAAGACTACCACTTATTATGAATGGTATATACAAGTGATGGATAGGAAAGATAAGGGATATGTATAGGGATAGGTAGTATGTACAAGGATAAGAGATATGTACAAGGCCATGGATTATATACAATGATAAGGACAATGTACAATGATAAGGACTAGGATTAGAATAATAGTAGACAAAGGAGCAGAGTTAACTACACATGGCGCCTGTTTGCTAGGTTTTCACCATGGTACCTATCCAAAACACCACCGAAGTGGTTTTCACTATTGGATGAATGATTTTTCTTTACTATTTTCTAGATTATCTTATTTTTTTGGTGTTACTAAGACGCCTGTTTGCCAGGTTTTCACCTTGATAACAATTTTTTTGATTTTTTGATTTTTTTGTATTTTTGCTAATTAAGACAAAGGCTCCCAGAAGCTATGTGTAGAACTTCTTCAGATGCATACTATTGATTGGTGAGGACAATGGTTCCCCTTCAGGAGTAGAGAGTTGGTACGCTCCTGATCCAAATGCTTTTGTAACAACATAAGGTCCTAACTAGTTTGGTTCAAACTTTCATGGTTTTTCTCTTTCTGCTTGATTATTTGGGTTCTGCATTAAAACCAAGTCACCAATGTCAAAGTTTCTATTCAATACCTTCCTATTATAGCTATGACGAAGGTGATTCTGATATGCTTGAAGATGGTCTAGTGCCTTCTGTCTTTGCTCATCCAGGAATTCTAGCTGATGGAGTCTCGATACTCGGTACTCTTCATCATCAATGTGGCCTTTCAGGGATACCCTTAGGGAAGGAATCTCGACCTCAATAGGAAAAATAGCTTATGAACCAAATACAAGTGAATATGGAGTAGCACCAGTTGGACTACGGATACTTGTTTGATAAGCCCATAAGGCAGGGTTAAGCTGTAAGTGCCAGTCACGACCAACATCATTGACAGTCTTCTTGAGGGTTCTAATGATGGTCTTGTTAGATGCCTTTGCTTGGCCATTACCTTGTGGGTAGTATGGAGTGGAAAAGTGATGTTGGATATGAAATTCATCACACAGATGGCAAACTTCTTGGTTCTTAAATGGGCGGCCATTATCAATGATTATGGACTGAGGGACACCATACCGACAGATGATATAGTTGAGGATAAACCTAGAAATCCGTGTGCCGGTAATGTATGTCATAGGAATGGCTTCAATCCACTTTGTAAAATACGCAGTGGTAGTGATAATGAATTTGTGTCCATTAGATGATGTGGGGTGGATCTTACCTATGAGGTCAAGTCCCCATTGAGCAAAGGGCCATGGTGACGTTATAGGACGGAGCTCCTTTGTTGGTGCATGTATCAAGTCTTCATGAACTTGGCATTGGCAGCATTTCATTACAAAGACATATGAGTCTTTTTCCATAGTAGGCTAATAATAACCTAGTCTCATAATCTTTTTGGCTAAGGTAGGACCGCTAGAATGGGAACCACATATACCCTCATGCACCCCACACAAGGTTGCTTGTGCTTCAGTAGAATCAAGACATCTCAGTAGGGTATTATCTAAGGCATGTCTATATAGGTTGTCTCTGATGATGGTGTATTTGGCTGACTTGCGAATGAATGTCCTACATTGGTTATTTGATAGGCCAGTGGGTATGACTTCGGCGTGAAGGTAATCATAGATTTCTTTGTACCATGGGGAATCAGGACCAACAATGTCACATACCATTTCAGAATCTGGGATATCGTAGGCCGGGACCAAAAGCTATTCTACCAAGAACTCAAACTTAGGCACGTTGTTAGTGTGTTGTTAAATATGTTAGTATCAAAATAAAATAATAAAAACACACAAATGAAACTTTAAACTGAAGAAAAGCAAATAATTTGAATTCAAAGAAACAAACGAAGCTTCTTCAGAGCCATTCCATCTTCCTCTATCTCTAGGGATTTGTTAGAGCTGCTGCTCTCTAATTGTGTAATCAAGGCTTCTCCGAATGGCAACCTATAGAATGAGTATGCAAAGGAACGAGATTCTCTATCCTATATGCTGGTGGAGTGAAAATGTTATACGTATATACATAGGGGCTATGGATTATGCACAGGGGCTGTGAATTGTGGATGCCATGAAATGATATGAATAGGCCATGATATGAAATACTACTATGCTATGCTATGATGCTAGAATGCTATGACTACTAGAAGGCTATGCTATTGCAAATTGGCTATAATTTTCCTATTGAAAGCTTCTCTGTAATTTCAAAGACCCAGCAGTCCTTTTTATAGCTTTTTGCAGGCAAAATCCTAGCTGGCAAAGATCTATGGTTGTGAGATTGTCTGGTAAGTTTGAATGGTGAGAGATGGAGAGGTTGAGAAGAAGATGGAGAATGTTGGGAGGTTGGAGAGAAGAATGGAGCCTTGTCTTCAACTCACGGGAACAAGCTTGCACAGGAACAAAGAAATTAATTTTTTTGTTTTGGCAGTTTGTTTCACGGTTGTTGAAGATAATGCAAATTAATTAAATAAATAAATTTATTTAATTTCATTTATGTGAGTTTGATTTTTGATTTTAAAGACTATAGAAGATTTAATTAAATATTTAGAAATATTTAATTGTAATGTGACTTTAGAGGAATTAATTAAATATTTTGAGATATTTAATTATGAATGGATATTAGAAGAATTTGAAATATTTAATTTTTATTTGAATAAAATATTCAAGCCAAGATTAAATGATAATTAATATAAATAAATCGTAATGTTTAATTAATTAATTAAGAAATGAGTAAAAAAAGTGATTAAATAAACTTATTTATTTAATCGAAATGAAAGAATGAACAAATATAAATAAATTATTTTAAATTTATTTATACGTAGATTGAACTTAGAGATTTAATTAAATATTAAAAATATTTAATTAATTACCAGACTATTGTGATGTGACCATTTTCAGGTGTATACATTTTTCCCCTCTTTAAAGTGATGTGTTTACATTGCTTCAAAGAATTTTGAAATTTTCCCCAGATGTTGATTGTCGAATGTTGATAGGTATATGCCCCCTCGAATGATGAATCGATAAAGTTTTGATTTTTGTGAATTTTTTATTTTTTGTTTTTTGTTTTTGGAATGTTTCAATTTTTATGATTTTGAAGATGTCGATTCATCGTTTGAAAATTATGATATGAAGAAATTGATGTGGAAAAGATGTAAGATGAAAAATTGATGACGAAAATTGCCCTTGCTGTGTTAAAATGTGCTAAAATGCCCCAATTTTGCTATTAAATAGGTTAAAAATGTCATTTTCTCATTTTAACCTAGTAAAAATTGTAAATTTTGAGCTCTAGAGAGATAATTATGGCACTTCCGATTCACCAACACCATTTCGAGCGCATCCGATGACATCAGCGGCCGGCGCATTATGGACCTCCGATATGTACCCCGTTAAACTTTTGCTTCTTGAAAATTTTTCATTCGTTGCACGTTCATCGATGTTTTGATTGTGAAAGAGTGTATTTTAGCGCCCTTAATTATTTTCATAGTGCCCTTGATAATTTCTAGAGCACCTATGAGGATTTTTTTAGCGCCCTTGATCCTTTCCATAGCACCTATGATTCTGTAGTGCCCATGATGAGTTCTGTAGCGCCCTTGATGCGTTCTGTAGTGCCTTTGATCTTGTAGTGCCCATGATGAATTCTGTAGCGCCCATGATTGGATGTTATTGTGATTAGTAAATTTGTTCCCAAAGTTGTTGGAAAACAAATAATAGCTGATAAATTTGTTTTTAAAGTTGTTAAAAACAAATAGGATTGATAAGTTTGTTTTGTTAAAAACAAACAGGATTTTGATTATTTGCTTTCATGAAAATGAAAAACAAACAGTTGATTGATATGTTTGCTTCTAAGGTTGTAAAAAAAACAAACATGATTGTGATATATTTGCATTCCATGATGATGAAAAATAAATAGTTTGATATTTAGATTTGATTGATGAGTCGTGATGATTTGATATTGATTTTTCTTTGATGATGTTTCAACAGGAGAGATTGGGCATTTTGCAGTTACGGGAGACATTCCTGAGTACATGGAGCTTGATTCCATAGCTGTTACAGTCAGATCAGAATGTGATCGAGGCATGTGGATTGACTTCGTTGCTTGACATGCTTGAGGCACGCCTCAACAGAGCTTTATTGACAGCACTTGTAGAGCGGTGGCATAGTGATACCAACACATTTCATTTAAAAACTAGAGAGATTACAGTGATGCTAGAGGACATGTACTGTATCTTGAGGATCCTAGTGATGGGAGAGATAGTGGTCATTGATAGCCGAGAGGCTGGAGGCACTGATGCTTTGAGGAGTATTTTCAAAGATGATCATATTGCTGGATACTTCATCCCATGGGGCGAGATGGCTGATTCATATCCACCCTTACTGTTTGTACTTATAGGTTTCATTGGAGGTGTTTTGTGCCCTAACCATAGGTCGAAGGGGTTTGCAGTCAGGCGGGGTCGTGTTCTGGAGAGGATGGTGATGCAGGGTACATGGTATGCATGGGGATCATGCATGCTTGCACATTTGTATGATGAGTTACATCATATTGTATACGGTAGAGGCTGGAGTTTTGCCGTTGGCTGTTCGTTATTATAGATATGGGCATGGGAGCATTTTGCCATTATGTGACCATTGACTCGTAGCTGACGACCTGTGTCAATCATATAGATGGGGATATAGGAATATTATTGCTCAGCCGAGACTGGGAAAACTGGATCATTGGCAACGTCTCTTAGATGATCTTGATACAGTATGATGGCGGCCATATGTAGATTGTGAGGCATGGCCATAGGATGCGAGGGAGATGCCCTATGTCTGTATGTCCAGATATCTTATTGGGCATACTTCGTGGATTATTAAGAGATTTCTTGCTGGATGAGTATGTCAGCAGTACGGTCAGATTTAGGGTATGCCTATGGGTTCTGTTATTTATGCACGACGATAGCCAAAGATTGCAATGTGGGGTCCATGGATTTCTTATGAGGCAGTGGTGGCAGAATTCACTAGTTTAGGAGTTGTGATGTGGGATTACCAAGTTGATGTCCTTGACGCAGGGACAATGCCAGAGTATAGTCAGTATGTGTTAGAGCATCCTGCACCATGATTGTTTGATCCTGATGAGCCTGTTGCTTCGGTTGTTGTACAAAGACCACAGAGAGGTGGTCAGAGATGACAGAGAGAGACAGCTTCAGAGGGTGATGATTCAAAGGGAGGTGATGTTGATGAGGAGAGTGGAGGTAGTGATGATGAGTCAAAGGGAGATAGTGATGATGAGGAGAGTGGGGGAGGTGGTGATGGTGGTAGAAGCGTTGGGAGAGGTGGTAGTAGAGGTAGTAGGAGAGGTGGTAGAGGTGGACTACAGATGAGACATATAGATCCATCACCTTCAGTAGATCCAGTAATGTTGGGTCAGATATCCTCTTTGCAGAGTACAGTGCAGAGCTTGTAGGGTCAGTTAGCACAGGCATAGACCTTGATTACACAGCTTTAGGGACAGTTGAGGACAGTTACTGCTAAGAGAGATACAACCAGACAGTGGGGTGAGCAGACTATCGCTCTAGCTGATAGTCTATAGAGAGTAGCAGTGAGTACCTTGCATGGTGACATGATGAGAGAGGTGACCAGAGCCACCCGGGAGGCAGAGTTCTATAGGACCAGGTATCATGATGCGGTGCCACCTAAGCGGAGGGAGAGTTAAACACAGTCTCAGTCTACCCATAGTTGCTCTTAGACTACTAGTAGGGGTGTGACACAGCCATTACCTCCAGGAGGGCCATCAGGGATAGGTGGAGCAGGTCCATCAGGTGCAGGTAGAGCAGGTCCCAAACCAGCACCATCAGAGGATAGCACTGCCTAGTGCATTATACATGATGTTTTTGTGATACTCTATTTAGACATTTGTATACACCCTGAGATGATCTCATTTTTGATGATGTCATATCATGTATGATTGACATCTTTGTACACGTTGACATTCATTTTTGAGATATATGAAATGCAGCGATGATTTATGATGAGATAAATGCGTCTATTTTCTATATGCATGATGTTTTATGATATGATGGTTTCTCAATGCTTATGATGTATATGTATGCATGATTTATGAGTGAGTGAAATCTATTGATGCATGATGATGAATGGTAGAATTTATGAATGTTTATGAATGTTTTGATTATGATGTATGCTTTGTTTTGTATGATTTTTTGATGCAAAAATGTATTAAAAATGTATGAAATGATGTTTTTGTGAATGTCAAAATATACTCAATCATGTATTCAAAAAGATATGAAACACTTGATACTTTGCCAGCTTTTGGGAAAATCTATAAATGCAAAATGCAAATTCTAACATGAATGCAATCTATACTAACCATGTAGGATATTCGTACAATATTGCCATTCTGAGAGATTATTTGTGCTTTTTTTGTATCATCATAGAGCTTTGAAATGTTGAAAGTTAATACAAGCATCAAAGGGTATGTTAGCACCAATGATGACCTGAGTATTGCTTTCATGAATTTTGATATAGCAAGATAATACAAGCATCTAGGTATAATTGAACCGAGATGACCTGAGTATTGCTTGCATAAATAGACAAGAGTTAACCCTTTTCCCATGCAAATTCTGAAATGTCATCAATGATACTTAGTAGAGCATGTCTCGTGACCAATTTGCATAGTACTAATGATTTCCTCGCAAACAGCAGACAAAGAAAAATCATACTCTTTCCTTGCTTTTCTAGTTCAGTACATGATCGAATTGCTCTAGAGATATGATAGAAAATCAAACAACAATTCAAATCTTGCCTAAAGTATTTCAAACATTATTCAGATTAAGATCATCCAAATATGGTTATCAACACTGATGTTTTTGTTTTGATGTTTGTTTTGGATCATGTTATCTTGATTTCAATTAGCATTGAATAAGCATGTTGTGATTGATTTGATAGCGCAATGTTTGTATGCATTTTGGCAAACTGTCTTGTGTCTGTTTGTGAGGTTTGAAAAGCTCATTGCCCCTCTCTTGTTCAGTCTATGTTGCTGCCCCCAGTGTAAACACAACCTAAAGATTAAGGATATGTACAAATTTCATCAAGCCATGATGAAACATAAGGATTCCCCATTGCATGATATGGATAGATGATCGTGTAATGATCGCGTAAAGTGAATGCAAAACATAAGCTAAAAGATAGAGGAGCCCATTTTGATCACAAGTAGCGCATGTTAGCCAGGTTTTCACCATGTGTTTTTATTGCACTTTTTCAAGAATTTTCTAATTTTTTGTATTTTTTTAGGACTTTTTCTGATTTTTATGATTTTTTCAGGACATTTTCTGATTTTTTTGATTTTTTTAGAAATTTTTCTAATTTTTTTGATTTTTTCAGACATAGAACTTTTTCAAATGAATGTTGTTGATCGGCTCTTCAAACAGGTCCCCTTTTGACGTAGACAACTGATATGCCCCAGAACCATATGCTGCAATGATGACAAATGGACCAAGCTAGTTTGGTTCAAATTTTCCTTTCTTTTCCCTATCTTGCTGATTATGTGGATTTTCTCTCAAGACTAAGTCACCTACTTGAAATGTCTGTGGTTTAACTCTGTGATTATAGCTACGAGACATAACTTGTTGATAACCCTTCAAATGATCAGCTGCATGTTGATGTCTTTCATCTAATAGTTATAACTCTTGTAGGCGAGATACTCTGTAGTCTTCATCATTTATCAGTCCCTTGAGTGAGACCCTAAGCGAAGGTATTTCAACCTCTAGTGGTAAGATTGCTTCTGCTCCATAGACCAAGGCATATGGTGTAGCTCCTGTTGGTGTACAAATGCTGGTTCTATATGCCCACAAAGCTAGATTTAATTGGACATGCCAATCACGACCGACATTATTTACTGTCTTCTTCAAGATCTTTAAAATTGTTTTGTTGGAAGCTTCTGCTTGACCATTACCTTGTGGATAGTAAGGTGTAGAGAACCTTTGTTGGATGTGAAATTTTTCACAAAGTTCGTCAACATCCTGATTCTTGAAAGGCCTCCCATTATTAGTGATTATAGAATTTGGAATTCCATATCTACAAATGATGTAATTTAGGATGAATGAAGAGATTTGTTTACCAGTCACAGTCGTCAAAGGAATAGCTTCGATCCATTTTGTAAAATACTCCATAGCTGTGATAATGAATTTATGCCCATTTGATGATGAAGGATGAATTTTTCCAACAAGATCTAATCCCCACTGAGAAAAAGGCCATGTCGGAGTGAAAGGTTGCAATTCCTGTGCAGGTGAATGAATAAGATTCCCATGGATTTGGCATTTAGAACACTTCTTGACAAAAGTAAAAGAATATTTCTCCATGGTAGGCCAATAATATCCCATTCTAACAAGTTTCTTGGCTAAGGTTAAACCACTTGAATGAGTTCCACAAATACCACCATGAACCTCTTGTAAGGCTTTTTTCAAATTCGTCACATTCAACACATCGAAGGAGTTTACCATCAAGACCACGTCGGTAAAGGATGTCGGCGATCAAGGTATAATGTGACGATTGGCGTATGAAATTCCTTTTTTGATTTCAGGATAAATCTGGAGGTAAAATTTTTTCTTTCAGGTAGGTATAAGTCTCGCCATATAAAGGTGAGTCAGAACTGGTTAAATGATATATGACTTGAGTCTCAGGATTATCATAGGTGGGAGAAAATAATTGTTCCACGAAGAATTCATACCGTTTTTGACTTTCTAACAATTGTAACAAGGAAGCAATTGTATCCATTGCATCTGTAGCTTTATTATCAATCCCTGAGATTTGTGAAAACTTGATTGACACAAAATACTTTTTAAAATCATCCACCATGTTCTTGTAAGGTAGCAACTTATCATCTTTAGTCTGATAATCATCATTGATTTGATTAATGACAAGTTGTGAATCATCATAGACTTGTAGCTCTGTAATCTGCCATTCCAAGGCTATTTTTATCCCTATAAGCAATGCCTCATATTCAACTATATTATTTGTACAAGGAAACATTAATCGATATGATTTTGGAATGTTATCTCCTTTAGGTGTGAGAAAAATAATTCCTACCCCCGAGCCTTGTTGCATGTAGGATCCATCAAAGTACAATGTCCATGATTTCTAAATTGTTGCTATGAAGACATCTGCATTAGGAAACTCAATGTGCATTGGATTTTCTTCTTGTAAAGGTGCTTCGGCCAACTGATCTGCAATGACCTGTCTTTTAATAGCTTTTCGATCTACATAGTGAATGTCAAACTCACTTAAGATCATTAGCCATTTTGCAAGTCTTCCTATTAAAGTAGCTCTGCTTAAAAGGTATTTTAGTGGATCAATCTTGGTTATCAGCTTAACTGTATCAGCCAACATATAGTGTCACAACTTTTGAGAAGCAAACACCACTGCGAGGCAAGCTTTTTCAATGAAAGTGTAGTTTAATTCATGACTTGTTAGACTTCTACTGATATAGTATATGGCCCTTTATTTGCTTGTAGAATCCTCTTGTGCTAGTAATGCTCCCAAGGATACTCCTGTTGCTGAAATATAGAGTATGAGTGGCTTTCCCGAAATGGGTGGAATTAAAACTGGTGGATTCATAAGATATTGCTTGATCTGATTGAATGTTGCTTCACATTTTTCTTCCCATTTGAATGGGACATTTTTATGTAATAAATGTGTAAATGGTAAGCTTTTGTCTACCAATTGAGCTATAAACCACCTGATGGATTGTAGTCGTCCTTGCAATGATCAAAGCTGATTGATATTTCATGGTGGTGGCATGTCCATTATAGCTTGTACTTTTTGTGGATCAACCTCTATACCCTTTTCTGAAACAATGTATCCTAGGAGTTTACCAGATGTAACGCTGAAGACACATTTCTTTGGATTGAGTCAAACATTGAACTTCTCCATTCTGGTAAAGATTTTTGACAAGATTTCTAGATGTCCTTCTCATGTATGAGATTTGGCAAGTAAATCATCAACGCAATCTTCCATGAATGTATGCATCATGTCATGAAAAATTGTTGTCATTGCTCTTTGATAAGTGGCTCTTGCATTCTTTAACCCAAATGGCATTACGTTCCAACAATAGGTACCCCAAGGGCATGTGAACGCTATTTTATCTTGATCCTTTGGTGCAATCTTTATCTAGTTGTATCCTAAAAATCCATCCATTAATGAATACATTGCATGACCAGCAGTTAAATCAACAATCATATCTATGTTGGGCAAAGGAAAGTCATCTTTGGGACAAGCTTTGTTCAAATCTCTGAAATCTGTACAAACTCTAATCCTTCCATCTGGCTTTGAAATAGGTACAATATTGGAAATCCATTCTGCATAGTCAATAGTCTGAATGAATCCAACATCTAAAATCTTTTTTAATTCCTCTTTGACCAATAATGCAACATGTGGATGCATTTTTCTGAGTTTTTGCTTCATAGGTTTTTCCCCTGCATTTATAGATAAATGATGCATTATTAGATTAGGATCTAACCCTGGCATATCAGCATACAACCAAGCAAAGTTGATTTGATTCTCCTTCAAGAACTCCATGAATTTCAATACTTCTTCAACTGTTAATGACACTGCAAGTTGCAAGATTTTTGGTTGTTCTGCTATACTTATGTTGATTGATTTTGTTGGTTTGATCAAAATAGAAGATCTTTCATGATAATGCTTGGGAAGAGTGTCAAGTTTCTCATCCTTCAGAAAGGTTTTCACTATCGGATTCGCTCTTTATTTTTTTCTTGTTGTGATCTACCACTGCCATTTTTTAGTTTTCACTGATAGATCCATCTTTTATTTCATTTATTTTGTAGCTAAGAGACTTGACACCCTCCTTATCAAAATAATGAGTATGAAATTCTTGGATAAAACAATTGTCTTCCTCTTTAGAGGAACAAAGGAAATTTATAATGTCCTCATCATCATGAAATGTAGGGATATGGATAGGTGCATCATTGTCCCAATCAATAAGTTCTGGATAAACTAAAGGCATAAGATCATTAGGTTGGGTAAGGTCTTGAGCTGTCAAAGTCATGATGTGGTTGTCATCTTCATGGTAGACAAGGTCTATGATGGTATTCTCCTATTGATTGTCAATATCGATACAATCTGAATCGTCCTCACTTGAGTCATGATCGCTTTGTAAAATATAATCAAGTGGAGGCCTTGAACCTTCTCCTTGTATGAGAACAAGTGCATATTTGTGTATGGTATCAACTTGTTTGTCTCTCCAAAATTCATCATTATAAATGGTGTCCCATTCATATTCATTAGAATCAGTATCTGAACTATTCTGCAATTGGAAAACTAATCCATGTAGAGTGACATCTGTGTGTATGAAAATTAGAGATGCGTAAATGAATTGAAACAAATATTCAAACACACCAATAGGACATTATAACAAAACATAATATAAAATGAAAAGAGATGCAAACTCAGTATCCTGCTTCCATTGTCATCCTATCGTCCTCTATCTTCAGTGTTTTTGTCGATTCCAGCTTTGTGTTCTCAGATTGTAGGCTAGGCTCAACAAACTGTCTTCCTAAAGAATGAGATTTTGATATGATGTAGATGCAAGATTAAGCCATGATAATGATTTGAGCTAAGAAACTTGAAATAAACATGATGCTATGAGATTAAAGTGCTAAATGAACTAAATGCATAAACTCTACTTAATTGCCTATTACCAATGCTTGGATTCACATAGGTATTTATAGAGTTTTTCGATTGATTTTGATTGGCTGTCTCGATTAACGGTTGTGATAATTCCTGGCAGATCGAACGGTTGAAGAAAGATGAAATTGAAGAGAAAATAGAAGAAACCTTTATCTATTTTTATGAAAGAAGAGAAGATAAGAAATCATCTTTCTTTAAAAGAATAAAAGAAAGATTTAAAGCTGATAAATAATTAATTTAAAAAAATCAATTATTTATTTGTGGAGGACATTCAGCTTTTCTTAATTAAATAAAATATTTAATTAAGCTTTTAAAAGCAGAAAAAAGCTTGTGATAAGAATAAAGCTTTAATCAGGTTTTATTGAAAAAAAGCAGAATATCTCATAATTAAATAAAATATTTAATTATGATATGAGAAGATTGCACAATTAGGTAAAATACCTAATTTTGATTTAGAAAGAAAGCATAAGATATTTTTAATTAAATAAGATTTATTTAATTAAATCACTTTATGAAATTAATTAAATGACATTTATTAATTAGAAGAAATAAATTGAAGAAAAGGATATTTAAATTTAATTAAATCAAAATGATTTAATTTAAATTCAAACAAATGATAATTAATTTAAATAAATAGAGATGTATTTATTTAAATAATTAGTGGACATATGAAAATAATTAAATAAAATAAATTTATTTAATTATGGAAGAAGAAATAAGATGAATGAACAATATAATTAAATTAAATAAATTTAATCATATGTAGAGGATTTTAGAAAAATTAATTAAATAATAAATATTTAATTAATTGCCAGGATTATAGACATGACCATTTTTATGCATATACATTTTGCCCCTCTTTGAAGTGATGTGTGAAATGCATTGCTTCAAAGAAAAATAAAAAATTTTCTCCTGATATTTTTCTGATTTTTGATTGTCGATGATGCCCCCTCGGGAGATAAATCACAGAATAAGAAGTTGATATTGATAGGGGAACAGTGATTTAACTCCCGATAGATGAGATGTCCGATGCCCCTGGTGAAAAAGAGGATGAAAAATGGAAAATGCCATTAATGCCCCTCCTAAAAAGACCCTTATAAGGTAAAATGGGTGAAATGAAGTGTCATTTTCACCCTGCTGCTACAGTAAAAATTGAGTTCTGAGAGTGACTTGGCGAGATGGTGATCCCCGTTCACAGGAATAGATTCGAGCGAGCACGACGATACCAGAGACCAGCTGCATACGGACCACCGGTGAGTGATTCGAATCATCTATGTTGTCAAGTTTTGTGTTTTAGCTCAGATTTTGCGTTGTTTTTAAATCGGATTAAAAAATTTCTGAACGTTTTAGCGCATCTAGGAATAGTTTTAGTGCATTCGACAAATCTTTTAGCGCATTTAGGAAATTCTATTGCGCATCTAGGAATTGGTTAAAAACTGATCTTTTAGCGCATCCGATAGATAGAGTTGCGCATCTAGGGCGAAATCGGCTAGGTAGGTGTTTTAGCGCATCTAGGGCACAGAACTGCGCATTTAGGGTTTGGTCAAAAAATGTTAGAGTTGCGCATCGGGTAGTTAGAGTAGCGCATCCGAGAGATAGAGTAGTGCACACGGAGTTTTAATGCATCGGGGAAACAGTTTAGCGCATAGGAGAAAAACTTTAGCGCATATGGGCAACAGAATTGATCATTTAGGAAATTTTTCCCAAAACGCTGATGTGATGAAAAATGATGATTAAAATTACTTCCTTAGTCAATAGATAGATAAATTGTAGGGTTATCATGCTGATAGGATAGAAAATTTGATAGAGAACTGATAACGTTGCTTTCAAAATAGAAAACAAAGAGTAGATAGCGAACGACAAAGAGTAAAATGATTGATTTTGATAACTTTGCTTCTCGCGATTTTGAAAAACAAAGAGTAGATGTGTGATAAATTTGCATTCTGCGATAGAAAACAAATAGTAAAAATGGAGATAAAAATTTTGCATTCATGATTGAAATACAAATAGAAAATGATATGTGTGTTGATAAATTTGCTTTCTTGAAAAGAAAAACAAATAGTAAATGATGATAGAGTAGATTGATTAGACCTGCTGATAGATTGATGTAGCACTTGATATGGGTCATTGATATGTTATGTTGGGTAGATAGATCATGTGATATGGGTCTGATTTGATGTATTTGTTGTGATGGTCGAACAAAATAGGAGGCTTTCAAAAGCCTCTAGATCAGAGAGCGGTTCCCACTATGTTGGGAGTAGATAGGAGAGCTGACTCCTGTAGAGTTACAGGTGATAGCAAACTGTGGATTGGTACCGTTGTTGACCATGCCGCGAGGAATTCGGGCCAACAGAGGGCTATTGACGGCCTTGGCCGAGAGATGGCATTTAGAGCATAACACCTTCCACCTGCCGACGGGTGAGATGAGTGTGATGCCTGAGGACATGTATTGGATTATGGGGATTCCGGTTGTTGGTGCCCTTATGGTTTATGACCACAAGGAGATTGGTAGGACCGAGGCATTGCAGCGGATATGTGGTGATCCCGGTATATATGGTTACTAGATAGTCTGGGATGATTTCAGTAGGTATCCCGCTCTGGTAGCGGTGTTGGCGGCGTTTGTCAGAGGTTTCCTTGGACCGAACCATCGGTCGAAGGGATTCACAATGGGTTGGGGGAGGATGCTGGAGTGGATGATTACTCAGCCACAGATATTTTCCTGGGGTAGCTGTGTCTTGGCGGACATGTACCACGATCTCCATCAGATTGTTTACAGAGGCTCGACGAGCCTGGCGAGTGGAGTGACCTTGCTACAGATCTGGGCATGGGAGCACATAGCAGTCACGAGACCACTGTGCACAAGAGCTAGACCTGTAGGGCGGCCCTATGTATATGCATATTCTGGTGCAATTGTCTAGCAGAGGCTGGGCAAGGTAGAGTATTGGCGGCGGGTGTTGGATGATGTCAATGCAGTGATATGGAGGCCCTACACAAACTGCGAGGCATGGGCGACTGATCACCTAGAGATGCCTTTTGTGTGCAGACCATGATACCTGATAGGTCGGACACCCTTTATTATTGAGAGATTTCTGGCACTATGGGTTCTGAGGTAGTTTGGATTCATGCAGGGGATGCCCCAGGGCGTTGCTCATTATGGGCAGCGCAAGGGGGATGTAGGGTGGGGACCATGCATTCCATACCAGGTAGTGTATACAGAGTACTCTACTTTACAGCCCGAGGTATGGGCGGACAGGCCAGAGGTATAGGACACAGGGATGACGGATGATTATGCGCAGTATTTTCATACGCATCTGTTTCCATGGTTCACAGTGCCAGATGAGGCACAGGCGATCAGAGTAGCACCCTAGCCAGGAGCAGGGATACAGGGAGGTGTGGCTAGTGGGGAGAAGGCTATGGGTGGAGGAGAGTAGGCTATGGGTGGAGGAGAGGAGGAGTAGGGAGAGGAGAGTGAGGAGAGTGGAGATGGGGAGGAGGACAGCTCAGACGACGGAGATGATGGAGATGATGGGGATGATGAGGGGAGACAGTAGAGGTTGGACAACTTAGGCAGAGCACAAATTCCTCGACGGACCAGATCCGGTGGCAGACCTTGGACCGTGATTCGAGTATCATCCTCATCGCAGCAAGCACAGATAGATGCTTTGCAGGGACAGGTGCAGACCTTTCAGGGGTAGCAAGCACAGCTATAGAGTTAGCTAGCATAGGCTCAGAGTATGATAGTGTAGTTATAGGCATAGCTTGCACAGGCCCAGACACAGGTTCAGACTCAAGCATAGGTACAGGTTCAGATGCCTGCTCCTGATTCCCAGGTGACACAACTGGTGGCTGAGAGGGATGCCTTTAGACGGCGAGCACAGGAGGCCGAGGGTATGGCACAGAGACTGATGGGTACCGTAGAGAGTACCTCCTTATGAGAGTCCATTGCAGAGGGGTTCGAGGCTACCAGGGAGGCCGAGTACTATAGAGTTTGATATGAGGAGTTATGTCCTCCCGAGCGGCGAGAGCCATATCCCAGATCGCACAGCAGGACCAGGACCTGATCACGGATGTCGACACATGGTAGAGAGGTTATAGGGCCTCGATGGGATCCTGATGTCGGGACTAGTGACAGGCCACCTCCTTTTGGACCAGCTCCTTTAGGAGCATCCACCAGTTAGCCATTTTGGGACCGATTTATTATGTATATTGAGTTTGGATCATGTCTTATGTATTATGTTGTGAACTTTCCAGTTTCATTGGACATTGGACATTTGTATTTTTTTGATGAGCGATGATATGCAGCGGCGATGGTTTTTTTGATAATGATATGCTCATGCATTTGTGATATGATATGAATGTTACTTGTATGCTTGTATGATATGAAATGGATTTTGATATGTTTTTATTATTTTTGCAGAATAATCATTATGATGCAGGATGATTCTAGTGATGTGAGTAGATGTAATGTATTGTGATGATGTATATATATATGTGAGCTGTTAATTTTTTTGAATTTTCCATGTATGAAATGCATCGTGATATGATAGATAAGGAATGGGATATGAAAAGATAAATGATAGGGATGATAATGAAGTGATAAATGATAAATGATAAAATGATAATGATATATGAGAAAGATGATAAATGATAATGGTAATGAAATGATATGATAAAATGATAAATGATAAATGAATGATGAAATGATAAATGGTAAAAAAAAAGATAAATGATAATGGTAATGAAATGATATGATAAAATGAGAAATGATAAATGAATGATGAAATGATAAATGATAATGGTAATGAAATGATATGATAAAATAAGAAATGATAAATGATAATGGTAATGAAATGATATGATAAAATAAGAAATGATAAATGAATGATGAAATGATAAATGATAATGGTAATGAAATGATATGATAAAATGAGAAATGATAAATAAATGATGAAATGATAAATGATAATGGTGGAATAAGAATGAATATTAAATGAAATGGTAATGATAAAGATGATGAATAAATAAGAATAGATGATAATGATAAAATGGATAAATGATAAGGATTAAATTGAATGAATGCAATGAATGAGAATGTTAATTGATAAAATGAATGACATGATAATAATAATGATGAGGATAATAAACTAAAAAAAATGATAAGATGATAATGACAATGATGAAATGAAATGATTAAAGGATAAAATGAAAATGATAATTGATACAATGATAATGATATATGAGAAGGATGATGATAATGAGAATGATAATGAATAGCAAATGACATGGGAATGATAAAGATAAAGATGAGAACGACTGATAAAAATGAGAATGAATGATAAAATGATAAATGAACAATGAATGGATGCAATGATTCATATGTCCAAATGTCCTCCATGAAAAGGTCAAAACTCTATGACAACCATTTAATACCTTCATTCAACCTTTCAAAATACTGAGATGAATCCAATATGCAGATATATACAATGATCTAATGAATATGCAACTACATGAAACTAACCAATTTGTTGAGCCTGTTATAAGCCTTCTTGAATCATCATAGAACGTTTTGAAATGTTGGAAGTATGTACAAGCATCAGAGGGGAAATTAGCGCCAATGATGACTAGAGTACAACTTTCATGAATTTTGATATAGCAAGCGAACACAAGCATCGAGGTATAATTGAACCGAGATGACCTGAGCATTTCTTGCATAAACAGACAAAGATTAACCACCGTTCTAATGCAAATGTGGAACTGTCATCGATGATATTGCTTTAATCATCATGTCCTATGACATATTTGCATCAGATTGACTGTTAACCTCAAGACAGCAGACAAAGAAAAATCATTCTCGTTCCTTGCCACTCTAGTTCAGTACATCATTGAGTGTGCTCTAGAGTAATGATATCAAAAATCAAACAACTTTTGGTCAAACATGTAATACTGTTATTTCATGCATTATTCAGATTTCTTGATCATCCAATAGACAAGGATATGATATCTTGCTGAAAAGTGTTTCATGATCGGATAAAGTTGTTGCATGAGTTTGTTGTTTGTTTGCATGCTCAGATTCTATGTCATGGTCTAGCTGTTTTGGTATGCTCTAAAAGTTAAGTGCCCCCAGTTGAGTTTTGCCCCGTTTATTGACACAACTTGCGGAAAGGAATATGTACAAACGATCAAGCCATGGTAAGACGTTTTAACCCTCTAGGCAGATGGCAGCAGGATGATGCGATTAATGACCCTAAGATGTGAAAAAGATGCGAAAAAAGGGAAGCTTTGAAAAGACAGTGCAAAACAGGAACTAATAGATGGAAAGGTACGGATAGCGTCTATTTGCCAGATTTTCACTATCTGTATTTATTGCATTTTTCTGATTTCTTTTTGATTTTTTTGTATTTTTCTGTCAATAGACTGCCTGTTTGCCAGGTTTTCACCCTATGACATTCTTTTTGATTTTTTTGTATTTTTCTATCAATAGACTACCTGTTTGCCAGGTTTTCACCCTATGACATTGTTTTGATTTTTTTGTATTTCTTCAGGACTTTTTCTGCTATTTTTGGATTTTTTCAGGACTTTTTCTGCTATTTTTGGATTTTTTCAGGACTTTTTCTGCTGTTTTTGGATTTCTTCAGGACTTTTTCTGCTATTTTTGGATTTTTTTAGGACTTTTTCTGCTTTAAACATAGTACTTCTTAAGATGTATATTGTTGATAGGTTCATCAAATAGGTCCCCTTCTGGCGTTGATAACTTGTACGCTCCTGAACTGTAGATGGAAATAACCACATAAGGGCCTAACCAATTTGGTTCAAACTTTCCTTTCTTTTCTCTGTCTTGTTGATTGCGCGGGTTCTCTTTCAGAACTAGATCACCCACCTGAAAGGTACGTGGCTTTACTTTGTGATTATAGCTACGAGACATCATCTGTTGGTACGCTTTTAAATGGTCTGCTACTCTCTGTCTCTTTTCATCTAAAAGTTCTAACTCTTGGAGTCGGGAAACTCTGTATTCCTCATCTATTATGAGACCTTTCAGTGATACTCTTAATGAAGGTATCTCTACTTCTAAAGGCAATATGGCTTCTGCTCCATAGATGAGGGCAAAAGGTGTTGCTCCTGTCGGCGTTCAGACACTAGTTCTGTAAGCCCACAAGGCGGGATTGAGTTGAACATGCCAATCCTTCCCTGAGTCATTAACAGTCTTCTTCAAGATCTTTAGTATAGTCTTGTTTGAGGCCTCTGCTTGGCCATTCCCTTGAGGATAGTAAGGCGTGGAATATCTGTGCTGAATATGGAATCTTTCACAAAGTTCATCAACATCCTGATTTTTGAAAGGTCGACCATTATATGTAATAATGGCATTAGGAATACCATATCGACAAATAATGTAGTTGAGTATGAAGGATGATATTTGTTTTCCAGTGACTTTAGAGAGAGGTACTACCTCAATCCACTTAGTGAAATATTTTGTCGCTGTGATAATGAATTTATGCCCATTTGAAGAAGAAGGATGAATTTTGCCCACGAGATCTAACCCCCATTGAGAGAATGGCCAGGTGGGTGTAAACGAATGAAGTTCTTGTAGGAGCATGAATAAGATTCCCATGAATCTGACATTTTGAGCATGTTTTAACAAAAGTGAATGATTCCCTTTCCATTGTAGGCGAGTAGTAACCCATTCTAATCAATTTCTTGGATAAGGTTAGTCCACTCGAATGAGTACCACAAATGCCCCCATGAACTTCTTGTAAAGCTTTGTTGGATTCGTCACGTTCAAGACATCAAAGTAAAGTACCATCAAGACCACAACGATAAAGGGTATCAGCAATAAGGGTATATTGAGAGGATTGTCAGATAAAGTTACATTTTTGGTTGCGGGATAAGTCAGGTGGTAAAGTATCATCTTTTAGGTAGGCATAAATCTTACCATACCAGGGTGAATCGGATCCTACCAAGTGACAGATAATTTGGCTTTCAGGTGTGTTATAGGCAGGTGTAAATAATTGTTCCACCAGAAATTCATAGCGAGTCTGTTTTTCTGGGAGTTGTATCAATGAGGCGATCGTAGCCATAGCCTCAGCTGCCTTGTTGTCAATCCTTGGAATTTGTGTGAACTGAATGTTTACAAAGTACTTTTTGAAGTCATCAATCATCTTCTTGTATGGTAACAACTTGTCATCCTTAGTCTGATAATCATCATTGATTTGGTTAATGACTAACTGTGAGTCACCATAAACTTGTAGCTCGGTAATCCTCCATTCCACTGCTATCTTTAATCTAGTGATTAGTGCTTCATATTCGGCTATATTATTGGTGCATGGAAACATTAGCCTATATGACCGAGGAATGGTATGTCCTTGAGGGGTGACAAAGAGAATGCCTGCCCCCGATCCATGTTGAGTAAAAGAACCATCGAAGTATAAGGACCATAACTACTTAGAGTCTGTCGTGAAAACATCAGCGTCTGTGAACTCAATGTGTAAGGGGTGCTTTGTTTGTAGAGGAGCTTCTGCTAGTTGATCCGCAATAACTTTCCCTTTGATTGCTTTGCAATCAACATAGTGGATGTCAAACTCACTCAAAATCATGACCCATTTTGCTAACCTTCCTGTTAGTGATGCTTTACTTAGTAGGTATTTGAGTGGATCAATTTTTGAAACCAGATTGATTGTATGAGTTAGCATGTAATGTCAAAATTTCTGTGAAGAAAAGACTACTGCTAAACAAGCCTTCTCAATAAAAGTGTAGTTAAGCTCGTAACTTGTCAGTGTTCTGCTAATGTAATAGATTTCACATTCTTTCCCTTTATGGTCTTCTTGC
>VDFB02271358.1:1174194726-1174255725 GCA_007258455.2 Sequoia sempervirens | reverse complement strand
TATATATATATATATATATATATATATATATATATATATATAACTCCTCCTATATATCGCTCAACTGTGTCACATCACAATGTCATAATGTATCAATAATACATGAAATCCCGCAGGCTATAAGATCAAAATACAATGTCTCGATACATCTCAAGAAGTATCCTTATCCTGAACTGCCACTGCTATCATGCCTAGAGTGTGTGGGGGAATGATGATGGGAACCCGATGACTTGTGAGCTGAGGGAGGTCTGTCATATGGACCTGCTCTACGTGGCTGCTCCACCCCCTCTGTGCTAACTGTCCTACTGTGGGTCCTGGTCTGGGACCTGCTACTGTGTGCCGCTGAGAAACTGGGAGCCCGTCTCTCTGGTGGAATCTCTACCTCATACAGATCCCAATAGTATCTCTCCCTCTCCCCAGCTATGACTAGCTCTCTGGAAAAAGTGGTTGATGGTCCCATGCACAATGCCCTAAGTTCTATAAATCTCTACTTAGTTTCCTATCTCCAAGCTATGGCCCGATCCCTATCCATCTGATATGCATCCCTCTCGCCCATCAGAACTCTCATCTGCTCCTCCAAGGATGCAACATGAGCCCGCAATGTATCTGTGTCTGGATCCACTACCCTTGTATCATCCTGTCTATCCCTCACTCTCCCATCCTCCTCCTCATCTAACTCCTCCAAGATCTGATCCCAAATCTCTCTCGTGATCATCATCTCCCTCATCATCTTCCTGGTAGGCACCCAACAAACCCAGAGCATCAATCTCTGCCTCCTCTCTACCTGCCTCCTCCTCTGCCAGGATGTCTGGGATAGCTGCCTCTGCTGGATGCACCTCCTCTTCACCTCTCGCAATTTCCTCTCCACCTCTAGCAATATCCTCCTCCCCTCCTCTCCCAATGTATAGCATGGCCACATCCTCCTCTCCTCGTCCCTCTTTGCGGATCGGTGACAATGGTGGCCCTCGTCCCCTCTGGCCACATCTCCCTCTCCTGCCTCCATGCTGTCCACCTCAGCCATCATCTCCTCCATCACCACAGCCTCCTCTGCCTCCCTAACCCCTAGCTCTATCGCGCCTGCCTTGTGGAACTGTCCCTCACCACTCTACTAGCGCTGGCTACTCTGGATCTGTCAAGGGGATTGGCCTGTGAACTGCCCACCACTGGTCGTACTCCACTGTGGTCCCTGGGTCTACTGGACCATCTCTCCATCCCCATGGAACTGCCTGTAATGCATCAATGTCTGCCTCTACAGTGGCCACTAGAATCTATGGACCCCATAGCAGGACCTCTCGTGAGGATCTCGCAAACTCTACCCGTCCTCTAGGCACATCCTGCACCTCTCCAAACTTCCACAGGACACGATCTAGCAACTGACGCTCTATGATATGGACATGTGATACTGTCCGCCCAACCAGGTACTGTGCTTGTCTGCAAAATTGAAAATGCTCATCCTCATCTGACCACTCCTCACAGCCCAAGTATGGTCTCCATGTAAACTGTTGCATAGTGTCTATGGCATGTCTGAAGTAACCTCTATCTCCAATGTGGTGCTGCGTGTTCACCCCCGCATAACGGAAGGCATAGGGAGCTCCATGTGGAAGGTCAACTATTGCAGGTGGCCAGAAAATGGCAATGTGCTCCCACGTCCATACCATCAAGAGTGTGGTACCACAACTCATCGATTGTGCCTCTCGGTAGGCAATATCATGTAGATGAAAGTATAACATCCCGAGCACATAGGAACCCCAAGCATATACAACTCAACGCTCGAACATGCCCACTAGCATCTCCCCCCATCCCATGGGAAAACCATGACCTCAATGGTCAGGAAGTACTATCCCGCCTATCAATGTACATAATAGATAGTCTAGCTGTCTATACCTCTGGGCCAACACCCGCCACCTAATCTCATAATCATCAAATCCTAACTGCCTAATGTCAGCATGAGGGTAGTACCTACACATCTTGACAGCACCCCTCTAGGTATCATATGTCACCCGTGTGCCTCTAATAGGAAGTCTGAGGATCCTATAGACATCCTCTAAGGTAACGGTTTCCTCTCTAGTCAGTAGGTGGAAGGACGATGTCTCCAAGTGCCACCGCTCACACAAAGCTGTCAATAGTCCCTGATTTGTACGAATCTAGGGCATGTCTGTCACGTGCAATAAACCAAGGTGCCATAGAATTCGTCACTTTGCTAGCCGCAAGTTGTCTCTGAATCAAAACGTAGTCGGTCTCGACTCTCAAGTATATATCATGTTTAGCACAACCTGCAATGGCATTATACATGCCTCATATCAGCCTCAATCATCTATTCTAGTGCAAACTGACTCTATTGGATAAATTTCAAATGCGTTGTTATTTTGCACATGCGTCATTATTTTTCACATGCATCACTGTTTAACATATGCGGTGCATAAAATTCAAAAGTGTCGTTATTAAACAAATGCGGTTAAAAACATCACATGCATTTAAATAAATTCATATGCGTTGAAAAATAAAAATTGTGTTGCAAATTATTCAAATGCGTTTCAAAATCAACACATGCGGCTATTCTAAATGCAAATGCGATGCAAAAAGTCAAATGCGTTTCATAAATTCACACATGCATTGAACCACAGTCTAACCATGCAAAATGACTAACATGAAATTACAAATGCAGTTTTCCGCAGACACATGCGTCGTTCGCGCACACATATGCGGTGTTTTGACAAAATGACGCATAACTAAATACTGAATTAAATGCATCAAATTATGTGCAATTAAAAATTTTCAAAAGGCAAGTTTGAGGTCCATATTGAGGGGTCCACATCAGTTGGTCTCTAGAAGGTTCGGATCCTGTAGGCTTGGTGATGGGTGTTCAGAACAGGAGACATCATCGCTAGGAGTGCAGAGCAAATTCTCAAATTTCCAAGCTAGGTGGGTGAAAATGAATAGGTTTTTACCCCTATTCCTATATACCTAGGGCTTAGGTGGCATTTTTGTCCTACTGGCCATGTTAGCTTCCCATTTCGATCAGCCCGTACCCGTCCCAGACATTTTCAACCTCAATTCTGCAAACTCCACTGCATTTCTACCTATCCAATGGACTAATCGGGAGCATTTCCAAATTTTTCTGAACTTTTCAAAAATTTGTCAATTTTCCCGAGGGGGCATACCTTCACCTGTTTTAATCTGGAGCATTACTGGGGCATATTTCTTATCGATTTTCTTTGACACAACTCTGAAATGACATTGTATCAAAGAGGGGCAAATGTAGACACCGAAATCTGGTTTAGGCCTGCAACTTCAATATTCTTCATAATTCGTATTCTTCATGGTCATGATTAAATAATGTCAATTATTTAATTATTCTCTATAGTCTTCAATTCTTCTATTAATTAAATAATCTTAATTATTTAATTAATTCACATTTGCTTTATTCTATCTTATTAATTAAATAAACGCTTTTTATTTAATTATGTTGCTAATTAACCTTATTCTTCTTATTAAATTAAATAAATTCTTATTTAATTTACCTTTATCATATTTCAACTATAATTAAATAAATTCTTTATTTATTTAATTATTCATTTAAAATCCCTTCATCACTTAATTAAATAAATATTATTTATTTAATTATTCTCCAAATATCAAGTCTTGAATTAAATGAATTATTTAATTCATAAATTCTATTTTAATGCATTCTTCTATATTTTAGATAATTATGTGAGTTATCTAAGTATTCACTTTTACTCGACTTGACATCTATTTTAATCGTTCATTTAACTCTTGATTTGATGTCTGAGTGGCTTTCTCGAGTAATCTTTTCGTCAGACCAGCCAATCGTTCAGTTCTAACCCATTTGCATGTACATGCAGATTAATTAAACATTCTTATTTAATTAATTAAACCTTGTGCGTGCATTTGAACATGAGTCGCTTTAATCAATCTTTATCTTTGTCATGCAAAGATATTTCTTCTGTTTTCGAATACTGAACTAAAGATTAAATCATTTATTTAATCTTTAATTCTATTTCTAGTTTGTATCACTCATGTCACTACTGATAGTTATCAGAATGCATGTCCAATCAGTTAATCTCAACCGTCCATTGATCTTTCAATCTTGACCTGTCGTTCGAATAATCAATTTTCTATAAATTGATTTGTCATTTTTCATTCCAATCTCTTGAAATCTTATGACTTTTGAGAGCACTCAATCTTGAATCTTCGATATTTTGCTAATCACTATCTTAGGCTATACTTGCATGAACTTACGAGAAATCTGAGGGCAATTATACTACACAAGCAAAAAGGAGAAGGGCAATCGAGATGAATCATGGAAATATGTTTGAAATTGGTGAGATTGTTTCAGTTTAATTACATTTTACTTTCCTTTGTTCTTTGTTGCTTAGCATTAGATTTGCATATTAGATTTTAGTATTGATTGTTTGCTTCTAATCTCTTGTCTTGTGCACTTTCTTGGCGTTACAGTGCATATACCTTATATTGGAGTCACCAGCTACTTCTTTTTCCTCTTGGTATGAAACAATAGCATCATCAGTCTAATTATCAAAGAACAAGGATTCATTTTGATCAATCTCAAAATAACCAACTACTGCCTTCTATGGTGGTGGTTCAAGTGTAAGCCTCTTAGGAGTAGGAGGAAGCTTGGACTGATTTTTCATAGCATAACTAGCAGTAGAATTAGGATATGTACGCCTTGGAATATCCTTGTAAGGTGAAACAAAATAATTTTGAGCTACTTGCCTCTTTAAAGCAAGAAGTTCATTTGCCAAATTTTGCATCATAGAATCAGTAGTGCTTGATGAAGATATATCTGTCAAAGAATTTCCCTTCGAACGATTAGGATCTTTTCTAATTTTTCTAGCTAAGATTAAATCATCTTCAATTTTTGCGGCCATCGTCTAGGTTGTGGCCAAATCTATTGGAGTTGCTCATCTCAACAGAAAACTAACTTCTGGAAGTTGTGTGTTGATGAAGAAAGATTTAAGATTTTCAAGAGTAGGCTGTGAAGAAGTTGGAATTCTATTTTCCAACTTGTTAAACTTGGCAATGAATTCTCGCATGCCTTCATGTGCATCTTTCTTCATCTAAGTTAGTTGAGCTAACAAAGCATGTTCATATTCCATAGGCTTAAAACATTCTTCAAACTTATCTTTAAGTGTAGCCAAAGACACGATCAAACTAGCAGAAAGATTATAAAACCAATCAGCAACAATACCTTGAAGAGTTTCCACAAAAATATGAACAACAACATCTTCATACTCTACTCCAAGAACACCACATGCCATATAAAAGGACTTGACATGCTCATCTGGATGTTGTTTACCATCTCCATAGAACTTAGGGAGATTCTTTCGGGAACCTTGTGGAAGAGCATGAAGAGGTGGTGTTAAAGACAAAGGACCAAAAGCTACTCCCCAAGGACCTGCAAGAGCAGTAGCAGTAGCCATAATAGAAATAGAAGCTATTAAAGGTTTTAAAAAGAAAGGCGAGATTTCACTTGGAATAGGATTTTTCTTCTTGGATAGTGGAAAAGTAGTAGTTTCCGAAAGAGAGGATATACTAGTGAGCAACTCAAACTTAGCTTGTTCACCTAGAGAAATTTCTTGAGAACTTTGACCCTTCTTACGACGAACATAATAATGAATTCCTTCCAATGTATAAAACTAATAAAAACCCAAATAAATTTTCTGAAATAGCAAGACACTAGACTTCAAACGTAAGCGAGAGGCTTACGAATGTGTTCGATGTCCCCAGTGGAGTCGCCAAAAACTGTTGGTTGAAATTTTTGTATACTTGGGAAGGCATACAAAATTGTGATTTCAACCATAGTACATGACATAAAACTCTCCTAATTAAGGGAAGGATCCCCATTTACTACTAACTAACTTAGACTAATATGGGAAAGATGACAACCTTTCCTCTTTTTTCAGGAAAGATTATATTCTTTTCTCCTCTCAGAAAAGTGACAATAACCTTTAAATTATTACAACTTGAAATGTAAATGAGAGAGAGGAAATGAAGTTTCCTAAAAGCACAAATACTTTTTTCACCTCCTCCAAGATGGGAAGACAATCTCAGAGCACAAAGTCTTGATTATTTGAAATCCTATCTACCCTTTTAGAATGATAATCTAAGAAAAGAGTACAATATATACGAGCACAAAGTCTAAAAATATAGTGCACTTATGAATCACTTTATATGGAAATCCTTATAAGCACAAATACTTGTAACTCTTTCCAACTCCTAATCACAAATCACACTAATTTAATCTTTCAAACTTGTAACACAAAGTCTACAAGAAATCAAATTAAAATCTTTTCACAACAACTCCACAATATCACAAGAAAAACTCAGAAAAATGCACCACTATGACATAAGAACACAGTAATAACATGCAATAAGATTCAACACAAAGTCTAAAATCTTATATGCCTTCTTTGTATTGCTTGGAAATCAAGTTTACATACACAAAGCACAAAGTCTCTTTGTTGTAAATTTCTGCACAGTTCTCTCTATTGCAAAAAAGATGAAAATTATAGTAGACCCCCTCAAGTATTTATAGGAGAGAAGCCTTGAGAAAAAGGTGGGAGGATCCCAACTAACTTGAGAAATTCTCTCAACCACTAACTAACTGCAATTGACTTATTCAACATTACAAGTCCTCTTGTAATTTTACTTGTAATGTAATCACATGTAATTACATTTTACAAAAATGCATGTGAAAGGAACACTTGCAATTACAAAATTTGGTTTTACATGTAAATTTTCGAAAACAAAATACACAAAGATAAAGTGTTATGAGACACTTTTTTTATTCCATTTCAGTCCTAGCTTTGAAAGACTAAAATTTGCTAATAATTTCCTACAACTCATCAAGATTGGGGCCTAGCATGTTCTTGGCAACCACAAAGGTCTTAAGGATCACATCATAATACCTTACTGTTGCTTCTCTGTGTTCTTCAAGAACAATTTGCATTTTATCAAGGATCATTCGATGATTAACAAACTTATGAATTGAATCCATAGTAAACTATTTTGTCTCCAACTCTTAACAAAGATTTGTTGTTATCTCAGTAGTAATCACATCAGCTGCAAGTAACTCTCATTTGTGACTTAGAAGCCTGCAAGACATTTTCTCAAAGCTAGAAAGTATGTCCTGATCAACCTCACCACTCAACTCTAGCTTAGCCTGAACATCTTTGATGAGATCTTCAATAACCAATAACTTGTTTTTCATGAGTTCTTCAAATTCTATATATTTTTCTCTTCCTAGTATTATTGAATTGTTGCATACAATCTCTAGCTTCACTTGATCCATATCATGCTAGATTTTTAAATCTTTTTCAAGTGAATTTAGACTTAGTTTGAAAGCTTCCAAAGTCTTATTCATCTTGACTCTTGCTGCCCTGAAAATACTCAAAATATGTAGTGCTTTTTCAATCACTAGTATACCTTGATCAATCAGTTGAGCTGCCCAAGAATCAACTGCTTTAGCCTTTTGTGCAATATTCTCCAATTTCCTAACTGATTCTTCAGAGGTAAATGAAGTTAATTGGTTAACTTGCTCTGAAGTGTTTGTTATCTTTTGAATTACTTTGATGAGCTATGAATTCTTTTCTTTGAGCTCACTTTTCTTTGCTAGTAATTCATCATACCTTTGAACCAATGAGGCTATTGAATCTGTGGCATCATGCATAAGACCAGAATGTGTTTGTTTACCAAGTTCAACCTTGGTAAGCTTGTAATCAGATAGCTACATTTCTTCAGGTGGCTTCTCAAACAATGGCTCAGCTATCTCTACATACCTCATTTTATTTTTTTCTATTACCATCTGTGAGACTTTCTTTACTTTGTTTGCAGCCCTAGATTTAGGTTTTGTAATTTGCTGAAAATCAAACAGATCAAGAGAGATTTCCTAATTTTTCCTTTTCGACGTAATTGAACTCAGCCATGGGGGTAATTCTAATGAGCTCACATTAGAGACAACAACTATGATTTTTGAAGAATTAGGCTCTACCTATACCATAGTTTTCACCTTAAGAGAAGTATCAGTTTGAATTGCAATAGGATTTTGATGAGATGACAAGATATGATCTGCCTCTATCATAAATTTATCAAAACTCAAAGTAGAAGTATCAATATTCAAGAGAGGAATGTTGGACATGGCCACATAAGAAGGATTATCATCAAAAATTCTTTCTAAATCATCATGAGAAGTCCCAATAGGAATCTCTATACTGGCACCAACAACTGTACTAGGTTCCACAGGATCTACAAATATAGTGGAGAATGAGTCTACATCTATGTTAATATCCATGGATATTTGAGGAATGGCCACATGAGGAAAATCTGAGACTATTGAAGGAGGTGATTCTATTGTATTTTCTTCATAAGTATCATCCTCATCATTAAGAACATGTACCTGCACTTGTGATGTTTCTTTTCCTTTCGTTGATACTTCTAGTGGGGGGATTACCAAAGCTCTGCTAACCCTCATTTTGATTCTTCTGCCAGAAGAAGAAGCACCTTCCTTAGATTTATCTCTAATTTCAAATCTTTTCTCAACTAGACCAGCCAAATCATTCTCTGCATCACCTTTGATCTTGATAGTCTTGACATTATTATCTTTCAACCAAGCATTGGTATTAGCAAGGATGGGATGAAAATGGTCAAGAATAGAGTAACACTCCTTTCTAGACCATTGTGGGGATGGGAAAGGAGCTTCTTCAATTCTTTGTTCAATGTACTATGGATCTAGGATTTCTCCATCATCTACCATCCCTTTAGGGATTCTGGTTAAGTTAAGATCCACAAACTACTCCAAAGTAAGCCTGTTGTAATCCATCCTTCTTATATCCTCTTCAGTACGAAGATCTACCCAAATATCTTTGAGGCGATGAACATGAGAAAAGACTCTTAATTTTATCTTTCATTCCACAATAGTCAAAGTCCTCTCTTACAATGAACTTCTTCAACTTAATTTCTTAAAGCTCAACATCCATTTACTTAGCTCTTTGAGAAGTGTTTATGGAATACCGACCAATCTATAATGGATTGTGAGAAGAGATAGTGATATCTAACTTGTGATTAACAAGTTGTATAGCATGAAGTGCCATTAGTTGTCTTGCCAACTCCATCAGAAGGATTATGTCAATAGGATACTGGGTTAACATTTATGGTTGTCCCGTAAAACATCCAACTCTCAAGTAAGTGAAAGTAGGAAATTGCATACAAAAATAACCATATTCATTCACTTTCTTCCAGGTTTCTTTAGAGACTCTTCTAACTTTGAGTTATTTGTCAAAGAGACGCATAAAGTAACCAAAGAAAGTGTCTTGAACCCTCCTGTAATGAAATCTATTGGGCTTCAGGTTAGCTAATCATAATATTTCCAAACTGGAACCAATGATCTATTCCCCTTTGTAGAAAGACTAGAAAACTATCTGAGAGATGCATCAATCTACACCAAGAATGAATTCATATAAAAGGTGTAGGTAGTATGAACTTGTGCCAATTTTCTACACAAGCTGTCACTGATAAATTCTCCCCAAAAAAAATGAGACTTCCCTTTCCTCATAATCACAATGTACTTGTACATCCAAATTTCAAATACATTAGACAACTTCAAACCTGCTAACCTGCTGAGATGTGTAATCATATCACCTATTTCTTCAATGAAATCAAAATGATACAACTTGGGCCACCTTGAAAATCAACTTCAGGGAGTTTTCAACCACTTAACACTAATTTGTCTATTGCAATATGATTTTCTTTGTTTATAATGATCCATTGCACTCTTCATTGTTATTATCAGCATACAAAGGAGTAGCAAGTACTTTGAAAATTTTATCAATTGTTTCAGCCTCCAAACTTATTATGGCATTTCCATCATCATCCTTGATTGTCCTTGTATCCTCATCAAAATTAGTAGAACATGCAAGAGAAAACTTTGGTTCTAGGGCAACCACTGAAAATGAAGAGACTAAATGAATATGACTTCTGAGAAGCTATTGCATATCATGAGTTGATGAGTCTTTTATTCTTTTTAGGAACTCAGTCATATCTACATGTCCGATATTTGTGTCTCTAATCTCATAATTGAGAGAAACCACCTAGGAGGGAGAAATATCATTCAAATATTTATCATATTTATCCTTCATATTCTTGTCTAGAGGCGATACTGGCTCTTCTATCATTGAGCAAGAATCTAAAAAACTATGATGAAAATTCAGAAGAGTAAGAACATCTTCAAAAGCCATGGGTGATTCCATGATATCAAAATATGAGAGACTAGCAATCTCATCAAGACTTGTTTGAGTTTTGAACTTATAATACTTGCTATAAAAAAATATTCTTAGTGAATATTCTTTGGACAACGATGGGAGGAAAATCAGATCTGGGAAGGCCATTTGCAAGTTTGACTTGTAATCGGGTTTTGTGAACCCGACTGCAAGTAAACATGCATTTTTTTATTGATGTGTACTTGCAGTTGGGTCCTAGAGACCCAATTGCAAGTGATGTGAACATGATACAGTGAATGAAGTGAATTTGAATGGACTGCAAGTGAAGTGTGAGTATGATGGAAGCAAATATAATTTTTTTTTTAAGGCAAATGAATGTATTTTTACTTGCAGTCAAGTCTTGAGGACCCGATTGTAAGTATGAAAATGATGAAAAATTATATCCTTAAATGCATTTCGAAAATGCACTATGAACAAGACCAAGAAGAAACCAAGAAATAAAAATAGAAGATAAAACAAAATAAAGACCAAAAACATACCTTGAAGAGCCAAAACACACAGCTGAAAAACTAAAAATGAAAACCCTTGAGTTGCAATCAGCACTTATAAATAAAGTCGGATAGAGACTCCTCTTCAAACACTATCAGCTGAACATTTAATTTTCTCCTGAAGAAACATAGGAACAAAGGAAAGAATAACATTCCATGAGGAGAGGAATGGCCAAAACTAAGTCAAAATCAGGTTTCTCAAACAAGAATGCATACTCCAGCAAGAACTCGATTTACAAGCTGAGAATCGGGCATTTTGAAGGTCAATGGAAGTAACTTGAAAAGGGTCAGACCTTTCATCAAAAAAAACAAGTTGTTTTTTTTGAAAGAAGACTTCATGCGTGAATTTGCAGTCACATCCCTAAAGTCCGATTGCAAGTTATATACATGTCTTCTCTTGTAACTTGCAAGTCGGGTCTCAAGACCCCCAACGCAAGTGAAACATAAAACAAAAAGTATTTTAAAGTGTCCCAACTTGCAATTCGGACTTTAGGATCCCCAATGCAAGTGACAAAAAGCAAGTTTAAAACCTCTTAACTTGCAATTCAGGGTTCAAAACCCCCATTACAAGTGAATTTTAAAAAGTAACCTTTTTAAAAGCTTCTAACTTGCAAATTGGGTTTCATGACCCCCAATGTGCATGTTGCATGAGTTTTATAAGATGACAAAAGTGCTTCACTTGCAAATCGGGTTTTAAGACCCCCGATGCAAGTTAACAATATAACATAAAAAGTGACCAAAAGACCAATAAAAGAAATCGGGTTTCAAGAAGCTAATTGCAAGTTAAAATGTCACTTGTATTTTAGAACTTCAGAGTCAACTTGCAGCAAGACATTTAAAACCTGACTAAGGGAGGAAAAGATACTAGAACAAGACCAAAATGAAAACAAAACCAAAATGAAAATGACCGAAAGAACAACAAATCTTATAGAATATATAAGGCATGATTTTATCTTAAGAAACGTTCATTAGAGTAACCAAGAATAGGAATGTTTAGAGAAAAATTCATATAGGTTGCCTAGTTTTTGCTCTACAAAAACTGAGGACAACATACTGGATGCACTCTTTTCAACCTTTCAATGACCATTTGACCTATGAAACCTTTCCAAAACTCATTTATGTCACCACCATCGAAGTTTTGGCCATCAAATTGACTAATTGAGACAACTTCCAATTTTTTTGGAAATTTTCAAAAATTCATCAATTTTCCTAAGGGGGCATACACTAACCTGTTTTACACTGGGGCATGACCAGGGCATGTTTTGACTGATTTTCGTTGATACAACACCAAAATAACATTGCATCAAAGATGGGGAAAATGTAGACACTAAAAATTGGTCTAGGCCTACGACTTCAATTTCTTGATTATTCACCATTATCATTGTCATAATTAAATAATCTTAATTATTTAATTATATTCCTAAAGTCCCTTTCCATCTATTAATTAAATAATTTTAATTATTTAATTAAATTATTCTACCATTGTTCAATCTTCATTAATTAAATAAATATCATTTATTTAATTGTATCACTAATTAACTTTACCCCATTCCTTAAATAAAATAAAATAATTATTTTATTTATCATTATTACAATTTCAACTATAATTAAATAATCACTTTTAAATTATTTAATTATTCACTAAACCTTTTATTCAGTCAATTAAATAAATTCTTATTTATTTAATCCTTTAAATTTGAATGTTGAATTGGGCGGGGGCCCTAGCTCGGTTGGCTAAGTAATTCCATTGCGGCTCTGCTGGTCACGAGTTCTAGTCTCCCCTGTCCCAATGGTACCGGAGGGCATGTCATGCCAGCACCGCCGGTCACGTTAAAAAGTTTACCAGGCGCACTACAGTTTATAGGGGGTCGTGCTACCCGATTCCTGCAGTCTAAAAAATAAATAAATTTGAATGTTGAATCAAATTAATCATTTAATTCATAAAGGAATTATTCTTGGCATATTCTTTTATAATTGGGTAATCGCTTAATTATCTAATTATTCATTGTCACTTAATTCGAGATCTAAATTGAATCATCTTGTTATCTCCTGATTCAATATTGTTCCTAACGAACAAATCTTTCTCAATTTAATCATTCAGTTATCTAGTTCCACCTCTTGCATGTGCACATCTATTAATTAAATAATTTTAATTAATTAATTAATTTATGTGTGTGTTCGAACATACCTGTTGACGTGGTTTTTGAGACCGCACCAACATAGAATAAATTTTCCCAACGGATACCCTATCCTCTCTTGAACAAAGTATTTAGCATGCTAAGATTGCAAGTAAGATCATGCTTTCAACTCCAAGGTTCTGAATACTTAGAATACTCTTATTTGGTTTGATGTGAGTTGCTGTGTTCTCACGAGGGGACTTACACAATTGTTCGATAGCTAACAATAGACAGTAGACTAAGGGCTTTGCGTGTAATTCGAATGATTTGGCAGGTGAGCACAAGTTTCCTAGTTCTAACCAGAAATGAACTGAATTAAAAAGGGGTGTAGGGCCTAAGAAGTTTATGTTCTACTCTAAGGCATGGGACACGGCGATCAATTCTCACAGACTTCAACCAAGCTCCATTTTGCCTCACTTCGAATAGCTTCTATAGAATTGGTGCAATCTTCAGAGGAGTGACTTAAGATGTTCAGATCATGATTTAGCATGAAGACACCATCACAATGACGCATGCCAACGTATAAATCATAATCGAAGTTAAGTTCAACAAAGTTCTAGTTGACCACGCAAGGCGAACCCACCATCAGCGGGCACGCTAGTGGTATGGACGAACGAAGTCTTGTTCAAATCGAGCACCACATTCCACAATTGCTAAGTACGTGCATGAAATGAAATCTACTTTACTTTAAGCTACTTCAAGATACTACGTGAATTGGAAGGACGAAGAAGCCTCAACAACTATTCACAACAAAGAAGAGTTCACCATCAATGAAAATTCTTTTATTATGAAAGTACACATGACAACTTCTTACAAAGTATCCAAAGGGAAGACTTTCCTTCCTTTTCAATCTAAACTACTATGCTAAGATATTACAACTAAAGTACCTCCGCTCTACTCTCTAGTCTGACGTCTAAACTCTACTTCTAATGAATTACAAATGAGGGGGAATCCCCCTTTATATAGCTAGCCAAGTCCCAAAAGACGGCTAGGGTTACAATCAATAGAGTGGCCAGAATCGTGCCACCTCAGCCCTAAACAAGATTTGCCCTAAAAACCGCCACAAAGGAGAGTGGGGTAATAAATGTGCCATAATGTCCACCATCATCCTTCTAGAAGATTTCATTTGTAGATGCATTCACATTATTCTCGATCTTCTTCTTGACTTTTTTTCTTCAACTTCTTTGTCACTTGAGCCTTGAAAATGTTTCTTCAACACTTAGCCATTTCCTTGCAAATTTTCTCCCTTCGAAGTCGAAATATCATCTTGGATCACTTTCTTAAGTCATCATCACTTGGTCTTGACGTTCCTCCTGCAAAACAAGCGAGGAGAAGAGTATTAGAACACTTCATAACATGAATTCAACTTACTTACCTGATTATTATGCCCAAACTTCTAAGCGTTCATCGCCTTCGCGTTCAAATGCCTTAGCCAAATTTTCAATCCATCCTCTTCAGTCATCTTTGAGAAGTTCATTTTACCTACTGGAGCTCTGACAACCTTGATTTTATTCAACTCTGGCTCAAGAAAACTATCTTCACGAAGAACTTGAGCAAATTCACCTAGGCAGTTCCTTTCAAATTCGTCATCCGGAGAATTCCACCTTGAAAACACATTTTCTTCACTTTGCCTTAGAAAATTTTAAAATTTTCCCTTAGGAAAATTCATCAACCTGGTGCCCATCAAAATCTTCACCCTGGAGGCCGAAGCGAAGCATGGAAGACTTTAAAATCAACTCCTCATCGACAATCTTCGATACCCAGAAGAAAATTTTCCTCTGAACGCGTCGAACTCATGGGTACCCAACGAATGGGTTCATTTAATTTTCTTGAATTTTGAACCTGGAAAAAAAAAAAAAATTCAACAATTTATTTCACATTCATTGATCCTGAAGATGATTCTTGTTTCTCTGACTTGGAAAATTTTTATCAACCCTGCGAAGCTGGCAGTCACTGACTTCACCTCTGGCAACTCATGCTCAGGAAAAAAATCCATCACATCTCCAGACTTAGGCATTTTTTATTTTTTTTTCTAAGGGAGAACATTCTGTGCCTTAGAAAATTTTAAATCACTTTGAAAATTTGTTTTTTTTCATGAAGGCGCTTAGCACATTTTATTCTCTAACACCACTTTGCATTTTACTTCACATTTGAAAAAATATTTTTGAAGCTCCTATGTCTTAGAAAAAAAAAAAATTCCATCGCTCATCTTATATTTTATAGCACACTGAGGAAAGAGAATCACGCCTTGGGAAATATTTTCAACACATTGCATTTTCAATGCCTAGCAAGTTTATATTCACTTCATCTCATAGCCTGGCGCATTTAGCACATGTGGAAGAAAACTCCAACGCCTTCACTTATCACTTCACCACTTAGCAATATCAATTTCAAATCTAGGCGCACTTCTCACTTGAAGAGGATATCACCTCACTTATCCTAGGCGCATATCACTTGCCATGGAGAATATTTTCCAACTCCTAGCATTAATCATTTTACCCTCAACACTTTATCTTATTTACCATGCCCCACCTCAAGACTTTACCTTTCACACTCTCAAGACTTATCCTTTACTTGGCGCATATTGGCATGCATGAAAGGTGACATTTCCCACGCCTAGCCTTTGACTTGTTGACTCCTTTTCAAATATGGGCACATTCCTTATGTAGAGGAGGATAACTTTCTAATGCCTTCACTTGTGACTTTTCAGCTTCTCATTTTTGTCCTCACATGGCATGATTTGGGCGCATTTCACCCCTTGAGGAGGATGAGCTCGTTGACTTTGCTTTGACCCTCTTGAAACTTGGGCGCATTTTGCCTTTTGAGGAGGATGGATTTCATACTTAGCAATTTTCCTTGACTTTCTTATGAGGTGGGCGCATTTCAGCATGTGAGGAGGATAAAATTTGTTGACCTTTTGACCTTCTTGCTTGCTAGGCGCATTTGAACTTGCATGAAGGATGGCGCATTTAGGGGGTGGTGGAGGATGAACTCCAGACTTAGAAAATTTTTCCATCAACTCTCTCAACTTGGGCGCATTTTACTATGCCTTCAGGATAGAAATCATTGACTTTCTTTGACCACTTGTGCCTTGGGTGCATTTTGCCCCTGGAGAAGGACGAGCTTGACTCTTAGAAAATTTTCATGCCTTCTCACTAGCTGGGTGCATTTTGTCATAGCTGCAGGATTGAAGTTCTAGACTTAGAACTTTTTCATCATTTTTCGCCAGTATTTCATGCCCTGCTATTTATAGTAAGTCCTCTCAATTTCATATCTCTGAAGCCCGGAATGACGTAGCATCCTCATAACCTTGTTGCCCTGTCGACACTGCCACTTTTAGTCACCCTACTATTTAGCCCATTTTATGAAGGTGATTTACTATAAATAGCAACTGCTTGCTTCTGATAGCTCCATTGCTCTGATTGACCTAAAATTTGAATGATGTGCTCCTCACCACGTGACTTCTCTGTCGACATCGATGCATGCAGTTGATTTACTATTTTTAGCCAGTTTCCAAATTGACTTACTATAAATAGTAAGTGCTCCGTTTGACTTGAAATTTTACTAGCAAATAGCCTGAAGGATACTGATCGCGGTGGTTTACACCAGTTTTCAAAAATTTTGACTTTTCACTCCTCTTTTTGGGTTTCAAAGCTAGAAACCCTAATTGGCTCTGCATGCATATCAAATAAACTATGTTTCTCTTCGTTTCTGTGGCATTGCGATTAGCTCGTGAATCTAAACTGCTGGGAGGCGGCTGTTGGGACACACCTGCTAAAACTAGCAAGTTCCTTACTGAGTGAGTATCTCCATTTGCATGTCATACCATCGCGAAGCTCTTGAAAAACCCATCAGGAATCACCTGACATGCAAAAGAAACCCTGACATACAAACCCTAAAAATAGCCTCGGAAGGCTGAATTCTGAAAGTGGTCATCTCATTTTGCATGTTATATCATTGCGAAGGTCTCGAAAAACCCAGAAGGAATATGCAGACATGCAAAGAAAAACTCTGCATCTGCACCCTGAAATTCATCCCGGAAGCAGGACTGCTAAAAATAGTAAGTTGTTTGTTTTAGCTCAAATCTTGCACGCAAGTAGCCTGATGCGCTCTGAATGTGTTGTGATTGTCAGAATCTCAGAAATGCTGACAAATTGCCCTGAATTTCACACTTACTAGAAATAGTAAGTACCTCAAAATCAGATGAAAATTTGCTGGGAGCCTGCTGGAAACATGCTGACAACAATGTTAAGCTCAATTCTCAATGTATTCACCTTATTCAACCTTAAACTGACCAGGAAGACACAAACCCTAATTTTCAAACTTGGCCAAATTCACGCTTAAACTCACATACGGGAACGTCCCTGGAAAGGTAGATAGAAAAGAGACCGAGAGAGAGAGAGAGAGAAAACCAAAGCCAAAAGATGAGAATGGGGCAAAAATTAGGGGGTCCCCATCTTGAATGGGGCGATGTGTGAAAAGGTCACAACATCTGGCATCCCCACGGGAAAGTGTTAAAAAACACTTTAAGAATTGAACCTTGATTAATCTTCTTTGAATCATCATACAGGAAAGACACTTACTCAAAAGGGGAGAAAAATCCGATATTGGATCATAACACTTTCATCTAAGACCCTGTGAGTGTGTGCATTCATTCCATCTCTAAACCATCTTGACTTTTGGAATCAGCCACAGCAAGTTATATAAATATCTTAACTTCAAAAGCATCCTAGACATTGCCTCGCTGCCAGTCAGGCGTCCATAGCCTCGATGAGGTTGTCGCTACAATTCCCACGAATATTGCTCCACTACCGACCGGGCGTCCATAGCCCCGGTGGAGTTACTCGTATGTTCCCAAAACCAATAATTCATAACATTTTCTCATTTTTCATTTTCTTTCTTTCTTTTCAGATATTTCTTTTAGGCATATTTTTCTTTTCTTCATTTGGTTTCTCCGTCAATTCCTCAATTGGCTGGCAGGCAATGAAGCCTCCAATGGGTTTGAGAATTGTAGTGGCGCTGAAGCAAGATGTAAGATTTTCACATGCCAAGACTTTTCCCAAGAAACCAAAATGACTCAGAATGGAGATAGGTGAGATGTTTAGGGTCTTTAGACTCATGTGTTGAGACACAATAACGGGTTAACCTCCCGAGATGAGTTCAATCACTAACTGGATGGTGATAAGAGGAAAACAACCTTAGTCCTTTTCAAAAATTTATGCAAATTCTAGTGGAAAGAAACCACATTGTGAGATTAAAACCATCATCACCCCCTTCGCAACAGGAAAACCCTAAATCCTTGTCCATTCCAAACCAAAACCACTTGAGCGGACAACTCAAGGGACGGAAATGCCAAACCAAAAACCCAAAGGGCAACAAACCAAAACCAAAACGAAGGAAAATAGGAAAGCAACAGAAAAGCAAACGAAAGCAAACCTAATCTAACTATATTACAAAGTAGGCTCTCATAGAGAACCTAGGGTTGGAAATAATGCTTGAAGAATCTCCCATCATCTGGCAATGGGACATCCCCTCCTGTTCTTGTTCGTAACTTAAATGCATCATTTCCCAGGATCTCAGAAGCTTGACCAGGGTCCAACCATGATTTGTCGATCCATCTGTTCATCTCTCCTTGATGCTCAATCAAACTTTCCCAAGCTTCATCTCTCTTCTCTTCCAAGCGCGTCAGCTGGGAATACCCAGTTTGAACCCATTCTTCTTTCTTATGGACTTCTCCACATTCTTCTTCTAAAGTGACTTGTTGAATCATCTCTAAGACTTGCTCTGAGGAGATCTTACTCATGGCAACTTCATCCTTTGGATGGAAAGCTTTGTGAATCCTACATGAATTGGGTAACGGCAAGTCCTCAATGGAAGCATTTTCTATCTCTTGCTTTGCTCCTTTTAACACAGAATCTCTGAACGTCCCTTCATTCTCATTCCTACTTGAATCATTTTTAATCATCATTCCGGTGAAGGCAGGCATATCTTCTAAAAAACTCTCTCCCTCCAAGCTTTGTAGTGTGAGGACTTCTTTCTTAACAGGCTTGTATGTACCCAAATCAGTTTCCACGAATAAGACATCACTATTTTCACCACATTCTGTGATCATTAATTTGAGCCGAGTTGTACTTTCAATTTTTATCTGATTCAGAACCCTTCTCCAAGGCAACCACATGTGGGAGAAGACAGTCGCAATGTATCCATTCAATTTTCTGGACCAATCTCTGCTCAATAGCATGCCATAACCATCCGGTATATCCACAACTGATATGTCAATGCGACTTTGAATTTTGGGATCTATCGCTAGCTGCATATGGATATTACTTAACTCTCCTACAACTGGAACTTCAGTCTTATCCAGTTGAGTCACTTTCTTGTTGGTCTAGAGTGGAATTATACCCAACGCCTGACATACCTTCAAAGGCATGACATTACTTGATGCACCAGAATCGATCAAACAATTATGCAATAATCTTCCAAAAAATTTAACTGAAACCAGAAATGGGGCTGGCTCACCCCTCCCCTGATAAAATACCGCTGGCTTCTTCCTTTCATTTGCTAAGGCATTCTCCTTTTCATATTTTCCACTTGATTGAAATTGATTGTCTCGAACAACCTCTTTTGGATTCTGCATTTGCTCTTGTTTTTGCTTTTGCTCCGCAGGAATATTGAACCGTTTCTTTTTATCTTCGATCCATGACTTTTCAGGAGTGTTTGAAGGACCTTGTACCATACCTACAAAATTCTGAGGTTGTTGCGGAGCTTCCCAAGTGTCAAATGGTGCGTGAGGCACTTCTTCCACCATATTCGCACTCTGCACAGGACGAGACTGTGTGTTCACAGGAGGATTCCTTGATGAACTAGATATTTCTTGGGAAGTATTCTTCATAGTGGGCGTTTCATACACACTTCTTAGAACTATATCTCTAACTTCTGAAATCTTCATTAACTCATGTAGGGGAAGACTAACCTTCATCCTTTTGAATTCTTCCAACACATAAGATCCAAGTCTTTTCACGTCCTCTCTAGGAAGACTTTCCTTTTGTCTCTGCTCAGCTTGATAAATTGACTGCTGAATAACTGGTTGTCCACTTCCACCTTGTGTTGTATTCTACCACCTGTACTCTGGAGAATCTCTAGGTAAACCTGGATTATTGCTCGCATCGGGATGTGGCGGAGTTGTAAAATTATTAGGAGGTATTGATGATGTTAGTGGCTCTCTCTAATGATAACTCCTTTGATACACTTTAGGAGCTTCACCTCTAGTAGTTTGAAAAGCTTGTACCTCTCCTCTTCCTTCCACCAACACGCTGTTGTTGAGAGGCAGAAAAATATAACCATCTCTATGAAGGGGCTCTTCTAGTGATGCATATGTGGCATGAACTTCTGACGGTATTTGAAACTCTGGCATCCCCATGGGAGCATTTGATGAAGCTGATGGAAATTGGTGATTAACTGGTGGGGGTGTATAGCTTTGAAATTCAGGCGAGAAATTGCAATCTTCTATTATCAATGCCTGATCATATCTGGGTGCGGGGACTAATTCATATCCCGTAACTGGAGGATTCTCTACGGTGCCTGTATTACTTGCTTCACTTTTGAGAATACCAGCCACTATTTGGAATTCATGACATTGAAGCTCAGAGTGTTGGTTCGTGTTATGTAACCTACACCATCCTGATGAGGCAGTTTCAGCCATATAAATTCTATCCGCTGGACGATTTTCAGGAGGTGGCAGATTGTCCAATGGTGACGGAACACCTCCGTTGTTGGGTCCTGTACTCCAGGACCTCCTCTGAAACCCTTGATTGTTATTTCTATACCCATGACTATTATCTTGATGGTATTCTTGATGGGTATCCTAATGACTTGGAGGATTACTCTGATATCCTTGGTTAGCACCTTGGTGTGCCTGATAATTTCGTGGCATAGTTTGCATCTGATTGTTTTGATTCTTGAGGTGCATCACCTCGGCTGACAGCCTCTTCACTTGTTCTATCAAATCTTTGATTTCATCTTTCTCCTCTGGAGTTTTCACTGGTGGCACTATGTTCTAGAGATAAACAGGCTGTGTGATTGGCGTCTGGGATAGAGGCATCCCAGGATGGAGAACTAATTGACTTGATGGTGCTTGAACTTGGTAAGCTAGATGTGGAATTGTATTTAATGCTGGAACTTGTTGATTCCATGTTGAGACCTGATTGTTCATTGTGACTAAGCCAGTATATAGTGAGGGTCCAATTATATTCTATCCTAAACCTTGACTTACTTCAATAGCTTTAGCATAAGCTTGATTTATATCTGCTGGAGTGGGGTGAGATCTCACAAACATTATAGTCAAAGGATCAAGCACTGAATAGTAGCATTCTCGAGCATCATCAATAACATGAGGAGTGCGTAACCTATTGAGGGCCTTTTGGAACCTATTGTTGAATGCACGAATGGGCTCTTTGTCTTGTCTTCTTACTTCTGCAAATTGATGATATAGCTCTACAGGGGTGGCAGGTTTACCAAACTTTCCGATGAAGGCCTCCTTCATCTACTCCCATGTCCTTATAGGCCCCACTGGTAGGTGAATGAACCAAAAATGAGCCTCTTCTCCTAAAGAATATGGAAATAGGCAGCAAGCCACGTCTGCATACCCAATCTGCCTATTGCGTAGGTGACCTTCAAACATCTTGATATGGTCCTCGGCCATGTAGTTAACATCATTGGCAATGAACTTAGGACAAATATTTTCAGGATTCTTTGGCATCTCATGGTAGTCTTGAAACTCTAGTGGAGATGGGTTGGTAACCAACCATGTAGCACCATTTGGAGCGGGTTGACCTCCTTGCTGACCTCCTGGTTGAGCCATTGCTTGAATTGGTAGTCACCTTTGATACACAATCACTTGGGCTGGATGCTGTGCAATAGCTTGGACTTGTTTCGGCTAAGAAAACCTCGAAGCACTAGGTGGAGTTATGAATAAACTTGAAATTTCTTCTCCTCTTTCTTCGCTTGACCGAGCTTCTTTTTTTGATAAAAATTCTTCACTCAACTTGACTTCTTTGCTTGAATGAACTTCTTTCTTTTTCCTTGATCTTGTAGGTAGCTCTAACTCCACAAAATCTTTATATGAACTGGGCATAGACCTCAAGATTCTTTTCAACTTGTCTGGCGAAAACGAACTGATACGATCCAGGATGTAAATGCTTCTTCTATTGGCAGCATGCGGGATTCTTCAATCCTGAAAGAACACCATCTTGACTTATGATAATCTTCTCTAATGGAACTTCTTGTGTACTTCAAACCCTTTCTACTTCAACACAACTATATGATGTCACTGTTATTCGCGTTCGCCCTCCTTCTAGCGCCAATTTTGTTGACGTGGTTTTTGAGACCACACCAACACAGAATAAATTTTCCCAACGGATACCCTATCCTCTCTTGAACAAAGTATTCAGCATGCTAAGATTGCAAGTAAGATCATTCTTTCAACTCCAAGGTTCCAAATACCTAGAATACCCTCAGTTGGTTTGATGTGAGTTGCTGTGTTCTCACAAGGGGACTTACACAATTGTTCGATAGCTGACAATAGACAGTAGACTAAGGGCTTTGCGTGTAATTTGAATGATTTGGCAGGCGAGCACAAGTTTCCTAGTTCTAACCAGAAATGAACTAAATTAAAAAGGGGTGTAGGGCCTAAGAAGTTTATGTTCTACTCTAAGGCGTGGGACACGGTGATCAATTCTCACAGACTTCAACCAAGCTCCATTTTGCCTCACTTCAGATAGCTTCTGCAGAATTGGTGCAATCTTCAGAGGAGTGACTTAAGATGTTCAGATCATGATTTAGCATGAAGACACCATCACAATGATGCATGCCAACATATAAATCATAATCGAAGTTAAGTTCAACAAAGTTCCAGTTGACCACGCAAGGCGAACCCACCGTCAGTAGGCACGCTAGTGGTATGGACGAATGAAGTCTTGTTCAAATCGAGCACCACATTCCACAATTGCTAAGTACGTGCATGAAATGAAATCTACTTTACTTTAAGCTACTTCAAGATACTACATGAATTGGAAGGACGATGAAGCCTCAACAACTATTCACAACAAAGAAGAGTTCACCATCAATGAAAATTCTTTTATTATGAAAGCACACATGACAACTTCTTACAAAGTATCCAAAGGGAAGACTTTCCTTCCTTTTCAATCTAAACTACTATGCTAAGATATTACAACTAAAGTACCTCCGCTCTACTCTCTAGTCTGACGTCTAAACTCTACTTCTAATGAATTGCAAATGAGGGGGACTCCCCCTTTATATAGCTAGCCAAGTACCAAAAGACGGCTAGGGTTACAATCAATAGAGTGGCCAGAATCGTGCCACCTCAGCCCTAAACAAGATTTGCCCTAAAAACTGCCACAAAGGAGAGTGAGGTAATAAATGCGCCATAATGTCCACCATCATCCTTCTAGAAGATTCCGTTTGTAGACGCGTTCACATTATTCTCGATCTTCTTCTTGACTTTTTTTCTTCAACTTCTTTGTCACTTGAGCCTTGAAAATTTTTCTTCAACACTTAGCCATTGCAAATTTTCTCCCTTCGAAGTCGAAATATCATCTTGGATCACTTTCTTAAGTCATCATCACTTGGTCTTGACGTTCCTCCTGCAAAACAAGCGAGGAGAAGAGTATTAGAACACTTCATAACATGAATTCAACTTACTTACCTGATTATTATGCCCAAACTTCTAAGCGTTCATTGCCTTCGCGTTCAAATGCCTTAGCCAAATTTTCAATCCATCCTCTTCAGTCATCTTTGAGAAGTTCATTTCACCTACTGGAGCTCTAACAACCTTGATTTTATTCAACTCTGGCTCAAGAAAACTATCTTCACAAAGAACTTGAGCAAATTCACCTAGGCAGTTCCTTTCAAATTCGTCGTCCGGAGAATTCCACCTTGAAAACACATTTTCTTCACTTTGCCTTAGAAAATTTTAAAATTTTCCCTTAGGAAAATTCATCAACCTGGCGCACATCAAAATCTTCACCCTGGAGGCCGAAGCAAAGCATGGAAGACTTTAAAATCAACTCCTCATCGACAATCTTCGATACCCAGAAGAAAATTTTCCTTTGAACGCGTCGAACTCATGGGTACCCAACGAACGGGTTCATTTAATTTTCTTGAATTTTGAACCTGGAAAAAAAAAATTCAACAATTTATTTCACGTTCATCGATCCTGAAGATGATTCTTGTTTCTCTGACTTGGAAAATTTTTATCAACCCTGCGAAGCTGGTAGTCACTGACTTCACCTCTGGCAACTCTGCTCACGCTTCAGGAAAAAAATCCATCACATCTCCAGACTTAGGCATTTTAATTTTTTTTTTCTAAGGGAGAACATTTTGTGCCTTAGAAAGGTACTAAATCACTTTGGTACATTTTTTTTCCTTGAAGGAGTTAGCCCAGCACATTTTTAGTCTCTAACACCATTTCTTCACATTTGAAAAGAAATATTTTTTTTGGAAGCTCCTATGTCTTAGAAAAAAAAAAATTCCATAAGCTCATCTTATATTTTATAACTGCTGAGGAAGAGAATCATGGGAAATATTTTTCAACACATTGCATTTTCCAGCGCCCTAGCAAGTTTATATTCACTTCATCTCATAGCCTGGCGCATTTAGCACATGTGGAAGAAAACTCCAACGCCTTCACTTATCACTTCACCATTTAGCAATATCAATTTCAAATCTAGGCGCACTTCTCACTTGAAGAGGATATCACCTCACTTATCCTAGGCGCATATCACTTGCCATGGAGAATATTTTCCAACGCCTAGCATTAATCATTTTACCCTCAACACTTTATCTTATTTACCACGCCCCACCTCAAGATTCTACCTTTCACACTCTCAAGACTTATCCTTTACTTGGCGCATATTGGCATGCATGAAAGATGACATTTCCCACGCCTAGCCTTTGACTTGTTGACTCCTTTTCAAATATGGGCGCATTCCTTATGTGGAGGAGGATAACTTTCTAACGCCTTCCCTTGTGACTTTTCAGCTTCTCATTTTTGTCCTCACATGGCATGATTTGGGCGCATTTCACCCCTTGAGGATGAGCTCGTTGACTTTGCTTTGACCCTCTTGAAACTTGGGCGCATTTTGCCCTTTGAGGAGGATGGATTTCATACTTAGCAATTTTCCTTGACTTTCTTATGAGGTGGGCGCATTTCAGCATGTGAGGAGGATAAACTTTGTTGACCTTTTGACCTTCTTGCTTGCTGGGCGCATTTGAACTTGCATGAAGGATGGCGCATTTAGGGGGTGGTGGAGGATAAACTCGGAGACTTAAATTGCATCAACTCTCAGCAGGTGCATTTTACTATGCCTTAGGGATATAAATCATTGACTTTCTCTTTGACCACTTGTGCCTTGAAGCATTTGCGCACCTAGAGAAGGGATGGAAGCTTGACTCTTAGAAAATTTTCATGCCAGCCTTCCTCTCTTCAGGCAGGCATTTTGTCATAATTGCTGAGGTTGAAGTTCAGGACTTAGAACTTTTCATCATTTTTGCCCGATTATTTCGTACTTACGCTATTTATAGTAAGAAGTCTCTCAATTTAGTATCTCACGAGCCGAAATGGCGTAGCATCCTCATAACCTTGTTGCCACATGGAAACTACTTGCCACTTTTAGTCACCACATATTTTTTTAGCCCATTTCTAAGGTGATTTACTATAAAATATAGCTGCTTACTCGATGGCTCCTTTACTCAGATTATTTTGAAATTTGAATGAGGTGCTCCTCACTGCAATGACTTTACGTCGACATCGGCATCTGAGTTGATTTACTATTACCAGCGGTTCCAAATTGACTTACTATAAATAGTAGAAGTGCTCCATTTGACTTGAAATTTTACCAGCAGATAACCTGAAGGATACTGATCGCGGTGGTTTACACTGGTTTTTGAAAATTCTAACTTTTCAAGCCTCTTTTTGGGTTCTGAAGCTGGAAACCCTAATTCGCTCTACATGCATATCAAATAAACTCGTTTCTCTTCATTTCTATGGCATTAGATCAGCTCGTGAATCTGAGCTGGCAGGGCCAGTGCCGGGACCTGCTAAAAATAGCAAGTTCCTTACTGAGTGAGAATCCTTGTTTGCATGTCACACCATCGCGTAGGTCTCGAAAAACCCACCAAGAATCACCCGACATGCAAAGAAAAGCTCGACATGCAAACCCTAAAAATAGCCCCGGAAGGCTGAATCCTGAAAGTGATCATCTCGACTTGCATGTTATATCATCGCGAAGGTCTCGAGAAACCCAGAAGGAATATCACGGACATGCAAGAAAAACTGCATCTGCACCACGATTCATCCGGAGGCGGAATTTGCTAAAAGATAGTAAAGTTGTCGTTTAGCTCAAATCTTGCTGCGAGTAGCGTCGCTCTGAGATGTGATTGTGAAATCCTCGAAATCGACAAAATTGCCTGAATTTCACACTTACTAAAAATAGTAAGTTCCTCAGAATCGAATGAAAATTTGCTGGGAGCGTGCTGGAAACATGTTGACAACAATGTTAAGCTTAATTTTCAATTTATTCACCCTATTCGACCTTGGACTGACTAGGAAAGATGAAACCCTAATTTTTCAGACTTGGCCAATTTCAGCAAACTCACGAGGGCAGAGGCGATCCCGGAAGGTAGATAGAAAGAGGCAGAGAGAGAGATAGAGAGAAAACCAAAGCCAAAAGGCGAGAATGGGGCGATGTGTGAAAAGGTCACAACAATACCCTTTCCTCCATGCAAATAGTCAACTTGACATGCAAACTCTATTCTTCTAATTTTTGAACAGTCTTCACTAAAGATTAAGTTAGTATTTAATTTAATCTCTCATCATTCATGTGTTCTAACTTTCACTCACAAAACCCTAATTCGAATGCATGACCTAATTTTAATCTTGATTGTCCATTCAACTTTTAATTCCAGCCTATCATTCAAAAATCAAACTTTCTATAAATTGGACAACCTTTGTCATTATACCTCCTCCCAAAATATTATGTGTTTTTGAAGCAACTTGTTTTTAATCTTTCATGTTTCATCATTATCACATATACTGAGGCTATATTTGCACAAATACTAAAAAATCTGAGGGAAAATATCATTCAAAGGTGAAATGGAGGACAACAGAGGTGAATCATGGAACTTTATTGATGCTTGGTGAAATCTTTTCATTTTTTAGCTTTCTTTTGTGCTTTGTTGTTTGATGTAGGTTAGTTTGCTTTGAATTTTCTTTAATCTATTCCTTGCTACTATTTTCTTGTGCTACACTCACAGCAACCTAGTACCTAACTAACTAGAGATGTTGACTTAGTAGGAAGGTATCCTTAGTAGCATGACAGAGTTAGATAGGTAGAGTTTACCACTAGAGCTCAAATGGAATTTTCAGAGGGTTTCCAACATTTCCTTTCATAAGAGGGGAAGGGAATCTTCTAGTTAGGAAGGTGTGCGGGAGACCACACGAGTCCATGGTTGGTAGAAAATCACTCGGATGATGCTTTCCCTCTCATGCAGATGGTGACCCGAGTCTTGGAAGAGGTAGTATCTAGATGAGGACTTCTAATCTCTTACCTCTATAACTCTTATTATAGTACTTTAATTTATGAATTCAGCTTTTCTTATGTTCTTTAAGTAGAATACTATCTTAATTATTATTACAACAACTAAATGGTTAGCATCTTACTATGTTCTTTTAAAAAAAAAAATTACTCTAGTTTGAGTGAGACATCTTATTTGTTTTCAAGTTCAATGAAAGTAAGATGTTACAATGTGATTTTGGATAAAGTATTTGATGAATCTTAGGTGGTTCGAAGATTATTTTAGTTCATGTTCAAGTGAATTTTGTTTTCCAAAATTTTCAGTTTGATTTAAGGAAGCATGTACTTAATGTTTATGTTTTTCAGCATGGGTATTGGTTGACCTTGTGTTAACACTACATGTGAGGAGTTTGAAAGTTTGTTGAGGTGTGTTAGGATTTATTTGGGTCCTAATTAAGGATTTATATGGGTCACCTTCATTCCTATCCACTATAGGAATGTTTAGGTTCTAACTTGATTTGAATTTGTAAGTGCAATCGATAGTTGTCAACCTTGGAGAAGGTTTTCAAGGTTGAGGTTGATATAAATAAAAGTGGTGTTGTGAGATGCAAGAGAACAGAAAGATAGATGCAATCAATGTGAGTGATGTGTGTGATTCTAATTTGAGCAAAGAAGTGAAAATTTCAAGTGTTGGATTCCTGAAGGTAGTGAGTTGAAGGTGTTTGAAATATTTCAAGCAAGGCTATGAAAGTGTTGAAGTATTTGTGGTGGATTCCTTATTGCATTGAGAATTTTTTCTCTATGTAACACTTCTCATCTATCTTCTTGTATTTCTTTCTATGGCAATGAGCCCTGGCTGTGAGCCTTTTTGGATAGTGTGTCTTATTTTGGAAATGAGCCCTTGTACCAATTTTGCAAATACCTATATTGTGAGCTAGTCCTTGTTGTATTTTTCCCTCATTGGGTTTTCCATGTAAATTTGGTGTTCTCTTGTCTATGGTATTGTTATTTTAGTTTTTGTTATCTATATTTCATGTTTAATCACTTTAATAGAATAAGGGTTTAATGAATGTTGTGGATCTGATTACTATTGAGGGTTTTGATTTTTTAATTTTCTACAAATGATTCAACCCCCCTCTTAGTTGTCTTGTTCATTCGATAATTGGTATAAGAGAAAGGTTCCTTGGTGAAGAACTTCACTTCTTAAGGTAGATCCAAGATGGTGAAGAAAATTGATTTCCCTAGATTTGATGGAACAAACTATGTGTTATGGAAGACAAATATGGAAGGATATTTGTTAGCTCATGGAATTGAAATTGAAAAGGAAATAAAGAATCAATATGTTGATCCTACAAATTGTCTGAGCACAAGTGATGAAATCAAGGCACATGAAGTAAATGCTAAAGCAAAATTTATTTTGACAAATAGTCTTTCAAATTCAAAATTGGTTAAAGTTATGAATCTTAACCTTGCTAAAGATGTTTGGGATAAGCTTGAGAGTATTTATGAATGAGATGAAAAGGTCAAAAAAGAAAATCTAGAGAATATGAAGGCATAATTTGAGACCATGCAAATTTTTGAAGATGAAACAATTGCAACCTACATGCAAAGGGTTGATGAACTGGTAAATGTTATGAGAGGTTTTGGCGCACAAGTTAAAGAACCTAGGGTGGTAAAGAAAGTTCTCAGAACTCTTCTTGATTCATATAGTGAGAAGGTATCTTCTATTGAGGAAGCTATAAATTTTAATACTTATTCTAGAGATTCGCTAATTGGTACACTAACTTCATTTGAAATGAGAAAGCTTGGCTTGAAAAATGGTACAAAAATGGAGACTACTTTTAAGGTTGGAAAATAAGAAAAGATTGAAGATTCAAATGGAGATGATCTTGATGATGTGGAAGCTAACTTTTTAAGAATGATGAAAATGGGAACCACTATGTACAAAGGTAAACTACCTTTCAAATGTTTTAGTTGTGGTTAAATAGGTCATTATGCTTCAAGATGTCAAAAAAAAATTGTAAACAATAAGAGTAATGAGAATAAAGGAAAGATGAGATAAAGAGCTTACTATGTTAGAGAAGATTATGACAATTCTGATGATGAATTTGATTATGGAGATTTTGATGATAATGAATGATTTTTCTTGGCTATAAAAGAAGAATCTAGTTCTACTAACTCTAAAAGTTGTGTGAAGAAAAGTGTTCTAGAGAAGGACAAAATTGAAGGTACTTTGGTTTCTAGTTTTCATGTTAAAGAAGATAAGAATTACTAGGTTTTTGATAGTGGTTGGTCTAATCACTTGACCAGAGACAAAAGTAAGTATTTTAAACTTGAAACATATGATGGTGGATTAGTTATATTTGGAGATGATTCAAGAGCTAAGATTTGTGCAATAGGTTCAATCAATTTTGATGGCAAGCATAATATTGATGATGTTTACTATGTTAAGGGTTTAAGGCATAATATTTTGAGTGTTGGAAAAATGTTTAGCAAATGATATAATCTTGTGTTTAAGGACATGAAACATGTGAGATCAGAAAAGGATCTAGAACTGTGATTTTTTATCGTAAAAGGAAAGATGGAAACATCTATCATCTTAAGGGTGTTAAACAAGTGCAAGACAACTGAGAGGGGGGGTGAATCAGTTGTCACACAAATTCAAACTTATAACTTTATCACTTATCAATTCTTTAACCACACTATTTTTTTATTAAGTATGAGCATGAAACATAAATAACAGAAAATAAATCAACACAATGAACACCAGATTTTTACATGGAAAACCCAATAAGGGAAAAACTACGGTGAGGGTTAACTCACAATATAAAGATTTTAAAAATTGAATACAGAGGCTCACTGCCTAGAAGAGGACTTGGCACAACCACGGTAGGAGGGTCCTCAAGGAGAACAATCTAGACCATGCAGGAAGAGAAACACAATGAAAGCAACATAGAATATGGAGGAAAATGCAGATACAAATGTTCTCATTAATAGAAATTTCAATTACATTTGGTCGGCAACATCCGAGCTTATAGATTGGGCTCACAAGCTTGATAAAACATGTTCAAAATACAACATTCTAACATGCTCCTATATCTGAGTTGAATATTACAAATCAAATCTCTCTTATTCTTTTGGATCAATTTTTTTTGTTCTAATGATCTATTATAAGCTTTATATCATATCCGCAATTCAAGAATCATCCATGTCGGACAAAGATCATCACATTATCCAAGGAAAGAAAACATAACGTGTGCATGAATAGGTCAGCATCAAATTTGAATTACTCTTCAATAGGTGCATAAGATGGTGTGGACCTATAATGATAGTCAAGGAAACTCCACAGAACAATTAAAATCATATCATTAAGATTTGCAAGTCACAGGAACAATCCACAATGATCGAACTGGTCAAAAAGTTTGAAATTATTCTAGTGTTGGTTCAAGAAACTGTCATGAAATCTAGAAGTGATAAATTTTTGAAAAAGATCCAATCATGCTCAATTATTGGAACAAGGAAAATGAACATGTTAATGATGTACACAAAGATCCATAGGTTCTGGTGAGAAAAAATGATGAATCCACCAACATGAAATAAGCAAGAACAAAAAAATTGAAAGAAAATGTTTTTGGTTGATGCAAGATTGCCAAGAACCAAGGATGCTCTTGCATCAGACATCTGGGGTATTGAAAAGTGAGTCCCTCACTTTGTTGGGGCTAAAGGAAAACCAAGATGGTCTACCTTAGCCTAATAAATCCAAGAAGAATCCTCAACTAATCCACTTCACAAGATATTGTTTGTATTGTCTTCCACGAGTCTTCCTCCCATCTCTAATATCAAAAACCTCTTCAATCTCATCTGGTTGTTGTTTAGGAAATTTATTTTCCAATTTTGTTTCACTATCTTCACTGAATTTTGCTTCATGATACTAATGTAGATCTACAATGTTGAATATAGGTGATATACCCATACCTTTCGGTAACTCCACTTCATATGCATTTCCTTAATAAAATTTCTTCAAGATCTTACAAGGTCCAAACTTCCTCATCTTCATATTATTGTATGTGCCAACTGGAAATATTTCCTTCCTCAAATATACCATCACTTCATCTCCAACTTCAAATTCCTTATGTCTCCTCTTTTCATCTTCTTTCTCCTTATACTTTTGGTTCATATCTTCCAATTATTGTTTCACTTGAGTATGTAACTTCATGTGTTCTGCAAATTCTTCTACTTCTGCACTCCTCTTTCTTCCATACTGATGTCTCTCAACTCTGATATACCTCTAGGGTGAACTCCAGTAACAATCTCAAAAGGTGTCTTTCCTGTACTCTTGTTCACTGAATTATTGTAAGAAAACTCTGCTTGTGCAAGGACTAAATCTCAACTTCCAGTCTTTTCTCCAACCAAACATCTCAACAAATTTCCCAAACTCTTTTTCACTACCTTTGTCTATCCATCAATCTATGGGTGAAAATTAGAGCTGAAATTCAAATATGTCTTCAACTTCTTCCAAAGGGTCTCCCAAAAGTAACCAACAAACTTCACATCTCTGTCTGAAACAATACTCCTAGGTAATCCATGCAATCTGACCACTTCTTTAAAAAAAAATCTGCTACATGTACTGCATTTGATGTCTTCTTACAAGGTATGGAATGTGCCTTCCTAGAAAATCTATCTACCACCACAAATATAGAATCATTACCTCTTTGTGTCTTTGGAAAATCAAGTATGAAATCCATACTGATATCCTCCCAAGGTCTCTCTGAAACTGTCAAAGGCTTATACAATCCAACATTCTGACTAATTCCTTTTGCAACTTGACAAACTTTGCAACTCTACACAAATATCCTAATATCCTTACAAATCTATGGTCAAAATTAATTCTCACTCACCAATGCTACTATTTTATCAACTCCAAAGTGTCCTAACATTCCTCCATTATGCTTCTCCTTCACCAAGTTATCCCTCATTGAACTCTGAGGTATACACAACTGATTACCTTTGAACAAAATATCCTCCTGAATGAAATAATCCAACCACTGACTTCCATCCTCCAGAACAGGTTCTCTACAAGCTCTCCAAGGTTTTGCAAAATTTTGGTCTTCCTCATGAAAGTTCTTCAACTCATCAAAGCCTAATACCTCCACTCTCACCTCTGTCAGTAAATTCCTACTCCTACTCAAAGCATCAATAACTCTATTTGACTTTCCACTCCTATACTTCAAAACAAAAGTGTAACTTTGCAAGAACTCTACCCATTTCATGTGTCTCTGATTCAACTTACCCCGACTGTTCAAATATTTCAATGCTTGATGATCCATATACAACTCAAACTCCTTAGGAAACAAATAATGTCTCCACTTCTTCAAGGCTTGAAATATAGCATAAAATTTCTGATCATACACTGAATATCTTCTCCTAGCATCATTCAATTTCTCACTGAAATAAGCTACAGGTCTCCCTTCTTGACTCAACACTACTCCAATTGCATTTCCACTCGCATCACAATCTACTTGAAATACCTTATTGAAATATGGTAAATCCAACACAGGATGCTCAGTCACCTTCTATTTCAAAAACTCAAAACTTTGATCTGCTCCAGATGTCCACCTAAAATCCTTCCTATCTCCTCATTGTTTATGTCATAGGACTACAAATAGAGCTAAAATTCCTAATGAGCTTCTAGTAGAAACTAGCCAATCCATGAAATGATCTTACCTCTCCAATGATATCTAGTGTAGTCCACTCAACAATTGCTCTTACCTTCTCAGGATCCATCTTCAATCCATCCATAGATATCACAAATCCCAGATATACCAACTCCTCCTTCATGAAACTACACTTCTTAATGTTCATCAACAACTTCTCTTCTCTCAACCTCTGAAAAACTTGTCTTATATGAAACAAATGTTCTTCCTTACTCTTATTCAAAATCAAGATGTCATCCAAATACACAATCACAAAATTTCCCAAGAATCTCTTCAATATCTCATTCATCAACCTCATGAAAGTACTCAGTGCATTTTTCAATCCAAAAGGCATCACCAACCACTCATACAATCCTTCATTTGTCTTGAATGTTGTTTTCCACTCGTCCCTTTCTCTGATTTTGATATGATGATATCCACTCTTAAAATCTATCTTTGTAAAGTATTTAGCTCCACTCAAGCAATCCATAATTTCATCCATCTAGGGAAAAGGAAATCTATGCTTCACTATGATCTTGTTTATGGCTCTAGAATCTATACACATTCTCCATTCTCCATCCTTCTTAGGTTGTAACACAACAGGTATTGCACATGGACTTAAGCTTTCTCTGATCAAACTCTTCATCAACAGTTCTTGCACTTGTCTATTCAACTCCTCATTCTCTGTTGGTGTCATCCAGTGTGTTGCTTTATTAGGAAAACTAGCTCTAGGAATCAGATCCATACAATTACTAATACTCCTTGCAGGTGGCAATCCATCAAGTACATTATCTAAAATGATATCCTCATACTCTATCAGCATCTCCTTTATCTCTTTTGGGTGTTCCTCTATATGCTTCAAGTCTTCAGCCTTCTTAGGCACCAAGTTATAATACACATTCTCATGTCTCAACCCATCAAGGAACCTCCTTCCATCAACTAGACAAAACCTAGCATTTGTACAAACCTCAACTTTAGGAACATCTTCCAATGGAAACAAAGTCTACTTCATCCCATTAGCAAAAATGGTGTATATATTCTTCTTTCTATCATGAATAGCATGTTTATCATACTACCAAGGCCTTCCCAACAAAACATGGCATATATCCATAGGCATGATATCACACAAAATTTCATCATGGTAATTTCCTATTTTTAATGTCGCCAAACATTGTTCACTTACCAATATCTTATACTCATCTTGAATCCAAGCTATTTGATAGGGTTTCGGGTGTTTCAACCTTTCCAACTTCAATTTAGTCACCATCTCTTCAGAAACCAGGTTCTCATAACTTCCACTATCAACAATCACTTTCCAACATTTTCTAGCTACCTTGCATCTGGTCTGAAACAAATTCTTTCTTTGCAATGGCTCTTTCTCCAACTCACTTTTACATAATACTCTCCTATTCACCAACACTTCTCCATCTTCTGGTTTGTTAGATGATCCAGCATGTTCTTCCTCAACAAAGGTTGTCCTTCTATTCTTCTTTGTCTTCCTACTTGTATCTCCCTGATTACATTCAAATGCTTTGTGTCCTCCACCACATTTGTAACAAGTTCCTTTGAATATGCTTTTCTCTTGTCCTCTATCATCCCTTCTATAACCTTCATTTCGGTAACCACCATAACCTCCTCTTCTGTAAGAGTTTCCATCACCTCTCTAGTATAAATTTTCATTCTTACTAACCTCCTTATCCTTATTCTGGTCTAGAAAAGATCCTCTTCCTCCTCTAGTAAAAGTTCTTCCTCTTTGAAATATTCCACCTCTTCCCCTATGTCTCTACTCATGTCTCTTGTTCAACTTCTCTTATGCCTTTAGGGCACACTAATATGCTTCTTCCACACTCACCAAGTTGATCAAATTGATTTCATCCTGTATAGATGACCTCAAACCATTCACATATTTGGCTACTTGTTCAATCTTATCCTCTGAATGTCTAGATCTAATATTCAACTTATAGAACTCCTCAGTATACTCCATCACACTAGATTCTTTATGCTTCAAATTTTTCAACTTCTTGAACAAACTAATCTGAAAATCTGCGGGCATAAACTTTGACTTCAACTTATTCACCATATGATCCCATGACTTCATCTTTTATTTTCCTCTTATTTTCCTATCTGTCTACAAATGTTCCCACCAAAGGGATGCATGTCCTCTCAACTTTGTACAAGAAAACTTCACCTTCTTATCTTTTGTGGTACCCTCAAATTCAAAATACTTTTCCATCTTTGTTATCTAATCTAACAATACATCTAAATCCAACTTACCATTATAATCTCGTGGATTGAAATGTGGTCTTGTGTTCACTTTAGTTAGGGCTCTTATGAACCTCTCTTCTCCCTGATCAAGGCCAGGTTGATCTTCTCTTCCTCTTTCTTCTTGTACTTCTACTTCATCACATACATCATCAACTGGTCAACCTCTCCTCTGGGCTATTTTGACTGCATCTAATCTAGCAACAATTCCTCTCAACATCTCCATCATAGCTGGGTCTACATTTCCACGCGCTCCATTGCCTCTACCATTTCTCCTTCCTGCCATCTTTACAAAAGTCCTCTACAGCTACAAGTTGGATCCTCAATCCATCACCCCACAAAAAATCTTCAACAAGACTCTGTGAATTCTAGCAACCAGACATGGATCAAATCTTGCTTTGATACCAATTTGGCGCAACCACGGTAGGAGGTTCCTCAAGGAGAAAAATCTAGACCATGCAACAAGAGTTACACAATGAAAGCAATACAAAATATAGAGGAAAATTTAGATACAAATGTTCTCATTAACAGAAATTTCAATTACATTTGACTGACAACATCTAGGATTATAGATTCGGCTCACAGGCCTAATAAAACATGTTCAAAACACAACATTCTAACATTCTCCTATATGTGAGCTGAATATTACAAATAAAATCTCTATTATTATTCTAGATCAAATTTTGTTGTTCTAATGATCTATTACAAGCTTTATATCATATCTGCAATTTTGGAATCATCTGCATCAGCCAAAGATCATCACATTATCTAAGGAAAGAAAATGTAATGTGTGTATGAATAGGTCAACCTCAAATTTGAATTACTCTTCAACAAGTGCATAAGATGAAGTGTGGACCTATCTGGAAGGTTGGGGACACTCCAAAAAACAATTAAAATCATCCTATTAAGATCCGCAAGTCACAAGAATGATCCACAACAATCAAATTGGCCAAAAAATTTGAAATTATTTCGGCACAGATTCAAGAAACTGTCATGAAATCTAGAAGTGATAACTTGTCAAAAAAAGATCCAATCATGCTCAAATATTGGAACAAGGAAAATGAACATGTCAACGATGTACACAAAGATCCATAGGGTCTGGTGAGAAAAAATGACGAATCCACCAATATGAACTGAGAAAGAACAAAACAAGAACAAAAAAAACTCAAAGAAAATGTTTTTGGTTGATGCAAGATTGCCAAGAACCAATGATTTTCCTACATCAGGACTCACTATCCAAATACAAAGGCTCACTTCCTACAAAGGACTCACTGTCCAACATAGAGGCTCACTACCTACAGATACCAAAGAGAACAAAAGATCCACCACTACATTAAACACACCTTCACAGACTTGTTGTCACAACTCACTCACACACACACTTCTGCTCTTATGATTGTGGCTCACTTTCGTCACTTTGCATCACACTATCATACAATTATTTACAATTCAACTTGCTTTTATATCATTCTCAACCCTAGAAACATTTACCAAGGTTGGCCACAAACAATCCATTTCAAAATTTAAATTAGGTTGGCAACTCTAAATTCCCATGGTGGAAAGGAATAAGAGTGGACCAATAAAAATTGATTTTCAAGATCAAAAAATAATATTCTCAAATCAACCACATGCTTCCTTTATTCTTAAAATGAAGTGTAAACACCAAGTTGGCCAAACCTAATGAAAACAAAAATGAAAAATGATGTACATGCTTCCCAATGTGAAGATGACACACGAAAACCTCAGCATGCTTCAATACTCACAAGACGTCATTTTAGATTTCTTTAGATATGTCTACACCAAGATAGTATACTTCATACACTAAATACCTTTCACCAAATCATTCAAACTATGCAAACCTATACTGGAATAGAGAAACATAACTTCTAGATCTCTAGTCTTCAACCTTCTTCACCAGAACATAGAGAACACCATTATAAGACAAATCCCAAATCTGCAAGATCTGAAACAAACTAGCGGAGGACTATAGAGAAGAAACATGTCTCCTAGTCCATAGAAGATAAACTCTACCAGTAGAACAAACATACCGGTGGATACAAATTTCACATACAATCTCATCAGAAGCTAAAACTCAAAATATATCATCATCAAATCACCATTAGCAAACCTTCAGAACCACACAGGCATAGGATAAACATAGGAGAAATGTGAAGCACATACCAAAGCACCATTTGAAAACATCCATCACTCTAACTTCTCTTCTTTATTATTTTTTTCAAAATCACTTGGAAACTCATCAACACAACTCATCTACAACCAAATAAGATAGCTCCATGTACTCACAACATCTCAACAGTATCTCAACTATACATGTACAATCTGCAACATACTGAACAATGTTGACATCAATGACAACACCACCAAATTAGCTCACATTGGCAACAATCTCCCCCTTTGTCATTGATGGAAACATAGGGTGTGAAAAACCATCAAAGACAACAATCTATACAATATTTTGGGAGAACACCTTATCTTCTATTGCAATTGTTTTTCACATGCCTTTCTCTCCCCCTTTGACATCAATGGCAAAGAACAACTTCTCTGATTACTCCCCCTTAGGAGTACACCCATTCTACAACAATGTGTTGTCCCTAATTTTTGACATGCAAAAATCAAAGATAACCCATCAAAATTTTAACATTTTTAGGCCTTAAGGCACATATTACGAGGTATAGAGGTTGAGAGTTTTAATTTTTGGGTCTATAGTCCTTTTGGATAACATTTTGCACTCACTCTTATCTGTTTTCGTGAAATTTTGAGTCATTTTTGGTGTGTTTTTGGTCAATTTCAGGTTTCTAGGGCATCACTGCAAGTAGGGGTTTTTGTTTCTTATTACAAGTAAGTGATAGGAACTTTTTGCCTTTATTACAAGTGATTAATAGGAACTTTTTATTTAACTTACAAGTAATCGGAACTTTTTTTTCTAATTACAAGTTGTAGGAACTTTTGAGATAACTTACAGGTTGTAGGAACTTTTTGTTCTAATTACAAGTTGTAGGAACTTTTTATTTAACTTACAAGTAATAGGAACTTTTTGTTCTAATTACAAGTTGTAGGAACTTTTGAGATAACTTACAAGTAATAGGAACTTTTTGTTCTAATTACAAGTTGTAGGAACTTTTTATATAACTTACAAGTTGTAGGAACTATTTGTTCACTTTACAATTTACTTTTTTAAAAGTTACTTGCAATATGTTATAAAAAGTCTGATTTCACTTAAGTGAACTTGTTATATGCTCCAAAAGTTCCTATTTCTTTTTATTTTTAAAAGTGAACTTGTTATATGCTTCAAAATTTCCTATTTCTTTTTATTTTTAAAATTTAACTTGTTATATTCTCCAAAAGTTCCTATTTCTTTTTATTTTTAAAATTTAACTTGTTATATTCTCCAAAAGTTCCTATTTCTTTTTATTTTTAAAAATGAACTTGTTATGAGCTCCAAAAGTTCCTATTTCTTTTTATTTTTAAAAGTTCACTTGCAATGAGCTCTTAAAAGCCCAATTTTAACTTATGTCACTTGCAAAGTGCTTATAAAAACCCGATTGGAGAGATTTTTGGCATGAAGAACACTTGGCAAGGTCTGTAACTTTATTGAATCCCTCATTTTTGCTCTACCATTGCCATGTTTTTTGTAGATTTGAGTTTGTATGTAAAAAAGAAAATGTGTTTTGGTTGTAAGGCATTTTTCTTCCTCATTCATATGCCTCTTATTCCATTTGAAAATTTTATTCAAATGTTCTATGCAAAACGTCATTCATTTCATCTCATATGCCTTCACAAAAACCCTTCTATCATTTAAATGCCATTTCATGATGAAAACACCTTTTGGCTGAATTTTTTTTTCCCTCTTTCCTTTTCAGCATGCATTCCATTCAAAACGTTTTCTATTTCATGTTATTGGCCCTTCATTCCATTTCATTTCACCTTCACATTCACATTTCTCCATGATCTCATTGTCATTTTCTACAAAAGAAAGAAAGAAAGAAAAATGATGCCCTTGGCTACAAATCGGGATTTTATAAATCAACTGCACGTTGGGGATTTTGACTGCAAATGCAAGTAGAAGTTTTAAAAATAAACTTGCAATGACTTCTTATTTTTTCTACCTTGCACTTTGTTACTTGCAATATGTTCCAAAAATCTTGATTACACACTTGCACTTGTAGTTAGCCTTCCAAAACCCGAAATTGAGCTTTGGCCTCATTTTTGCAGCCCCTTTGTCTCATTCTCGTTAGTCCTGCTAACACACATGACCTACCAAATCAATAATATAAGGCATGGCCCTTATTTTTCAAACAAATTCCAAGGATGGAGAATGATACAAAGGAAGAACAACAACATGATGAAGCTACACAAGGAGTTGAATAAGTGACATGATTGAGCATAGAATGCTTTCAAGATAGAGATGGAAGAATATTTTCCAAATAGTAGCATGAAGACCCAATCAAGGATGATGTAGTTCAAGTCGTGTCTTTAGACAGTTAGAATAGTTTCAATTATGTATTTGTAATTTATTTTTGACAAATTACATGTAAAATGGAAAAATGTAATTGCATGTGATCATATCACTTGCAAAGTTGTAACTTGTAATTGCATGTAATAATATTACAAGTCAAATAACAATAGGACTTGTAATGTTGAATAAGTCAACTGCAGTTAGTTAGTGGTTGAGAGAATTTCTCAAGTTAGTTGGGATCCTCCCACCTTTTTCTCAAGGCTTCTCTCCTATAAATACTTGAGGGGGTCTATTGTAATTTTTTATCTTTTGGCAATGCGGCAAAACTTTACTAGTTTGTATGTGCACTTTAAGACTTTGAGCTTAATTGGAAATAATATTACAATCAATTAAAAGAGGGAAATTGCTTTCAAACTTTGTGTTCATTCAAGGTGTTATGTGATGACATTTTCTGTATATTGATTGTGAGTTTTGTAGTGTTGTACAAGAGGGATTCAAGCTCAATTTTGTGGACTTTGAGTTGCTTATTGTGTTTGGAGTTTTAGAGAAGTTTCACTCTAAATATCTGCAAACTTTGTGCTGTAAATGTTGAAGATTGAACTCATAATTTGTATTTAGAAATTGAGAAGAATTGCAAGACTTCGTGCTCGTAATAATTCCCATTTGAATTAGTTAATAGGTGCATCATACTTATAGACTCTGTGTTGTCTTGTGTTGTATATTGTTCTTAAGTAATCATTCTAAAAGGGTAGATAGGATTTCAGATCTTTAAGACTTTGTGCTTGGTGGTTGTTTTCTCGTCTCGAAGGAGGTGACAAAAGTCTTTGTGCTTTCAGGAAACTTCATTTCCTCTCTCTCAATTTCATCTCAAGGCTGCTGTGATAAGTTTTCTTAAAGTTTTTTGTTACTTTTCTATGAAGAGAAAAGAATATAATCCTTCCTAAAAGAAGAGGAAATATTGTTGTCCTACCCATATTAGTTTAAATTAGAAAATAGGAAATGGGAAGCCTTCCCTTAATTAGGAGATTTTTATCTCATGTACTACGGCTGAAACCACAATTTTATACATTTTCTCAAGTATACAAAATTTTCAACCAACACAATGAAATCCTTTTCTACTCCCCTTGCGGAGTACACCCATTTATCAGTCCAGGTAAATAAATAGTTTGTGAATTCACTAGACTAATGCACCTTCATGTGCACTTAGTTTGAAGGACCAATGACCCCCAATCTCTCCCTAAGATATTCAAAAGTGTCCTTCGGAAGAGCCTTAGTGAATATATCTGTGATCTATTCCTTTGTTGTCCCATACTCCAATCTGAATTCATTCTCTAGCACTTTTTCTCTCAAAAAATGATATTTGATAGATATGTGCTTTGTTTTTTAATGCATAACCATGTTCTTTAAAATATTTATTGCACTAGTATTATCATAGAAAATAGAAGTAGGCTCATCACATACCACTCCAATGTCCTTCATATTTTGTTTCATCCACATAACTTGTGTGCAATAGGATGTTGCAGCAATGTATTCAGCTTCTATAGTGGATAAAGAAACCAAATCTTGCTTTTTACTCAACCATGAAACTAGTCTTTCATCAAGAAAGAAAGCACCACCACTAGTACTCTTTTGATCATCTATACATCCAACCCAATCGGCATCTATGTAAGTTCTCAGAGTAAATTCATCACTCTGAGGATACCATAATCCATAATCTGGTGTGCCTTTAAGATATCTAAATATTCTCTTCATTGTTGTAACATGCATTTCTTTAGGATATGTTTGGAATCTAGCAACTAGACATATTGCATGCATAATATCTGGTCTAGTAGTAGTAAGATACAGTAGTCCACCAATCATCGATCTGTATTTTCTCTAATCAGTCTTAGTAGATTCATCATCTTTTCTCACTTTACATCCAATTACCATAGGATTACAAACCGGTTTAGAATCTTCCATCCCAAACTTTTTCAACAACTCTTTTACATACTTAGATTTTGAAATAAATATCCCTTTGTCGGTTTGATTCACTTTTAGACCAATAAATAAATTTAATTCACCAATCATAGACATCTCAAATTCTTTCTGCATTTCTTCAGCAAACTTCTTACACATGCCATCATTTCCACCAAAAATGATATCATCAACATACACAACTACTATCAAAATTGTGTTACCTTGTACCTTGAAGTAGAGATTGTTGTCAGCAGAACCTTTACTAAATCCTTTCCTTGTCAAGTATCTATCCAATCTTGCATACCAAGTTCTAGGAGCTTGCTTTAGTCCATACAACACCTTCTTCAATTTACACACCATGTCCAGTTTGTCTGACAACTGAAATCCTTCAGGTTATTCCATATACACTTCTTCCTCAAATTCTCCATTCAAAAAGGCTAACTTAACATCCATCTGATACACTTTAAAGTCCTTGTGGGAAAAAAAATCCAAAAACATCCTAATAGCTTCCATTCTATCCATATGGGTGAATGTTTCTTCAAAATCTATTCCTTTCACTTGTGAATATCCTTTGCAAACTAGTCTCGCCTTATTCCTTACAACTTCTCCATTTTCATTTAGCTTATTCTGAAACACCTATTTCGAACCAATCACATTCTTATTCACAGGCCTAGGGACCAATTCCCATGTCTGATTCTTTTCTATATACCATAGCTCTTCTTTCATTGCTCTCATCTAGCTTTCATCTTCACATGCTTCACTTACAATCTTAGGTTCTATTTTAGAAAGTAAGCACAGGTTTACCTCGACTGCAACTCTATTTCTTGTCTTTATGCCTTCACTCTTGTTCCAAATTATTTGTTCTTCTAGATGATTCCTCTATAAATACTTAGGAGTCCTAACAGTAGGTTCTGGCTCATTTTGTTCTTCTTCTTCAATTTTTTCTTCTTTCTCTTCTTCTTATTTCTCTTTGCTTTCCTCCAGTACAAGTCCATAGATAGGATCATCAGGTTCAACCTCACTTATATCAATAGGTCTATGGATTTCTTCATCAAATTTCACATTAGTACTTTCAATGATCTTCCTCAATCTTTTGTTAAAATATTTGTATACCTTGCTAGTAGTAGATTATCCAAGAAAGATTCCTTCATCACATCTAGCATTGAAATTTCCAATATTTTCATCATCCCTTTTAATATAACATTTGATTCCAAATACCTTAAAATATTTTACAGTAGGAGTCTTACCAGTCCATAGCTCAAAAGGTGTCTTCATGCTATTGTGTCTAATTTGAACTCTGTTAAGAACATTAAAAACAGTATGTATCGCTTCTCTCCAATATACATTTGGTACATTTGACTCTTTCATCATAGTTCTAGCTATTTCCTGTATTGTCTTATTTTTCCTTTCAACTACTCCATTCTGTTGCGGGGTTCTCGGGGCATAAAATTGTCTTTTTATGCCATGCTTCTCAAAAAATGCATTGAATTCTTTGGAAGTAAATTCACCACCTCTATCAGATCTTAAACATTTTATTTTCAAATTTACTTCATTTTCTACTCTTGCTTTAAATACCTTAAGTCTATCCAAATCTTGGTTCTTTTCTTTGAGAAATGCAACCCATGTCATTCGAGTATAATCATCAATAAGCAACATAAAGTACCTATCTTTGTTCAGGCCTCCAACTTTAGTTAGTCCACAGAGATCAGTGTGAACTAACTCCAACATTCTAGTACAACAGTGTTCCTTTCCCTTAAAGTTGCATCTAGTCTACTTCCCCAGTTGATAACTCCTACAGATAGTATTATTCGGTCTTGTGATTCTAGGTAGTCCTCAAACAATCTCTTTTGAATTGATCTTAACCAAGTTATCAAAACTCACATGTCCCATCCTTTGGTGCCATAACCAACTCTCACTGATTTGAGATAATAGGAATTGACCATCAACTCCCTTCAACTGATAGATATTTCCATGAGTTCTTCCAACTGCAACCATATCTCCATTCCCAGACCCTTTTCTAATTTCATGGGTATTGTTCTGAAACATAAGTTTAAAGCCATTGTTGCACATCTGACCAACACTTAAAATATTATGCCTCAAACCCTTCACATAATATACATCATCAGTAATATGCACTCCATCAAAACTAATAGAGCCTTTACCACAGATCTTAGCTCTTAAATCGTCACCAAACATAACTAAACCAACATCACATTTCTCAAGTTTAGTGAACTTACTCTTGTCTCCATTCATGTGATTCAAACATCCACTATCAATTACCCAGTATTCTTCATCCTGTCTTGCATGGAAAGCAGTAACCAAAGTACCTTCCATCAACTTCTTCTTATCCTTTGGAGCCTTCTTACTTACACATCTTCTAGGGTTAGTGGATACAGATTTATTTTCCAAATCTAAGAATAAGCATTCACTATCATCAACCTCATTGTCAAATTCATCATCAGAAATACCCGCTTCTTCCTTAACATAGTACAACTTCTTATACTTCTTATCCTTCATACCCTTATCCTTATAATCCTTTGTATATTTGTGTGTGGCCCTATTCAAACATCTCAAAGAATAATGACTAATGTTACCACAACTAAAACATTTAAAGGGTAACATACCTCTATATTTTCTGGTAACTTTCTTCAGCTTTCTGGTAAAATTTTCTTCTAACTCTTCATCACTATCTGGTTCTTCAATCTTCATTGTCATAAATTTCATTTCTCTCTTATCCTCTGTCTTTCATCTTTCTAGAAATTTCTTATCTCGAATGCTTGCAAGGTGCTAAACAACTCTTCTATAGTGTACTTCTTAGGATCATAAATTTCTTCAATCACAGAGATCTTGTCGCTTGTTGGCATTTAAACTCGCACCTTTGGAATGTGTATTTGAAACAAACAACTATGCATAGTAAAACTGCTCTTCAAATTAGGAGGGGAAGCTCCCTCTTGCTGATGGTGTTGAAAGAAAGAAAACTAAAAACTAAGTTGCCTATCTTTTTTATTAGCTAGAGCACAAGGTTTATTAAACACAAACATCGCAGCTGAGATTTTCCGATTTAAGAAGTTCAACTACAACTAACTTAAGCTAAAGACATTTCTAATTTCTCAAGTAATATGCAAAGAAAGAGAAACTAGAAATGAACAAGGTTGATTCTCTGAAAAAATGCTTCAATAAACTCTTTCTCAACAAACATCTACACACTTCAATGTAAGATGAAATTAAGATCATAAAAGCATAACACAAATAACGAAAATCTAAGAGATTATACCAAGGCAAAGGAGGCTCATGATTTTATTTCTCAAACTTCTAGAACAAAATCTACTACTAACATGCCTAGAAAAAGAAATTGCAGCTAAAGAGGCTTGCAATCTTGTTCTTACATAAAGAGAACAACAATTACAATAACTCCTTGTTGGCTAAAAGAGACTCTACAATTTGCTATCATAAAACAATTGAATAACACTTGAATAACAAATAGAAGGCACAATAGGCTCAACATTTTGTTATCACTAGCATGGTTAAAGAAAACTAATGAGCAAAGGCTCTTATTTATAGGCAAGCAGAGGAGTAGGGAACCCTAAAATCTCCTTGCTTTCACAATCTAGGGCTTGCTCAGCAAGGAAGCTTTATTTCCAAATCTAGAAAGAAGATAACATCTAACACCTAAGAAAGCAAAAAAAGCAGGAAACACCAACTATTACATTTATCTTCTTTCTCTTCTCAAAGAATGGATAAGAATTATTCCAAGAATAGAAAGAAAGCGGGAAGAAAGATTCTGGAAGAAAGCTGCTTTAAAGCTCAATCAAATTCGCTAGAAAATTAGAAATTGTGTCCTGGTTCAATGCATCTATGCCATCAATAGAAAAACACCGCTTTTATAGAATATCTTCACCATCTGCAACTGACCTAAGGAAATCTTTGACCTCATTGGCTTCCTTTTCAAACTTTGCTAACATCATCGAAATATGACTCATCCTCTCGCCAATTGTATTATTGCCATCACAACTATGAACAACACTCTAAAATTGAGTTTTCATTTCATCAAGCCCGATGTAGGAACCATCTTCAAGACTATACCGAGAAGGAATCTCTATGACAAACTCACTGATGAAAAGAAGAGCTTCGATCACCCTTTGTCTATAGGCAATAAACTCTTTGGATGTCCTCTCGTAAGTTTTAAATTTGAAAACATGACACTCTCTCCAAGCAAGGATCTGCCTCTTGTGTTCTTTTGAAATTCTTGAGTCATAGGTTGTATTTAAATCAGCAATGATGATTTCATGCCTTGGTTTTACTTTAGCCACTGTTTGTTCAAACCCTTGGATACCTTGACGTAGCTCATGAGCATTTTCTCTCAACTAAAACATCTGTGCCAAGATCTCCTTTCCTCTAACAAGTTTTGAGCAACTTACTATTTTTAGAATGTTGATTTTTCTTCCTCTAACGAACAAATTTTTGAAATTTTTTATGAGATATGGGTTTTTCTCATAACTTCGTTGCAAGACAACCCAGATCATCCGTTTTTCAAAATTTTGAATTTTAACTGAAAAAGCAGCAAACCCTAATTTCTTCAATTTTTTCATGAAAAAAGTTGGCACCTGGGTTTTGTTCAGAATACAATTAGAAATGAACCCAGTTGATTAGATTTGAAAAATACTGATAGTTGATCGAAAAAGAAGCCAACCCTAGAATTTAATTTTTTTTTGAAAAAAGTTGTGATATGGGTTTTCTTTAGAAGACTAATTTGAGAGGACCCAGATGACTAAAAATTGAATGAACTAAGGATTTGACTGACATGCAAAGCAAAAAGAAGCTACTGCAACTTGATGAAGTACTTGAAAATTTCTTCAAAAGAATGAGGTGAAAAGACCCAGATGACTAAAAATTTGAAAACCTTGGCATTCTCCTTGAAAATTTTGATCTTCTGGATGAAAAAGCATGAAAAAGCAAGGGTTTATGTTTGTTGATCTGAAAAATTTGATGAATAACCAACAAACTGAGCTGTTGAATCTTGAAATTTTTCTTCAAACTTGCTGCTCCAACTTTCTCCTTTGAATGCTACCTACAAAAATAATAAAAATTACATTGAAGAGAGGTGTTAAATAGACTTAGGGTTTGAACTAGGTTTTCTTTCTTTTTATTTCTGTAACACCAAGAAAGTGCACAAAGAATAGGATTAGAGTAAACATGCAATGCAAATCTAAATGCAAATCTAATGCTAAGCAACAAAGAACAAAGGAAGTCAAAACGTAAATTAAAACTTGAACAATCTCACCAAATTCGTACGTATTTCCATGATTCATCTCGATTTCCCTTCTCCATTTTGCTTGTGTAGTATATTTGCCCTCAGATTTTCAAGAGTTCGTGCAAGTATAGTCTAAGATAGTGATTAGCAAAACATTGAAGATTCAAGATTAAGTGCTCTCAAAAGTCATAATATTTCACGAGAGAGATTGGAATGAAGAATGACAAATCAATTTATAGAAAATTGATTATTCGAATGATAGGTCAGGATTGAAAGATCAACAAACGGTTGAGATTGACAGATTAGACATGCATTCTGATAACTATTAGTAATGACATGAGTGATACAAATTAGAAATAGAATTAAAGATTAAATAAATGATTTAATCTTCAAGTTTGGAATTTGAAAATAGAAGAATTATCTTTGCATGACAAAGATAAATACTAATTAAAGAAACTCTTGTTCGAATGCATGCACAAGGTTTAATTAATTAAATAAGAATATTTAATTAATATGCATGTACACGCAATTGAGTGAGCACTAGACGATTGAATGATTTGACGAAGAGATTACTCGAGAACGCCACTCAGACATTAAAGCAAGAGTTACCTGAGCGATTAAAATAGATGTCGAGTTGAGTCAAAGTGAATACTTAGATAACTCACACAATTATCTAAATATAGAAGAATGCGTTAAAATAGAATTCATGAATTAAATAATTCATTTAATTCAAGATTTGATCTTTGAAGAATAATTAAATAAATAAGATTTATTTAATTATGTGATGAAGGAATTTAAATGAATGATTAAATAAATAAAGAATTTCTTTAATTATAGTTGAAGTATGATAAAGAGTAAATTAAATAAGAATTTATTTAATTTAACAAGAAAGATACGGTTAATTAGTAATATAATTAAATAAAAAGTGTTTATTTAATTAATGAGATAGAATAAAGAAAAGTGTGAATTAATCAAATAATTAAGATTATTTAATTAATAGAAGAAATAAAAGAAGATGAATTAATTAAATAATTAAGATTATTTAATCAATAGAAGAATTAATGTGAAGGTGAATTAATTAAATAATTGACATTATTTAATCATGACCATGAAGAATAGGAATTATGAAGAATATGGAAGTTGCAGGCTTAAACCAAATTTCAGTGTCTACATTTGCCCCTCTTTGATACAATGTCATTTAGGCATTGTGTCAAAGAAAATTGATAACAAATACACCCCAGTAGTGCCCCAGTGTAAAACAGGTGAAGGTATGCCCCCTCGGGAAAATTGAATTTTTTTTGAAAAAGTTAATAAAAATTTGGAAATAGTCCCGATTAGGCCATTGGATGGCCAGAAATGTAGTGGAGTTTGCAGAATTGAGGTTGGGAATATTAGGTACAGATACGGGTGGAGTGGAAACGACAGTCGACACAGCTAGTAGGAAAGAAATGCCACCTAAGCCCTAGGTATATATAGGAATATGGGTAAAAATCAATTCATTTTCACCCACTTAGCCCTAGAATTGAGAATTTGCTCTGCACCCACAGCGAGGATGTCGCCCGTTCCGAACACTCACCATCGCGCATATAGGATCCGAATCTTCCAGAGACCAACCGACATGGACCCCCCAGTATGTACCCTAAACTTGACGTTTGAAATTTTTCATTTTCACGTAATTTTATGCATTTAATTCAAGTTTTATGTATGCGTCATTTTAATAAAGCATTGCATGTGTATGCGCAAATGACGCATTTGTGTGCGAAAAACCGCATTTGCAAATTTACATTGTCTGTTTAGCATAGGTTTGTGGCATTTCGATGCATTTGTATGTTAAGGAAACACATGTGATAATCTGCATCGCATGTGCATTTAGAATAGATGCATTTGTTTTTTGTGCACTGCATTTATACTTTCTTTGACACGGTCAGTTTAATTTCAACACATATGTTGCAATGCACCGCATATGTAATATTTTGAACCGCAAGTGAAAATAACAATGCATGTGTCTAATGGAATGACGCATCTGTATGTTATGCACCACATATTTATAATAACGACGCATTTGCAAAATAGTAATGCATGTGCAAAAAAGTAACGCATTTGCAAAATAGGTAGTATAGTCAGCTTGCATTAGAATAGATGTTAAAAGCTGATATATGGCATGTATAATCCTATTGCAGGTCATGTTGGATACTGTATATACATGAGAGTCGAGACAGATGACCTTTCAGTTCAGGGACAGCTTGTGGAGTGGGGAGCAACGTTTCCTATGGCACCTTGGTCTTCTTCATGTGACAGACATGCCCGAGATTCGGGCGAATTGCAGTTTATTGATAGCGTTATGCGAGTGGTGGCACTCAAAGACATCCTTGTTTCACCTACTAACTAGAGAGGCCACTGTTACATTGGAGGATGTGTATAGGATACTCAGAATCCTTATTAGAGGCACATGGGTTAGGTATGATACCCAGAGGGGTGCAGTCGAGATGTGCAGATACTATCCGCATGCAGACATTAGACAGTTGGGGTTCGACCACTATGAGATTAGGTGGCGTGTGTTAGCCCAGAGGTATAGGTAGCTAGACTGTTTAATATGTACTTTGATAGGTGGTATAGTACTTCCTAACCATCGAGGTCATGGTTTTCCTATGGGGTGGGGGGAGATGCTTGTAGGATACTAGAGAGACGGGAGGTGTATGCATGGGGTCCTTGTCTCCTTGGTATGTTGTACTTTCATTTACATGATATTGCCTACCGAGATGTGCAGTCCATGAGTTGTGGTACCACGCTCCTAATGGTATGGGCATGGGAGCACATCGCCATTTTTTGGCCACCAGCTACAATTGACCTGCCACACAGAGCCCCTTATGCCTTCTGCTATGCGGGGCTAACACTCAGCACCATATCGGAGATACGGGTTATTTTAGGCATGCTATAGACACGATGGTTCAATTTACATGGAGACCATACCTAGGCTGCATAGAGTGGTCAGACGAGGATGAGCATTTTCCGTTTTACTGACAGGTACAATTTTTGATGGGGCAGACAGTGTCACATGTCCACATTATAGAGCGTCATTTGTCAGATCATGTACTATGGTAGTTTGGAGAGGTATAGGATGTGCCAAGAGGACGGGCTGAGTTTGTGATGTCTGTGTGAGAGATTCCCTTGTGGGGTCCAGAGATTCCAGTGGCCACAGTTGAGGCAGACATTGATGCATTATAGGTAGTTCCATGGGGATGGAGAGATGGTCCAGCAGACCCAAGGACCACAACGGAGTACAACCAGTGGTGGGCAGTACACAGGCCGTTCCCCTTGATAGATCCAGAGCAGCCAACACCGGTAGAGCGGTGAGGGAAAAGTCCACGAGGCAGGCGGGGCAGAGGTCAAGGTTGAGGTCAGGGAGATGGAGGAGGCTATGGTGATGGAGGAGATGATGGCTGAGGTGGAGGACGAGGGGGCAGGAGAGGGAGATGTGGCTGGAGAGGATGAGGGCCACCGCTACCACCAATCCGTGAGGAGGGACGAGGGGAGGAGGTGGATACTGCGATAGGTGGAGAGGAGGTGCACCCCACAGAGGCAGCTATTCCAGACATCCCGATAGAGGAGGAGGCAGATACCAAGGAGGTAGACAGAGAGGAGGCAAAGATTGATGCCTTGGGTTTATTGGGCACCTACCAGGAGGATGATGGTCATGCGAGAGAGATTCATGATCAGATCTTAGAGGAGCTGGAGGAGGAGGAGGATGGGGTAGTGAGGGTCAGACAAGATGAGAAAAGGTTAGTAGATCCTAATATTGCTACATTACGAGCCTAGGTTGCCTCCCTGGAGGAGCAGATGAGAGTCCTCATGTCCGAGAGGGATGTGTATCAGATGGAGAGGGACAAAGCAATGATAGATAGGGATTAGGCCATAGCTCAGAGATAGGAGACTAAGCAGAGATTTATAGAGCTCAGGGCATTGTGCATGGGACCATCAGTTGCTTTTGCCAGAGAGCTAGTCAGAGCTGGGGAGAGAGAGAGATACTACCGTTATCAATATGAGGTAGAGGTTCCATTAAAGAGATGGGCTGCTAGTTTCTCAGAGGCACATAGTAGCAGGTCCCAGACCAAGACCCACACTAGGACAGTTAGCACAAAGGGGGTGGAGCAACCACATAGAGCAGGTCCGTATGATAGACCTCCCTTAGCTCACAGGTCGTTAGGTTCCCATCATCACTCCACACACTCTAGGCATGATAGCAGTGGTAGTTCAGGATAGGGATACTTCTTGAGATGCATCGAGACATTGTATTATGATCCTATAGCCTGCGGGCTTCCATGTATTATTGATACATTATGACATTGTGATGTGACACGGTTGAGCGAGATATATATATATATGATTTTGGCGGTGATTCTCATGATATGCATTTCTATGTATTAATTATGTCGTCGTTTATTTTTACATGCGATGTTTATATGACATGCTTATGTGATAGATGATGATATCTATTTTATGGTGTGTATATGCAGCTAATGATATAATGTTGATTCTATATTATGTATGCGGTTTATAAATTATGAGATGCAATATGATGTTATATGTATAATACTGGCTACATGTGATGCTTATACAAATGTAATATGATGCATATATTTACAATTGCTTTGTACATGGAATGCTTATGATATGTATTGTTTGATGATGAATGTCTATTATTACATGATGATCTAGATATGAAATATGCCTATATGTATGTATTTTTCTAACATGTACGTATATGCAGGATGATGTATAATGTTTTGTGTCATAGGAATCCGTCATAATGCAAGAAAGAAGAACTGTTAGTGCGAAAAGAAAGATCAAGAAAGAATGAAAGACAGGAGATAGATGTTAGTACTAGCAATATTTGATGTTTTTTTGTATCACAAAAGGTATTGCACTTTATCATCATTGGGCAAGACTAATACAAATGGAGAAAAACACCATGATATGACATAAATCAAGGTGTGCAAGGTCATCCACTTGCTAATAACAGACAGTCGCAGAAAATGATTGTCATTAACTCATACTAAGGGCACAAGTTGCCCCAGTCTTTTTGTCAGGACAAACCACAGACAGCAAACAAAGTAAAAGATGGGTCATGAAACGTCATTGCTCCTCTAAATCCTTCATGGGACATCCTTGAGGAAACTAGTAACATGACTCAAAATCAAATTTAAAAGACAATCAACAAACAACAGTCAAAGAAAATATAATTTGGATTCATCGTTGCTTCTCTAAATCCCTCATGGAAAATCCTTGAGAAAGCTAGTAACATAATTCCCATCATAAAGTCAACTGAAAAGATAAGATAAATAAGTCAGAAAGTCAAAAAGCCAATAAAATATTTTCCAAAACTTGATTTGCTTGTTTGATTTGTTTTGATTGATAAAAGGATTGATTGATAAAGCCTGATGTTAGGAGATACACATACCAAATAAGACTGTGAGTCTAGTTTCAATGTTATGACTATCTATATAAGGCATGACAAAGCCTGGTTTCAGAAAGACATGTATCATATAAGACATTGAGTCAGATGTCGTTGATGTGATAACTTGTGTAAGGATATGTTTGATTGTTTGACCATGTCAATTATGCAGGAAGGACTCATCTTGTATAAGACATAGATTGCATTGCTGATATCAGTATTCAGGAAGGACCCATCCTGAATAAGATACAGGTTGATTGCTATGATGATGTCTATTTCCAGGAAGGACACATCCTATAGCAGACATTAGTTGATCTATTTTGGTTGTTTTGTTTGGCAAGTTGTTTGATTTGACTTAGAGACATTGCTGACTTGTTCACCAGATTGAAGCATGACTTGAGACGATGCGTTGACAATTGACTGTGTGACGACAAAACCCTAAAGGACTGACCTAGTGTGGCCTCGGGGGCTCATTGATTGATGGTCTTGCCTACATTGTACACGCAAAGACCTCGTAGTTCGATTTGAATTTGATTAACAAGACTGACTATAAATAGAAGACGTGTGTGAAAGTGAATGTGACAAACCCTAATGGACTGACCTAGTACGGCCTCGGGGGCTCATTGATTGATGGCCTTGCCTACATTATACATCAGAGACCTCATAGTTCGACTTGACCAATGACCTTGTCATATAGACATATGGATTGAAGCATGATTTTATCAGAAAAACCTAAAGCGGACTAACCTAATGCCTCGAGGAGGCACATCGGCAGAATGGCCTTGCCTACATCCAGTCGCAGAGGCAATGTAGTTCGAGAAATGACAAAGACTGACAAGTGCGACTGACTCTAACTCTGTTTTTGGATTTTTGAAATGTTTTTTTTTCTTTTTGAAGTTTTCTAATGTTTTTGTGTTTTCTCAGGTCTTTTTGTGATGTTTGTGGATTTTCCATGGTTTTACGTCTTTAACATAGCCAATGTAAGAACTAATATGACACATTTCAAGTGTCTACCCCTAGTCAAGTATAAGACCAATTGATTATGAATAGGGTAAAATGGGGGATATGAAATGCACTTGTTGTCAATCGTTCCAGGTTATGGGAAATACTACCACTTATTATGAATGGTATATACGAGCGATGTATACAAAAGATAAAGGATATGTATAGGGATAGGTAGTACGTATAGGGTAGTGGACTATGTACAGGGATAAGGACTATGTGCAAGGATACAATAGATTAGAATAATAGTAGACAAAGGAGCAGAGTCGAGTACACATGGCGCCTGTTTGCCAGGTTTTCACCATGGTACCTATCTAAAGCGCCATCGAAGTGGTTTTCACTATTGGATGAATGATTTGTCTTTACTATTTTCTAGATTATCTAATTTTTTTGGTGTTACCAAGACACCTGTTTGCTAGGTTTTCACCTTGATAACGATTTTTGTGATTTTCTAATTTTTTTGTATTTTTGCTAATTAAGAAAAAGCTCTCAGAAGCTATGCGTAGAACCTTTTCAGATGCACATTATTGATTGGTGAGGACAATGGTTCTCCTTCAGGAGTAGAGAGTTGGTACGCTGCTAATCCAAAAGCTGTTGTAACAATATAAGGTCCTAACCAGTTAGGTCCAAACTCTCCTGGTTTGTCTCTTTCTGCTTGATTCTTTGGGTTCTCCATTAAAACCAAGTCACCAATGTCAAATTTTATGTTCAAGACCTTCCTATTATAGCTACGACGAAGGCAATTCTGATATGCTTGGAGATGGTCTAGTACCTTTTGTCTTCGCTCATCCAGAAATTCTAGCTCATGGAGTCTTGATACCTAGTACTCTTCATCATCAATGTGGCCTTTTAAGGATACCCTTAGGGAAGGAATCTCGACCTCAATAGGCAGAATGGCTTCAAAACCAAATACTAGTGAATATGGAGTAGCACCAGTGGGAGTACAGATACTTGTGTGATAAGCCCATAAGGCAGGGTTAAGTTGTAAATGCAAATCATGACCAACATCATTGACAGTCTTCTTGAGGATTCTAATGATGGTTTTGTTAGATGCCTCTGCTTGGCCGTTACCTTGTGGGTAGTATGGAGTGGAGAAGTGATGTTGGATATGAAATTCATCACACAAGTGGTAGACTTCTTGGTTCTTAAATGGGCGGCCATTATCAGTGATTATGGACTGAGGGACACCATACTGACAGATGATATAGTTCAGGATAAATTTAGAAATCTATGTGTCAATAATGTATGTCATAGGAATGGCTTCAATCCACTTCATAAAATACTCAATGGCAGTGATAATGAATTTGTGTCCATTAGATGATGTGGGGTGGATCTTACCTATGAGGTCGAGTCCCCATTGGGCAAAGGGCCATGGTGAGGTTATAGGATGGATCTCCTATGCTAGCGTATGTATCAAGTCTCCATGAACTTGGCATTGGCGGCATTTCGTTACAAAGACATGAGTCTTTTTCCATAGTAGGCCAGTAATAACCCAGTCTCATAATCTTTTTGGCTAAGGTGGGGCTGCTAGAATGGGAACCACATATACCCTCATGCATCCCATGCAAGGTTGTTTGTGCTTCATTAGAATCTAGACATCTCAGTAGGGTATTATCTAAGGCATGTCTATATAGGGTGTCTCTGATGATGGTGTATTTAGCTGACTTATGGAGGAATGTCCTACATTGGTTATTTGATAGGCCAGTGGGTATGACTTTGGCATGAAGTTAATAATAGATTTCTTTGTACCATGGGGAATCATGACCAACAATGTCACACACCATTTCAGAATCTGGGATATCGTAGGTTGGGATCAAAAGTTGTTCTACCAAGAACTCAAACTTAGGCACGTTGTTAGGAATGTCAAGAAGTGATGCAATTGTAGCCATAGCATATGCTGCCCTATTTAAAACATGAGGTATTTGATGAAATTTGACTTTGTCAAAGTACTCTTTAAATCTATCAGCCATGTGCTTGTATGGAGCAAGCTTCTCATCCTTAGTCTCATAATCATCATTTACCTATCTGATTACTAGTTGAGAATCCCCATATACCTGTAAAATATTAATTTTCCACTTAACTACCATACATAACCCTGTCACTAGAGCTTCATACTCTGCCATGTTGTTAGTGCATGGAAATGCAATTCTGAATGACTTAGGGATGGAATCACCTTGTGGTGTGATAAACAATATCCTAGCCCCTGAACTATGATTTGTATGTGAGCCATCAAAGTATAGTTTCCATGTGGTATTTGTATCCATTGTAAATATAAACTCATCAGGAAAGTCTGCAACTAATGGGTGATTTGCCTGTATGGGTGTGTCAGCTAACTGATCAGCAATTACCTATCCTTTAATAGCCTTTCTTTCTACATACTAGATATCATACTCACTAAGTATCATAACCCATTTGGCCAGTCGCCCTATTAATGTTACCTTGCTGAGAAGATATTTTAGAGGGTCTATTTTAGCAATTAGCATTGTTTGATGGTTTAGCATATAGTGCCTCAATTTTTGGGTAGCAAATACTACTGCAAGACAGGCACGCTCAATGGTACTATAGTTGAGCTCATAACCTACCAAAGTCCAACTGATATAATAGACTACCCTTTCATGACCTTCATCGTCATTCTGTGCAAGCAATGCTCTGAGTGATGAATTGGTTGCTGTAATATAAAGAATCAATGGTCTTCCTTCAACAAGTGGCATTAAGACAGGTGGTGTGAGTAAATATTCTTTAATCAGTTGAAAATCCTCTCCACACCTAGCTGTCCATGCAAAGGGTACTCCTTTCTTAAGTAGATGTTGAAAAGGATTTGTCTTATTTGCTAACTGCACTATAAATCTTCTGATAGATTGCAACCTTCCCTGTAATGTCCTTAGTTGACTAATATTAGTGGGTGGAGGCATGTCCATGATTGCTTTTACCTTAGCCGGATCCACTTCAATGCCTTGTCTAGAAATGATATAGCCTAACAACTTTCCTGACTTGACTCCAAACACACATTTCTTTGGATTGAGTCTCACTTTATACTTCTCCAACCTCTAAAATATCTTGTCTAAAACCTGTAAATTTTCTGCCCTTGTCTTGGATTTTACAATAAGGTCATCGACATAATCCTCCATAAGAGTGTGTACTAGATCATGAAAGATAGTAGTCATGGCATGTTGATAGGTTGCTCCAGCATTCTTGAGTCCAAAGGGCATAACATTCCAACAATACGTTCCCCAAGGACAAGTGAAAGTCATCTTAGGTTGGTCTTCAGTTGCAATTTTGATCTGGTTATATCCTGAAAATCCATCCATAAGGGACAACATCTCATATCCTGCTGTCACGTCAACTATCATGTCTATGTTAGGCAAAGGGAAGTCATCCTTAGGACAAGCTTTGTTGATATCTCTAAAATCAGTGCAAATGTGGATGCCCCCAGTTGGTTTAGTGATCGGTACAAGATTGGAAATCCAATCTGCATAGTCGATAGATCTGATGAAACCAACGTCTAAGAGTTTCTTAAGTTCTGCCTTGACTAACAAAGCAATCTGTGGGTGCATTTTTCTCAATTTTTGTTTCACTGGTTTGGCACCTGGTTGTAAGGGAAAATGATGTAGAACAAGTTCAGGATCCAACCCCAGCATGTCGGCATATGATCAAGCAAAATTTATCTGTCTTTGTGCAAAGAAGTTATGGAACTCTGGCCGCTCTTCTGTTGTCAATGACGCTGCAAAATAAACCAGTCAAGGATTCTCTTTAGTACCTATGTTGACTTCTATTGATTCTTCAACAAGCATGGGTAACTTTTCTTGTGCAATGACGAGAATGTTCAAACCTCCATCCTTAGGTGCCTCAGAGGGGTTTTCACCTTCGGATACATCCTTTCTTTTTACTTTTTCATTGTCTAAAGGTGCCTTTCGGTTTTCACCTAGAGACTCATCCTTTTTATTTTGTTTATTTTTCATACACCGAAGTCGAACAGATTCTCAAAATATATGCTTTCTTTTGTTGTCCATCTAATAGAAATCCAGCTTTATGATCACCCATTTGCATGCCTTCATAATCCCAGAACTCAAGAATTGCTTCTTATCGTTCTCAAAATGTCTAAGATGGGTGTGTCTTGCTGATCCCAATCAATGAGTTGGGATAGACTAAGGGCATTTCTTATCGCCAAAGTTATCAAAGTTTAATGGGTCAAGGTAAAGATTGAATTATTCATGTAAGCCATGTAATTTGTATCAAGTCCTTTTTTTCTCTTTAGTTTGAGTCTGTGTGTATGACTGGGGCCTAATGCCAAGGTTTGACTATCTAAAATCGTGTGTCTAGGTTGCCAAGCAGGTAGGATCAAGTGATTCCCAACAGCAGTGCTTAAACCATTCCCTTTTGTCATTTCTTGGTGGACAATTCAAGGATTTGTGAGGAACTTAACATCAAGTCAAGTTCTCCAAATAACTTGTCAAGGTCCGGAAGAAGTAGAGGATAGGGAATTTCACTCATAATCATAGAGCTCTGAGCCAAAATGTTATTGGTCCACTGGGTTTGTGATGTCTTTAATATCTTCTAAAGCACTTTACTTCGGCATGGTAATGGGAAGTACCAGAAACCTAATCAAATTGCTGGAAACCCCAGGCCCCTACCTCTTGTCCACACAGAGAAACAAACAGATGTTCATCTCTCCGCTATTGGTTTAAGCCTAAACCACTCTGTCCATCATATCCTTTGTTTTGCATGATTTTGAAACCCTTTCCATATAGATTTGTAGGAATATGAGCAAGTAAGAGGGGTTCCTCATCATCTTCCCTATATAGCCAGGAAGTGACATCTTCTGTATTTACAGCCTTTTTGCTTAATTCTCCCCATTTGATGAAATTTGTTGTGGGAGGAACATGTATAGTGACCATAGAATTTTCCCAATCTGATGTAGGTAAACCATATGTCTTAGGAGGGATCAAATGGCTAACACAATAACAAGTCTTCATGTAATACTCTCCACAACCCTTGTCTTGGATCTCAACCCTAGGAATAGTAGGAATTGAGAGTGAAATAGATGTTCGAGTGAGTGTGGCTGGATCAACATAGGACGATGTTTGGGTTCGCCAAATGTAATGCCAAGAAAGTGCACAAAGAACATGATTAGAGTAAACATGCAATGCAAATTTAAATGCAAATCTAATGCTAAGCAACAAAGAACAAAGGAAGTCAAAACGTAAATTAAAACTTGAACAATCTCACCAAATTCGTACGTATTTCCATGTTTCATCTCGATTGCCCTTCTCCATTTTGCTTGTGTAGTATATTTTCCCTCAGATTTTCAAGAGTTCGTGCAAGTATAGTCTAAGATAGTGATTAGAAAAACATCGAAGATTCAAGATTAAGTGCTCTCAAAAGTCATAAGATTTCGCGAGAGATATTGAAATGAAGAATGACAAATCAATTTATAGAAAATTGATTATTCGAATGACAGGTCAGGATTGAAAGATCAACGGACGGTTGAGATCGATAGATTAGACATGCATTCTGATAACTGTTAGTAATGACATGAGTGATACAAATTAGAAATAGAATTAAAGATTAAATAAATGATTTAATCTTCAAGTTTGGTATTCAAAAACAGAAGAATTATCTTTGCATGACAAAGATAAAGACTGATTAAAGCAACTCTTGTTCGAATGCACGCACAAGGTTTAATTAATTAAATAAGAATATTTAATTAATATGCATGTACACGCAATTGAGTGAGCACTGGACGATTGAATGATTTGACAAAGAGATTACTCAAGAACGCCACTCAGACATTAAAGCAAGAGTTAAGTGAGCAATTAAAATAGATGTCAAGTTTAGTCAAAGTGAATACTTAGATAACTCACACAATTATCTAAATATAGAGGAATGCGTTAAAATAGAATTCATGAATTAAATAATTCATTTAATTCAAGATTTGATCTTTAAAGAATAATTAAATAAATAAGATTTATTTAATTAAGTGATGAAGGAATTTAAATGAATGATTAAATAAGTAAAGAATTTATTTAATTATAGTTGAAGTATGATAAAGAGTAAATTAAATAAGAATTTATTTAATTTAACAAGAAAGATACGGTTAATTAGTAATATAATTAAATAAAAAGTGTTTATTTAATTAATGAGATAGAATAAAGAAAAGTGTGAATTAATCAAATAATTAAGATTATTTAATTAATAGAAGAAATAAAAGAAGATAAATTAATTAAATAATTAAGATTATTTAATCAATAGAAGAATTAATGTTAAGGTGAATTAATTAAATAATTGACATTATTTAATCATGACCATGAAGAATAGGAATTATGAAGAATATGGAAGTCACAGGCTTAAACCAAAATTCGGTGTCTACAATTTCATCCTCAAAAACCCTAAAAATATATGTTCATTAAACTTGGACGCCCTCATCCTCTTGCAATTTTGAAATTTCTTGAAAATTATGTAAATTTTACTAAGGCATGAGAGGTTGGGTGCCCTTCTTGGCTAGGGGTGCCCACTTCAAGCAATGTTAGTCATTTTTTGATATTTTCAACTTCTCACAACTTTCACCCCCTACTTTGACCTCGATTTCTAGCTTACAAACTAATTTGATGAGTGAGCTAAATGATTGATTGCGAAACCGGACCCGTTCTAAGAAAAATGTTCTGGAGGTGTCTCTGGCTAAAAACTTTATTTTGACCTTCGAATTCGTGGGAGCCTATCTCCTCCAGGGGCACCCATTTTGTCCAGAGTTAGCCATTTTTAATGATTTTCAATTTCTTCATTAACTCCTCTTCCATAGATGATCTTGTCGAATCTGGTGATTTGAGCATAGGATTGAATGATGATTATGCTCATTGTGAAGCTGGGGAGATATTAAGAGGGGTCTCTAAGGAGAAACTTCATCAAACAGTGAGTTTTGAGCCTTCAAAAGCTTGGGCGCCCCTAGCAAGCTGGGGCGCCCAAACTCACTAGAGTTGAATATTTTTCACTTTTTCTTGTTTGCTTCTGAATCTCAATTCTTAGCTCTCATCAAACCCTTTGTTCAGCCTCTTGTATCTGGCAACTGCAAACTTTGATTGATGTGTTGAATATCTCGTTGGAGAGCCTGATCAATTGTGAAAAAATTGTGTTAGAGCTACTTCTGCAAATTCATCTGTTTAGGCCCTTGAAAACTTGGGCACCTCTTCTCTCCTGGGGCACCCAAGCCTTCCAGACTTGGCCATTTTTATGTGATTTTCATCTTTGATAGTTTTAAACCTTCATTCTGTATCCTCAACTTTGATCTGAATTTTCCGGAGGATGACCAGTCAGATGCTCTGATGGAGACAAGCATTGCAAAG
>VDFB02271358.1:1174151045-1174194626 GCA_007258455.2 Sequoia sempervirens | reverse complement strand
AACTCCATGGAAACTTGTGAGTAATCAACTAGTTTGGTTTCCCATGGTGTTTCTAGTAAGTGAATGGTAACCCTTTAATAGAAAAGAAACTACTTAGACACTTAGGGAAGGACTATTAGTAGTTAATGTTGAATAAGGACATAGAGTGCATGAGTATATAAAATAGCTAAATTGGATAAAATAAAAAAGAAAAAGAATTTGATAATATAAAACTCATAGACATATATAAAAGGTTCATATAAATTGTGACATTAGTAAAGAATTGAACCTTATAGTCTTTAGACAAACTAGTTTATTCAAATATTTTTCTCAATATTAATAAGGAAATTGGACAAGGGAAGTCATGGGTAATCAACTATTTTAGTTTCTCATGGTGTTGCTAGCAAGTGAATGGTAACCCTTTACTAAAAAATAAACTACTTAGACAATTGGGGATTAGCTATTACTAATTTATGTTGAATACAAAGATAAAGTGCATGAGTATATGACATAGATCAATTGGTTAAAATAAAAATGAAATTAAAATGTGAGAATTTGATAGTAAAGCTCATAGAGGTATATAAAAGGAATGGAAATTGTGACATTAATAAAGCAAAAACCTTATAGTCTTTAGAAAAGAGTATATTCAAATAGTTTTATTAATATTAACAAGAAACTTGGACAAGAATGAAAAAAAAGACAAAAACAAAAACTATTAGAATAAAATTGCAACTAAGCTACAATATGCACAACCAAGGAGCTAGAGCATACACAACCAAAGATCCTTAGACACAAGATTAATATTCCCTTAGGAAATCCTGTCATGCCAAAATTAATGTGATGAAAGAGAATAAATATAGGGGAAATGAAAAAACATGTGTTTAAACTTAACATTGATAACATAAATTACCCATATGCACCTATTGATATCTCAGTCTTTAAAAACACTTTTTCTTCCCATAGAAGTTCTGAGCCTCACCAGTTTCAAATATAAATTTAATGATTGCCACATCGGGTATGGAAGATGTGTCAAATTGAGTTAATCTTTAAACCAATCATTTTCTTCTAGCCTGTTTGTTCCTCTATTTCTGAACTCTCTCATATAATGCTTTCGGTCTCTGCCTGTAATAGTTCTTTATAATATGAAATTGTAGTTCGCTTTTAGAGAATACAATCAGCTTCTGATTGAGCTTCTGCACATTTTAAGCATCTAATAAAACTACCGTGAAGCTTTGCAAAAGACTTAAAATTATTATCTGCTTCTACATTTGTAAAATCAGGTTATGGTTTCTCTAGCAATCTCACAGCATCATTTTTGGGATTACCCAATTACCCAAAATGCTAAGTTGAATACAGGGTGGATTCATAAGTGGTTACATTGGGCTATAGGTAAAGCAGAATTATCCGCAAAGATCTCTAATGTCTCAGATCGAAAAGGAGAGTTTAGACTTGGTTCACACGTTCCTTGTGAATTGGGGAACCTTAAGCACAGGTTTATGATTTCAATCCCTTTCAACGAATAGAGTGGCATTCCATAGTAGCTCAATCATGGGTATACCAGATGATGAGATACTTGTCATTATTCTTCACAACTGCAGGATCCCACAGACAGAAAGTAATGGTGTCTAGGAAGGAAGTGCAGTTATGAAATCAGAGTTGCTACATAGGAATTCACAAAGATACAGCAAGATTCACCATTTAGATCTACCCCTTTGCTCCCAGATCACAGATGGAAGTTTAAGGTATGTGGCTTGCATCATTGGGAATCAATTGCTTTCTATCAACCTCTCAAAGTTTTGAATTTTCACTTACTTGGGTATAGGAAAGCTAGTTGAAAGTTGTCAATCTTTGGTAGAGGCTGATCTTTCCAATTGAACTGAATTCACAGATTATGTAGTTGAAGTTATAGCATATGCTGATAACTTGCATTCATTGAAGCTAGTGAAACAAAAGCAACTCACTGACATTGAGATCGCATACCTAGATGTTGGATGCAGGACATTGAAGGCTATGAATCTTAAGTGGTGTGTAGGGTCACATACATTGGAGTTGACCTGGTTGCTTTCAAATGCAAGGAGAGAATGAATTTGAATTAAGCCTCAGCTAACCGTTATTATTAATTCCTTCTTTTTGTTTCTCTGCCATGTGAAGTCTGTTATGGCACACTCATCTTTGAGAAGGACTATTCTTATTAGAATATTCATATATGTTTGTCTGTCTACGTGTATGTATGGGTGTATACATATATATACATTCATCTTGTATGATTGTAAACATACATATGTGAAGACAGACATACACACATGCATATACACATACATAATGTGGAATCAGGAACCTTCTATGCATATAAGTTCATCTTTTTGAATTGGCCAACCATCATTGTCATATACCAAATTATTATTGCAAAATGTATGGAATTCATGTTTAGAATAAGTAATGTCTACCAATTTAATATTTATTGATTTGATGCGAAAATTCAAGAATGAAAATCTGAGAATCTGATATACAAAAAAATGAGCAGCTATAAATAGAAAAACATAATTTAAAGAGTTAAATAAGAAGGAATGTTTCCATTATATTCATATGCAGTGTACTCTTGAAGATTCAGTCTTACATGGATGGACCCCTGAATGTTTTGTCCCAACAAAAGCATATATGAGAGAAATTAAGTTTTCAAACATACTGGTAATATGTTAAAATGAATTATTGTACCTAGATGAGCTTGGATGCTGCTAGAACTTCAATCAAGATAAAGTAAATGAGTGAGCTGAAAGTATAATGAATATGAAAAGAGATAGCAGGTCCAATTTGAGTATATAGAATGAAGTATTCAAGTGCATAATAAGAACAAAGTGACAATTAATTTTCAACTGCTAATAGATTTCTCTGGTTAATACTTCAATAATTATTAATTTTTCAACCGATTTCAGATACCCAAATGAACTTCTATAATTCTAACACAATATAGATAATGTCTGGAAATGGAAAGCTAAAAAGAAGTCCAGCACAAAACTTATATCATTGAATTGGGTGCTAAAACTCACAGAATAACCAAATTTGCAACTTTAAGAGATATTGGAAGGGAGATAGATATTTGTAAAGCTTTGACAACATCATCAATACTCTCAATTTCAATAAGTGGTTCATCCCCCTGGATATTAACAACAATGTCATATTTCTTCTTCAGCTTTCTCAATGCCTCGTTGCAGTGTTCAGTGCCTGCCAATTGAAACCCCAATTACCTGAAATGGAAACTAAAATCAAAACTGATAGTTCTCAACCATCTACGCTACAGGTCTTGCATCAAAGACTCAGAAAAAATAATGCAGATCCTACCATTTTAGTATGCCTGAGATGTCATGACCACATTTGTTCCAAAGCCAAGGCAGCATTCAACAATCCTTTCATCATCTGTTGCAATAACTGATAAACAAAAAGAAGAAGAAAGGACCACAGCCAACTTGATCGAGATAATGAAATCTCAACAACATGGCTGAGGTTGGAAACACAATAGGCTAGTTACACCAACAGCTATATAGGATTAGTACACATTAACCTAAGGGCTTGTGGAACCAAGACTCTACAACCAGTGGCATCTTAATTTCATAAAAATTGCATGCAAACTGCCATTCGAAAGATACGCCTAACATTGAACATGCACAACACCACTACAATTAGTTGTAAAGCATAATTGTGAAGAATCAAAAACACGTTCTATGAGATTTTGTTTTAAGGTTGCATTTGTTATGGCACAAGAGTTAAGCGCAAATTGTTCGACTAATATATTACAAAAGGATCTTGTAAGTATGAATAAAAACCCACCCTCTCAATTGAAGTAATGTCTATTGACAATTTTATTTCCTAGTTACACAAGTCATTCGGACAGGGACCTTTCCCCTCCTCCTCTTGCCTTTGGTGGAGGAGCTGCCCCAACATTTGATCCTGAAGCTGCCCATGGTGCCACCTGAATAAAATTCCCCACCGGATAGTCAAGGAGGAACTGTTTGAATGGGGTTACTCGAGGGGCTTCAACTACTCAACTAATAGGAGAGGGTAATGCCAAGCTATAATTCCCCCCCACCCAGGGAATATTGAACCAGATGCCTAGTGAACTCGGTGAATCAAGGAGTTTTTGATTTTCACACACCATAGGCCTAAGTGTTTGCAGATACAATTCACATTCTTGGGTGCAAAAAAGAGTATATAATCTACATCTTAGGTGTTTTCTTGTATTTTTAATATTGTTCAATTACAAGAGGTTGATTAAGGCATGGTTCCCTCATGGTTCAATCATTTGACAACCCCTAATGCTGCATTTTGTTACAGTAATTAATAGTCCAATTCCCAGAAAAGTAGAAAGTAGAATTGTTGAAGTTAAAACTGAACTACAGTCCCTTCTGCCATCTTTACACCAAGACTTTAAATCACAAATACAGCCATCGCGAATACCTCTCTGAGACTCGAATATTTTGTTTTATTCTAACCTGCCTGTCAAGCATCATTGTTCACCGCAAGAGTTTTATTGAACTGCTCCAATATCTACCTAATATGAATTTTACCTATTAGCATGCCTTCGTGAACCTTATGGAGATAGCCGCCACCGCCAAAGGAAATATCGGGATACGAAAGAATTAATATTTATGTTATAATATTATTGTAAGGGCATTTTATTAAATGCGTTTTGACCGGAAAAAGGTAGTTAGGTAGTTGTAATAAATTTTTATGTCGGGCCCTCTCTTCCGTGAAATTCTTTCACGTGATTTTTACCTATATGTATATGCATATGTAATTTTATGTTTTAAGACAATTAATGTGAATGAGCAGGTGGAAAATTCTATGAAAGTAGCAGCCTGCGGTGTTGGAAAAATATTTTTATGGTTTTACTTTTATCAGGTGAATTTCCCTCCGCCTCGCCTCTCAAGAATTACACAGAGAAAAAAGTTGCAAGACAAAAACCTACAAATTACTAGGATGAATCTAAAACACAATACAACCACGATTGTAAATTTTTCCTTTATCTATGAGCTCTAACTAAACAAAAACGTAACATAGAATTCTAAATAATTGTATTGACAAAAAGATATATTCCAAAAATATGCTCAATTTAATGTCATTCTTTAATTGTCCTAGAGATTTCCCCATAAGTCATAAATATTAGCTGAAAGTAATGGAGAAATACAATCTTGGTAGAAGAGATTGTTGGTAACTGAATTCATTTCCAACAACAAAAGATCACGGTGAAAGCAGTCACTGAAGACTAACTCCTGTGACTGCAAGTACTACATTGTGCCTTGATAAGATTCTTCTTCGTCCTACACCTCCCCAAGAACACAAGACAGGTCAAAAAAGCTGCCTGCTGTTTCATTAACAGTCTGGTTATTATCACAGGGCTCCCACTTTGTAGTTCTCTCTCCATTGCCAACTACATTTTTCTTCTCCACCTTATCTGGAACTCTACTAGCCCAAAAGCACTTTTTACCCACTTGTTTGTTGGGTGGGTGTTGTGATGGGTCGTTTTTGTTGCCCCTCAGCTTCTTTCACAAGTGAGTATTCCAGTGGTTTTTCATATCATTGTCTGTGCGACCTGGTAATCTCTTTGCAATCAGAGACCATCTGCACATAATAAAATCAATATTAATATGGCTGAGGACTATCAATGATGGTTGTATATTGACTTTCAAGCTGCACTCCACAAGCTAATAATAATACAATGCTACACTGAAATTTTGGAGGTTTGGAAATTGACAAATCAGTGGAATTTTTAGGGGATTCTAATAATAAAAGTGAAGTTCAAAATTTTGTGGGTATAATTGTCTTTTATTATTTCGATTGAGTGAGTTATATTATTTTCTTATATTTTTTTATGAATAAATCTTTTTTATTTTTTATAAATTAAAAGAATGACTGTACCTATATAATTATACAAAAGATGGATGATAGAAAGTATATTTATGAGAATAAAATTATTAGCAAAAGACAAGAAAATTCTAAATCAGAAAACAATAAAACTGCTGAACAATCACAACACAATTAAAAAGAGATCAAAGTCATCTCATCTTTAACAATCATACCAACTCTTGTTTTTCATACTATATAGAGGTATGACATGAAAATAATGATTATATATTTAGACCTGAATTTTTCCTCTTTTACCACGCGTAAGTTATTGGCAAGCAATGTAAAAGTATTGAAAGTTTGTTAAGTTTTGTACCACCATGGATTTTTATAATTTAAAATGCGAGTGCATAAATAAGCTCAGATAGTAAAGTATAGTATATAAAACTACAAATTGGTGTATGAGACTTCCTTATAGAAAGTAGTTAATTTTTATTATTTTACTTTTCAACATGAATCAATTTAAGTTTTGAGTGTTTCTTTCTTTTTATTGGTTTTTGTTTAATTTTTATTATATTATTTCCACTCAAATAGTTTTGGGCTCTAGACCAGATGTCTGGTACAATGTTATCATGAGCCACACAATTTAAGCCAACCGCTTAAGTCTGGGCAAAATAAGCTAAGACGGGCTAGAAACTGAAATACTTAAACCAAGCAAGTTGAAAATTAAGGGCAACCTGAAGTTAGAAATAATATTGGCATTCCCAAAATCTAGATAGCTGTAATATGGGTATTATAATCTGTGGAAGTCTGTATAATCTTCAATGGAGTTAACTGGTAAGGTTGGCTACTTGTACAAAGGAGGTGGGGGAAAGCTTGGACATCAATATCTATAATAATATCATCATTATTTACCTACTTCCAAGAAGCCGATGGAGTCTAATGATGAGTTTTTCATCTCCGAAAAAGTTCCTACGCTTTATGTTTAGATGGAGCTAGTTAAACCACCGTCTGCAGCTTTTCCCTTTGCGTTTCAGACCTGCTCAAATGAACTAAGACAATAAAATTCTTACTCCTCTCCAATCTATGCAATATAATAGAAAACCCATATTCTATACCAAGAAAGATAAAACTTCATAACCCAAAACTGAAAAATCTATGTGACCTAAAATCTTTCAAACGAAAAAAAGAAGAAGCATACAACCAAAATCTGAATTAAACATGTCTGGACAAGTAAGAGACCCACTTTTACAGGAAGAGAGGCTCAATTGCCTTCTCCATGAGTTCTGATGCATTCAGTAAGTACATAATCTTCTTCAGGGCTCCATGTCTTCCTGTTGGAAGAATCACTAGGGGTTTGAGCCATGAAAACTGCTGTGGATTAGACCAAACTCCAAGAAAAATAAATAAAAAGAAGATGGTGCAGCGAGACCCTTTTTTTTTGTTGAACAAGATTTGAGCAAACATTTTTATGTACATGCATACTTCTATAAGTGTATCTCATTTTCAACGCCTTTCCACGTAAATATCAATAGAAACAGGAACAGAGAAATCCACATAGTGTGGAATCAGGAACCTTCTATGTATATACGTTCATCTTTTCGAATTGGCCAACCATCATGGTCATATACCAAATCATCAGGTACCACTCCCCATTGAACAATATCTGTATCAACAATTGACCTTCCTTCGATTTCATCACTTGTCTTATTCACCTGCATAGCATCAATGCTGACAACTAAAGATTTTTGAAAAAAGTGAGTATGTTTACTTCCTTGAAAAAAAAATATCATTTCTAGCATTCTAAATACACAGTAGACCTTCAGAAGAGATGACAAATCGCAAATCAAAAGTGTATGGTGGAAAAATGTGTAATAGATTTTTTTCAAAATTCATATGTCCATCTTTGAAGACCTTGCATCAAAACAATGGAGAGCTACATCTCCAGTAGCATTGTTGCTTACATGGTCCTCATCATCAGACTCCTGTTACATGTGAGTCGGAAAACGGTTAGCAAATGTTCAAATGAGTTAGTTGTAATATTAACATAGCCAGTTATCAACCCAACATACATCAGGTAAACTCATTTGAAAGCCTTTTGAAGTTGATATCTTAATTGTTCTTACATGGTCCTCATCATCAAACTCCTGTTGCATGTGAGTCGAAAAACAGTTAGCAAATGTTCAAATGCATTAGTTGTAACATTAACATAGCCAATTATCAACCCAACATACCTCAAGTACACCGATTCGAAAGCCTTTTGAAGTTGATATCCGAATCGTAGTCACTGCTGTACTTTCAACAGTATTAGTTAGACCAAGAAGAGATAAATTGTTGGCTTTAAGTACATCTTCAAAGTCTAATATGCTTTGACCCCCTGTGGTAAAGCTTCTCTCAAGTTCTTTGTACCGACAACAGATGATGAAACAGGCCCACCAACTACTGGGATGCCTAAGGTAGGTGTTGAAACAGTTGATGTAGAGAGGAGGCCATTTGAACTTGATACAGGGGTCAAGTTTTCTGCCAAACAAAAAGGAATCAATTATTGGAAAATAAATAAAGTATAATTCTTCAAGTGCAGAAAAAATAACCAAAACAAAAAATTCTTGCTTGCTAAGTAGGCATTTCTAGCTGTAACATGCAAGCTTTTTAACATGTGTTGATAATTGTATACACAAAATTTAACTTACATACAACGAAAATACCCCATAGAATTAGATTTTGAGAGAGATTAAGATTGAAGTTACATGCCTGAGAATCCTGAGGCAGACACTCTTTTAAATGATGAAGCCAAAGGTTCTGAGGATGGAGATGAAATTTGAAGGGGCAAAGTGGACATAGCCTCAGCTACAGCAACATCATCATTCGTGTTTAAATGAGGAGACTCAGCCCTTGCAATTGCCAATTGTGCTTTCAGAGACTTCTCTTTACGAAATGGTTCATCCCTCTCCAAATGCTCTAAAATTTCACGAACTGTTTCCCTGAGCAATTCAAATGCCAACGAAACACTTTGTTTCTCCATTTCCACTGGTTTCTTGACAACCGCAGCTAGCGTATTTTGTCCAAATTTATTTGCATGTAACGACCAAAAATTAATTGTTTATTGGCTGAACAAAATTGCTTAAAATTCTAGTCTTTTGTCGGGTGCTCCTTATAGGGCCTCCTAATGTCAAACCCTCATCTAACATAGAGCTACTCCTCTTTTTTAACATCTGGGTAGCAAATCATATCATGTAAATAATCAGTAGTTTATCCCAGAAACAGAAATCAAAGAAAATCATTAAGAACTTGGGAGAAAAGTTGTCAAACATGGACTCTCACCTGTGGTCCACCTGTAATTGGAAACTGTATTGGTGTCCACTAATATTCTGGAGTGCTTATTGGAGTCCCATCGCCTATGTGCTGCTTATTGGACTCTCTCCTTGGCTTTTTTCTTTGTTGTGGCTCTGGATTTCACACATTATGTGGTTCATTTCCACCATTTACTGTGATAGGCTCCTAACTTCTTGAAAAAGGTGCTTCCTGCAGATGGAGAAAAACCATTTCTTAATCCAGCTTGTCTACATACGGCTTGTCCCATTGAAATTGGTGGCGTTGCTCCCCGTCAACCCTGACCCCTCTCCTCCTCCTCCTCTTCCCTCTCACTCCTCGATAATTGTCATTCCTCTTGTTACAGAAGCCATTGCCTGATTTTTTAATCTTTTACGAATGTGATGCATGATACACCAGCCTATGCCTTTAGTTTCAAATCTAAATTTTCCGTAGAATGATCACTAAACAGCAACGAGACATCCATGGAAAGTTTCCATTTTTGTTTACTCATAATTTGAGCTTGCCCTGTTTTTTTTAAGCTTTCTATTTATTTTTTTGTTTCTTTAAGACAGTTTCATCTTCTTTTGCAATGAAGATTTGATTTAAAATATAGAGGATTAATTTGAAAATCATATCATGTAAATAATCAGCAGTTTATCCCAGAAATCAAAATCAAAGAAAATCATTAAGAACTTGGGAGAAAAGTTGTCAAACATGGACTCTCCCCTGTGGTCCACTTGTAATTGGAAACTGTATCGGTGTCCAATTACAAGTGGGCCATAGGTATTGGTGTCCAATTACAGGTGGACTACAGGTGAGAGTCCATGTTTGACAACTTTTCTCCTAGGTTCTTAATGATTTTCTTTGATTTCGATTTCTGGGATAAATTGCTGATTATTTACATGATATGATTTTCAAATTAATCATTTATATTTTAAATCTATTTTTCATTGCAAGGAAGACGAAACTATCTTAAAGAAATGAAAAAATAAATAGAAAGCTTAAAAAAACCAAGGCAAGTTCAAATTATGAGTAAACAAAAATGGAAAATTTCCATGAATGTCTCGTTGTTGTTGAGTGATCATTCTACGGAAATTTTAGATTTGAAACTAAAGGCAAAGGCTAGTGTAGCATGCATCACATTTGCAAAAAGAAAAAAAAATCAGGGAATGGCTTCTGTAACAAGGGGAATGACAATTACTAAGGAGTGAGAGGGAAGAGGAGGAGAAGGAGAGGGATCAAGGTCGACGGGGTGCAATGCCACCAATTTCAATGGGACAAGTTGGATGTGGACAAGCTGGATTAAGAAATGGTTCAACTCCATCTGTAGGATGCGCCTTTTTCAAGAAATTAGGAGCCTGTCGCAGTAAATGGTGGAAATGAACCAAACAATGTGCAAAAAGCACACTTACATATTTTTTGAAAAATCTAAAAAAAATTACCATTTTTAATCTTAATATGCAAATTTTGAAATATAATTTTATATTTAAATTAGTATTTTATAGATCATAAGAATTGTGGTTGATTCCAATCACCCAAAAAATAGTAAAATTTATTTTTAATTATGAAAAAAGTCACTTCATTAGAGGAGGGATTCTTGGTTGAGTTGATATGTTCATTTTCTATTTTTGATAAATAGTCATGTCAAAATGTTTGACATTACCACTATGTGAGAATTATTGTTTTGAAATATGTGAGGGAAGAAATTATTTTTTTATTGGTTTATTATAAACTTGTGTTTCCATCAAATCATTCTATGACATAGAAGATTATAAATAGTCTTTGGAAATTTTTACAACTATAAATCTACTTTAAGCAAGGGGTCAATCTAGGAGAATCTAGCTCAACGTGCAAGCATCACAATTATACACAATTTATAGACCTGTCAAAACATTCCCATAATAGACAAGATCAAATCTTACAAAACACATGTTATTTAAAAATAATATATATTTTTAATTTACCACAACAACAAAAAACTCTACATTATATTTCTATTTGAATTTATATTTCCATGTGTATTGTTAATCTTATAAATTTATATTTCTATTTGAAAAAATATATTTAAAATATTTAATCCAATGTAAATAACACATGAAAATTAATAATAAGTAAATGTTTGGATGATCATTTAAATTATTTTTAAAAAAAACATTACTAAAACTATAAGCCAAAGGAAAAAGAACTACATACTACAAAAAATACACTATTTACTAATATATACTAATACAAAATGTTAAAAATAATTTGTATTTTAAATCTTATAAATTTAAATTCAAGTAAATTATAAATAATTTAATTTTAATCTTTAAAAAAATTAAATTTAACATCTATTAATTTGCTTCAAAAAAAAATTACAACCATTTTAATATATCTTATAAATTTATATTTTAAATTTTATAAATTTACATTTCTATTTATATTTCTAGTCTTATAAATTTATATTTTTATTTGAAAAAATATTTTTTAAATATTTAATCCAATGCAAATAACACATGAAAATTCATAATAAGTAAATGTTTGACTTAAATATTGGATAATCATTTAAATTATTTTTAAAAAGCAACATTACTAAAACTATAAGACAAAGGAAAAAGAACTACATCCAACATAAAAATACCCTATTTACTAATATATACTAATACAAAATGTTATAAATAATTTATATTTTAAATCTTATAATTTAATCTTAAAAAAACATAAAAAAAATAGCATTTGTTATTTACTTCATCCACCTAGGTTTCAATGAAAAAAAATTACAACCATTTTAATATATCTTATAAATTTATATTGCTATTTATATTTTAAATTTTATAAATTTATATTTCTATTTATATGTTAAATCTTATAAATTTATATTTCTATTTGAATTTTAAATCTTATAAATTTATATTTCTATTTGAAAAAATATTTAATCCAATTCAAATAACACATGAAAATTAATAATAAGTAAATGTTTGACTTAAATATTGGATGATCATTTAAATTATTTTTAAAAAGCAACATTACTAAAACTATAAGACAAAGGAAAAAGAACTACATCCTACATAAAAATACACTATTTACTAATATATACTAATACAAAATGTTAAAAATAATTTATATTTTAAATCTTATAAATTTAAATTGAAGTAAATTATAAGTAATTTAATTTTAATCTTAAAAAAACTAAATTTAGCATTTGTTAATTTGCTTCATTCACCTAATTTTTAGTGGAAAAAAAAATTACAACCATTTTAATATATCTTATAAATTTATATTTTTATTTATATTTCTATTTATATTTTAAATCTTATAAATTTATATTTATTTGAAAAATATTTTTAAAATATTTAACCAATGCACATAACATATGAAAATTAATAATAAATAAATGCTTGACTTTAAATATTGATGATCATTTAAATTAGTTTTAAAAAGAAACATTATAAAACTACATCCTACATAAACATGCACTATTTACTAATATATACTAATACAAAATGTTAAAAATAATTTATATTTTCAATATTATAAATGTAAATTCAAGTAAATTATAAGTAATTTAATTTTAATCTTAAAATTAACTAATTTTAGCATTTGTTAATTTGCTTCATTGATTGTCATTTTCAATGCAGCTTCAAAAATTTTAAGGAGAATATTCTTCATTAATTTCACTGTATAACACCTCTCTATCGCAAAAATTAAAAAATAATAACTAGCATATATATCTTTAAATAATCTATATAAATAAAGTAATATGATATTAATATTATTATATTGTATAATATTAAATTATATTATATTATATTGCATTATTATTAAATTAAAATTGCATATACTTTCATAATACAAACCTTCAATTCTACATATATCTACAACAAAATGATACTTGCAAAAATCATAACCGTCTTAAAATATATATAAAAAAAATTAAATTAATTGAAAACAATAATAAAAATAATATGAACAATATGAAAAATGAAAAAATAAATAATATAATACAAATTCTGAATAATGCTCATATGACCTCACTATTAAACATATTTTTTAAAAATATAAAAAAATTATGAGTGTGGATCAAGATAGTACATTCACCTAGATAAAAACGCTTGCGTAATTTATTATTTCCAAATAGAAGTAGAAAATCGTGCCGCTGTAGGCAGGCATTTAATTTTTTTTAAGCAAAATCAAATTGCTGAAATGATCCGAGCAGGAGAATTGAAAATTATGAAGTCAATATGTTTCAAAAAAACAAAAACAGAGAAAACGGTGAAGCACTTAACCTCATAACTGTATGCATTATGTATAACAATATCCTCAAATTTTGGAACAGTTCTTTTATTTTTTTTCCTTTTTTCAAATTTGATGGTGAGGATTTGTTATTATTCTTAGATTTAATCTAGAGTTTTTGTGTACTTGGAATCTTTTAGTTCATGATGTTCTGTCACTATAGGAAGTCTCTCGGCTTAATAATCATATCAAGTGTAGTACAGTTTTAATATGTATTTAACTACCTGCCATAAAAGATGATGTAATGTTAAAACCTAAATGTGTTCATTTTTAAGATCTTGACGGTAATTTTCATTTTAATAAACAAACTCTAAAACCCTCATCAAAAACCTTATTTTTAAGCTGCAGCTCGCCAAATTGGAGAAGTGAAAGGTCAATACCAGCAAGCTGAAAGAATTTGGAGGAGCCGAAACCAAAAGCGGCAGCAATTCTCCTTAAAGCCATTCTCCCTAAAACACAGTAGCAATTCTCCTTAAAGCCACATTTTACACTACATTGGTAAACCAAATAACCCATCCACAGACAGATCCTCAACATAAAACACAGTAAGACCATGGCAAGCGACTTACCTCAAGATTATTCCATGCTGCTGAAGACCAAGGGGCAAAATTTGTAGGGTAGATGATCAGAAATTTGACTTCCTTCTCTCTGTGCAAGTGCGCTGGTAGACATGTAAGCAGAATGCAGAAACATTAAACTCCTTTAAAATCTGATTTATCACATAAAAGTCAGGTAAATATTGATTTGACAATTAGATGGGAAATTATATTTCCATTTGCAGTACTCTTTTCCAATTTGATAGCAGCTTTCTTTTTTTCATTTCTATTGCTTTATGTTTAAAATCTATATGGAAATATTTCATAATAAGGTAAATACTTAATTTCTTTAAGAAAAAAGTTCATATTTGTCTAAGTTTATTTTATTCTATTATTATAAATATTTAAAATAAAATTCAAAAAAGTTTAATTTTGTCTAAGTTTATTTCATTTCATTATTTAGCACTTATTATAATTGTTTAACCCAGCCACATGCATCTAGAATTTACAATACATCCATGCACAAACGCATACTCTGTAACATATTAAAATACATATAGTTTTCTATCTATGTAATCCTTAAATAAATTCAATCATTAGTAACATATTTAAAACTAAAAAATATTCAAGATGTTTTTAAAAAAGATATGGTTGACATTTTATATATATATTTTTCTAAGTAATCTTATCTACTGATAAAAAAATATGTAAAAATTACTACAAAAGTTTCTAAAATTTAGAAAATTAACTACCAGGGAACTTTCCTAAATTTACTATTGAATAGAAAAGTAAATTACTAAATTAATATAATTAAAATTACAAAATATTGAATATATATATATTTTTTGATGTCACACTTTTTAATAATAGAAATAAAATTATAAAAAGAATGAAAAACAATTGTTCTTTTTAAAAAAATTGAATTTATACACTTAAAATTAGAAAAATCAATAAAAAGGGAAATATCTTAAATTTACACCAAAAAAAATCAAAATAGAAGTGGAAATGTATTTTATATATTTTTTACCTTTTGAGCATCTATTTTGAATTTTTTTTTGTAAATTTAGGATATTTCTTTTTTATTGATTTTTACGTGGAGAGGTGTAACCTACAATGGCAACACAATGCCTATAGAGGTCAGCACAATCTTCACAAAAAAAGCATGTATTCAAGTGCAAGTACTTCCCTTTGTAGTATTCTAATAATTAGAGATTTGTAGAGTTGGAATACAACTTAAATGTATTTTTTTTAATTATTGTGTTTTAGTTTTGACTTTTATATTTTGTTTTTGATTGATTAATAGTGTTGGTTTTTTTATATTTTTTGGTTATGTAATGTAAACAATGTTAAATATTTGAAAATAAAATAAATTGGAATAAATGTTTATTGTTTGGTGTTATTTTTTTTTTAATAAATTAAAGTTGAATACATTTGAATATTTATATAATGAACCCATTTATTGAGAGAAGGAAGTAGTTTATAATAATTGTTAAATGAATTATGCATTAATTGTGTTAGACATAACTATGACTAGTAAAGTTGAAGTTGAGTTTATTCTTTAGGATAAATATTTTTTAAACATTAAATAATCAAATGATTTATCAGTAAAAAAAAATTCTTAGATTGGTGGGTGGAACGGCGGGCATCCCTCCATGGTGGCGGAGGGAGGTGGCATGAGTTGCCACGGTGGCAAATGGTTGGGGGTCTTTCGAGCCAATTCGGCATAAATGTTGGCAAGGTGGTGTTGGCTTGTCTTGTCGGCAAGTTGAGTGTACAGCGAAGGACAACTATGGCACTCGTATCTATGAAAGTTAATAATGGAAATGAGAGCTCCCTTCTTTGTGAAGACATCTTGCATGCAAGAAGGGGGTTCAATTTGTGGAGGTTGGCAGATTTTCGTGGTCTGAGTTTATTTATTGCAATCTTGGCTCTTATTGTGCATTAAGTTTTCTTTGCAAAGTGTGGCGTCTGTGTTTTTTTCTATCTCTATTGTTGGGTGTTTTCGGTGTGGGGTTGAGAATGATGAAGAGCTCTAAATTTATTATCGAGGCTTTGGTGGCAGGTCTTGCTTAGTTTGGGGCCGACACTCCTATCTCTTTGTGGTCGTCAGCGAGATAGGCCTCTTTCAGGGAGGTCATAGATCAAAGATTAAAATGGATTCTGTTGAATTATGATCTGTTGGTGCTAGCAGCCGTGAAAATGGTCTTGGGCTCCGATCATTTGGAGTGCAAGGAGTACAAAGCAAAAAGTTTGTTGGTTAAAATGTTCAAAGCGGACTTGGTTGAAGGTGTGGATGAGGTTCTTCATGTGGTGATCGAAGGCAGGGGATGTCTGAGGCCTTGTGAAGTGGAGAGGGTGAGCTTGGAGGACACGGTGAAGATTTTTCCTTTCCTCTTGGATTTGTAGGGATTGGGTTTGATGCGGCATCGATCAATTGTGGCAGTTGTTGTGGTTTTTCTAAAGAGGTTCTTTGGGCTAATGGCGGTTGACAATGTGGAGTGGAAAGCATAATTTGAAGATTTCGCAAAGTTGAACAAATTTGTGTAAGTTGGGTGGTGGCTCGTTTTTTGTTGGTTTGTTAGTGCTAAATGCTATTATAATGGTTTGGCTTTGTTAATTTTGGTTGGGCTCTTGGTGGTTCAATGAAGCATTTTGGTATGTTTTTGTAGTTTTTTGTGAACTGGTGGTTTAGTGGGTTTACAGTTCGCCTTCTTACCTACATGGCAAATGTTTGTATTTATGTTTTTATTATCAATAAAATACTAATCTTATGTATCAAAAAAAAATCTTAGATTGATTCTAGTTGATTTTGAATTTGATAGTGAAATTTTCGTATTATAGTTGAAGTTAAATAAACTATTAATATAATAAATATATTATATTCTAATTTAATATTATAATAATTTATAAATTATAATATATAAACTAAGTAAATAGGTAATGATTTGAGCTCCGTAGGTGAGCTTGTAACCTAAATGGGGCACATTCAAGAAGCGTAGACGAATCTCGTAGTGACTTGAAACTTACCAAAAAAAATTATAATATTAATATATTTAAAAATATTGTTATAATTATTAATATAGTGATTTACTATTATATTAATTAGATTAATAGTAATAATATAATAATATTAATATTATAATTAGCATAGTAGTCAATTATATTATATATAGTAAGATAGTTTATTAATATATATGAAAGGAGAACCTACAAAATAAAATAACCTATATTATATATTAATATAAATTAATATAATACTTACACAATATAGGTTAACTTATTTACCTAAAAAATAGAAATTTAATATATATAAATTATATATATATATATATATATATATATATATATATATATATATATATATATATATATATATATATATATATATATATATATATATATATATATATATATATATATATATATATATATATATATATATATATATATATATATATTGATGAAAAGAAGAAGGAGAACATATGATAATCAAATTATATCATAAAATATTAAAAACATAGATAAAGATATTAGTTTAATGGAAAGAATGATACCATTTTTTAAAAAAAAAATTATTTTAATAGTGTGAATCCAAATCTCTATAAAATAGTTAATTGATTTTTGTAAGATTTTATTTAATAAAAAAAATAACAATTACATACATAAAAAATCATTCTTAAAAAAATGTTAGAATAAGCAATATTTATTTATTTTAAAAAGATTTAATAAAATAATTTTATAAAGCAAAAAATGAATTTATTCTTTAAAAAATGTTTAATTTGCTTTATCTCTCAATAACACACATAAATTTTAACCAATCATATGCACAAAAATATTTGTTATAATTTGTAAAGTTAAATATTTTGCAAGTTGACTTTACAAAATTGAATTTTATTTTAATTTTTGATTAAATATTGTTTTTGATTGGTTGAAAACTAAATAATTAATAACTAGTTAACTAAAAAAATCCAAACTCATTACAATAGTACCATGCCTAAGGCAAGTACTAATAATAATAAGATATGTCTTGGCATAATTTATATAGATTATATTTAAGATATTATATTTACATTTGTAGGATAACCGCCCCCCCCCCTCGCTCCCCTTGCTTTTTTTCCATGTATATAATCATACAAAACAAAAATATAATTTACTTTCATAAATCACTTTAGCAAGCGTAAACATTTAGATTTAGTTCATCAAAAGCAAAGGTAGCTTATCTACATTATTTATTCTAATATTGCTTATTCAACATCTAGTGTAGTTCAAAACATTTATAATTTCAATCTTTCTAAGCATTCAAACACTTTTGAAAATCACATAAATTGATTCATTTGTATTGTTATTTTAGCATTTAGATTGATTTCAAACATTTATTATCAATGTTAAAAATCACAAAAATAACAAATCATATATTGAGACCTTTCCATCTAAATCAAGAGAGTCTCAAATGTAATTTTCAAACATCAACAATTATGCACAAAACTTAATATTCATATACAAATAAAAATCAATTGAAAATACACAAATCAAGGCTTCAAATTCATTGATTATGCTTGGAATATCACACCCCTGTGTCCATGACTAAGAGAAGATTGGGTTGAAATTATTTTGGCAAAATTGGCAATGAATTTACAAATCTCTATCAAAGTAGAAGCACAAACTTTATAATTAATCTAATAGGAAAAGTATTATTGTGAGCAAAGAAGTACAAGGGAGATAGACTAGGGTCGAATACAGTTTTGTAGCCCCAAAAATGTAGCCCAAAGTCGATGGACCCCACCAAAGGATTCTAGAGCCTATTATTTTGTTATTCATTGTTGGCACTAATGAACCTAGGCTATAGGATTAATCAAAAGCATAAAATGAAAGGGTCAATTACAACTTACATTACACTGACATATTGAGATGCCACCAAAAATTATATGAATATCTAGGGAGCATAATACATTAGAGAACAAACCCAATTGAGAATAGGATAATGAAATAAGGAAGTAGCTTGATACTACAACTAGGTTGATTAAATGATTAATTAAAAATAGTACTTGATTTGATATTCTTAAAACATATTATTTTGCAGTAACAAAACAAAACAAAGTAAGCATAGTACTTACCTCATCCATACAAAGCTTGATCCTAGCCTCTTGATTGCTTCATGTTGGCATCTCACACTACACTCACATTCTCGAGGAAAACCCCCAAAATTTTGACTATATCATCAACTCTTTATTTCATCCCTCTTAGGAGCTCTCAAAATTACTTTCCAAAAATCAAGGAATATTATATGCAAGACAAGGACACGAAATTCTCCTACATGCTAAGTTACAATTGTTAGTACAACATATCAAACATAACAACAACATGAACTTACTCATTTATCATTTATTTATATATTTTGATCATTGCGAATCATGACTAAGTAGTAAGTCATGCATAACCATTCTTATTTTTATAATTTTATATATGAGATCTATGCTTGGGTGTCACAATAGTGGTTTACAATTCCCCGAGAGGAATTTAGCTAAATCACATATTTTTAGAAAATATAATGATTTAAGCCTTAAAAAGTTCCATTTTAAGGATTCCAATTGAAGAGGGTTTGATCAAATCACCTAAGATCAAACCCCTTGGATAGAACCTCACTAGTTTTAAACCATACCTATAAATGCGTCTCCTTTACACCTATCAAAATGCTGATAAAAAATCACTTTTGATTTATCTTTGGGGATCAAATGAATTCATTTAAAATTTATTTCAAATGATTATGGTATTCCTCAGAACAAGCTATCCAATGAATATAATTTTAATATGTTTTGGTTTTGTTATGTATTTGTTTTTAAGTTTTATTAAACATAGGTTTTTCATCGAAAATGAATTTATTTGTTCTTCACATGTGGAAAAATAGAAGATTATCAAAAAAAAATTGAAAATATGAGTGCACCAGATATTGAAGTCCTTGATCCAACAAAAAATTAAATTAAATTTTGACATACACAAAAAAATTGCTATACCTGGCCATGTTCAATTGTGATTTGTTTGACTTTGAAACTTGATTAAGGAAAAAATATTCAATAAAAACTATCTAACCAAGTGGAAGCACTAGATATTAGAGTTACAAGTCTAAATTTGAAAAAATTAGAATTTTATCCTTCATGGAAAAAAAGTTATGCTATACGGTGAAGGCCACTTTTAAAAATGTTGTTTTCTAAAAAATCAATTTTCTGGGAGATGGAAAAAGAAGTGCAATTTGATTCCAAAAATTTTGAAAAACATTTTTAGAATCTACAAACAAAATTTGATGAGACTCTAGTTTTCACCATCTTTGAATTCCTCACGGTTTAGCGCTATAGGTGCTTGAATGTGAAGATTTAGTTAAAAATAATAATTTCAATGTCCAGCTTGGCCAAAATTGTAAACCACTATTATGGGATCACCCGCTTACTAGGTCCATTATCACTATGCAAGTAACATAGTACAAAATACACAATGAAATATATGAACTCTACGTCATAAGTACTTTGTTACCATTTAATAGAAATTATCTAGATCAATTTTAATGAAATGATCAAGTGGCCTCCCATCCTCCCCCCCTTGTATAAACTTCCTCCTGGAAGTCCTTAATGGAAGAGAGTAGACCCTCTTGTTTATTCCTAACAACAAGTCTAACAAAAGCATAGACCTACTTCAACACATCATTGTTGGCAAGAGACACTACACAAGTCATTTGGTGTTGTCATTGATGGAAACCCTAGTCAATGATTTGATCCACACGTCAGTATTTGTTCCTACCAGAAGTCAGATTGAAGCTAAGTGATTAACTATCAAGTTAGAACAGAGCATCCGACATAATTGTGATCATCAATTCATATGCAATTCTATGTTATCATTTTGAGTTGTGCATCTCAGAGAAGGCTTTTTGATGTATGATCTATGTTATCCCTAAATCTTAGAGCCTCATATCGATTGGTCTGCAAGTTAGAAGATCTGGTTGATTGATTTTTCATTTAACAGTGCAAGAAGGTCGACTAAGTGAATGTAGCATGTTGCAGATATTCGAGGAGTAATTATTTAAGGTATTTCATGTTCGAGGATGTTAGTTTGGGTCCTCACTATGTTATGGCCGACTTTGGTTGGTGTGCATTGAAAATAATTTGTGAATTGAGCCAATCGTTGGTAAATATTTTATGTTTTATTGAAGCTGACATGTGGTTGATTAAATCTTTAGTCACGGATATATATAAGCAATCATTTTTGTGTACAAATGTATGTATGAAGAGTGCAAATTGTATGTGTGAAGTGTGTTGATGTATGTTGTGAAAGTCATAAGGGTTATAGTGCGATTATGCATAGTTTCACTTGTGCATAAAAGGATTTGTGATGTGAATTAAAGCAGACATAGAAGAAGAGAAAAATAAGATAGAAGGTCAAGAATGTGACTAGTGAGCTTAACCAGAACTGTAATCAGGCATTAGCAGATGCTATTCTCTCAATTCAAATCTTATGGATGTAATCCAAATCTTTTGTAAGACTATGAGTCTTTTTTTTGTATTTGAGTAGTGAGCTCAAGGCAGTGTACCTGAATGCATGTGCATTCCCAATTTGTAAACACTTATATTTGAGTACTTAAATTGTGAATTGACCTCCACTGTGGGTTTTCCCCTAATAGGGTTTCCACGTAAAAATCCTTGTGTTATGGTGTTGTGGTTGATTGTTTTGTGTTGTTGCATCTTTCTTTTGGTTCAATGTTGTAAATAGTTTAAAGATCATATTAGTAAAGTTAAATTTTGTAGAACACTAATTCACCCCCCTTCTTAGTGTTCCATGATTCCAAAAATCGGTATCAGATCCTAGTTCCTCGGAAGAAGTTTAAAAGCTTGGGGAAGATCTGAGAAAGTGATTCAATGGATTCAAGTAGTCTTAAGAAAAAAAAATTGGTGGCCCTAGATGATCTTGATCAGTCCAAATCTGAAGTCTGGGAATTGTAGGCAAGTCTCATGAATGCTGAGAAATTCATTCAATCATTGAAAGACAAAATCAATGAGTCAACATAAAAGAGAAAGGAACTATCTGATCAGCTCAAGCAGAAAGAAAGTAGAAGCATGGAAGATGAACATCTAAATCAAGCCTTGAAGGAGAAGATAGAAGAATGTGAAAAGGTCACCAGAGAAAATGTAGTTCTAAAGCATGAGATGGAATCTATTATGATGAGTATGACCAAGGAGATTGAAGACAGGAAGAAGAATGAAGAGAATCTTACTCAGTCCTTGAAAGAAAAATCTAAGGAATGTAGTAGAATCAATGATAATTTCATTCAGTTGGCGCTTGATTTGCAACAATCCAGAAACAATGAAGAAGAGTTTAAAAGACAGATTGTTACCCTGAGAGATGAAATTGCTACTACAAATGAATACAAGGAGAAGTTCAAGGTTAGATCAGCCAAGCTTGATGAATTGATTAAGAGTCAGAAGATTGAAGGTAACAAGCGAGGTCTTGGATATGAGAAAGGAAAAATTCTCGGATCTAGACAAAGGAATTTCAGGAAAGAAAATCAGATGAACAAAGTTGGAAGGTATCCAATAAGACAACCTAATTCTCAAAGGTTCAATGGTTACTATTTTGTTTGCAATAAATTTGGTCATTTGGCTGCTCAATGTAGAAGTAGAATGAATCAAAGTGGTCCATCATTCTTCGGTCAGTGTTTCAATTGCAATAAGTATGGTCATAAGTCAGTTGAATGCAAAAATATGTCAAACAATTATTTCAATAGAGATGTCAAATGTTATACCTGCAATAGATTTGGTCATATTGCTAACCAGTACAGATCAAGAGAAAATCAATGGAATAACTAGTCTAGACAAAGAAATGTTGTGTGCTACAACTGTAACAAATCCATCACATTGCTAGATCTGTTGGAGTAGGAAAGGTTCGGTAAATCAAAGGAAAAACATGCACAAGGATGAAAAGGGAAAATGAAAAGTCACCACATATGAGATCAAAAAGAAAATGAAGAAGACATGGGCAAAGAAGAAGAATTTTGATACAGGAAATGGTTCTACACCAGAATCTAGTTCTGGTAATTCCTCCAGGAACTAGGTTATGACCTCTGGCCTAGGGGGAGTTCTCAAGAAAATATTTTAACCTCCTTATTGGTAGTTGGTACTAAAATATGATAGATAAAAATGATTACATTAGTAGTGTGCAGATGTTTTGGGATCCTTTGTGGAGGAGATTTGTGCAAATTTGAAGCCCCGTAGATGAATTTTCTTTCACAGTCTGTGAAAACAGGGTATCTAGAAGACTTAGGGAAAAATAATTTATTGCGATGAAAAGGTTAGGTGCATGAATGATAAAAATTCATTTCTATCCCTCATTTTTCACATTGCACTTTGAGAAGAAGAAGGTTGGATAGCTCTACAAGAAAAATTTGGAAAAATTCAAGTCTGAAGGTGATTCGATGATCAAATCCTAATCCGGTGAAAAGGTATTTATCTGGAAACTCGTGAAATTGAAAATTTCTAAAAATGGAAACTCCATTGGTGGCTGATATTAAGGGAAGGTGATGAGACCATAAATTGTCTCATATTTTATCAAAGAAAATCATCTATTTCTTCTTAATGCATTAATGTTAAAGTGGATTTGAGTGATGATTGAAAGTTCTTTAGCTTGTTTAAAGTAGAATATAAAGTAAATGTTTGATTTATTTTTATTTATTAAATGTGATCCAAATTTCCTCTAATATGTCTCCATGAAGTGTTTAAGATGATATAATGCAGATAAATGTGTTATTAAATAACTCATGGGAAGAAGAAGCTTCATAGACACTTGCAATGGAGAGCTCCAGACACTTGAAGCAGTTAACTCCTGAAAGCTTTAGAAGGCTTTGAAGAAGTAATGAGAAGATAGAGAAGACTCTCAACACACTCCTGAATTCATGAAAAATCATGGAGTATCAATCATTCCAAAATTAATGGGATGAGTATTTGTTTCATGTTGAGTTCAAAGATCTCTCACAGTTATTACATTTCTTGCTTCCTTCTTCCACCAAAGATAACTCAAGCTACCACATCAATCAAATGTTGTTGCATGATTATAGCATGTTATTAATGTTAATGATCAATGATTTTTTCAAGCAAAGTGAAGAATAATTCCTTCATTTACGTGGAGAACTGAAGACTTCATAAAAATCAGGCATTAAGAAATAGTAAAAAATGCAATCTCAGTAAAACAACAATATCTCCCTCGTTTCTCAATGAAATTAAAAAATTAAAAATGATATAGAAACTAGATTTTAAGATCTAAAAACTATTTTAAGAATTTGGTGTGATTTGTAGTAGGGAAGGAGTAGTATGCGTCAGAAAATGACAGACAAAATTGGAGTGATGGAAGACAATAACTTCAAATTTCTTAAAGTTTTATAAATAACCCCTCAAAAATAGGATCTTGGATCCACATTCTTAATGGATTGATATAGAATATGAATTCTATAAATACAATGTAATTTTTTAATCAAAAGGAGGGGATTAGAAAGGCTTGTTTCAGCCTGAGGGAATAGGATAGTTTTAGTTTCATTTCCAGCAATATATTTTCAACTTTCTACAGTAAATTTGAATTCAAGCAAAGCTTTTCATTTCCAGCAATTGTGAAGTAGTTTAGTCTTTTCAATTCATGCATTTTTTTCTTGGATTAGTTCCATTTCATTCAAATTTCCTTTCATGCAAATAGCATTTAAAAATAGTTCTCTTTCATGCAAATAGGATTTATTTCATGCAAGTAGAATAGACTGTAGAATTGACTGTCAAGCAAGTTTTCTACTTTCTCTCTTGCATATAGCCATGGACATCGCCTTGGATTGATAAATTAAATGATAAGGATTACAATGACCCCATCAAAAGGCCCCATCCGAAATTCAAATGAAACCCATTCAAATCCATCGAAATAAAACCATTATGTGCATTTTCGTATGTTTCGTATGGTGTTTTGCATATCAAAGATATTAGGGCATACATTCATGTGAATGTTGAAGAATTAGGAAGCTACCGGTTACTAAATTTGTATTCCAATCACATTATGGGAGAGGATTTATGTGTGAGACCTGAATTTAAAACTTTGGAGGAGAATAAGTTCACTCAGGTTGAGAAATTTCCTGTGTTTGAAGAAAATGAATGGGTTCAATATATATTGAGTCAAGTGCATGTTGAGTTTATGTGGTTAAGTCATCCTTTCAAGATTACAAAGGAAGTTGTAAGGATAGTTAATGGTTTGAACTCATCTGATGGGTTGCCCACATTGAAACTGTGAAGAATCAAACAGTTACAGATGCAACCTATTCAGTGTTCGACAAAAGAGCAATGACAATTGATGATATCATTGAAGTATATGTGAGATCTACTTCTATGGTCATTGGGTATAAAATCTATCACTCCATCTAGTGTAATTTTGTATTTGGAACAACAATCTATGCAGCATATCAGATGGTCAAAGAAAATGTAGAATATGACCTATGTGAGTTACTCTGGAGCCAGTTAATTGAGAACCTTGGCAAAATCAAGAAGGATAAGAAGAATTCCTTCAAATATGGTAATTTTTTGTTGTGTTTGTTCTTCTATTTCATGAATGAAGTTCCAGGAATTGGAAAAGTGCATTGGAAAAATGATAAATCAAAAGCCATTCATATTAGAGACATCTTGTATGGGATTGGTGATAGCAAAGCTAGAAAAATTGCTATTTGGGGTTATTTCAAGAATTTTTAGAATGAAATGCAAGCTAGGGAAAGGATTCCCACATCTATTGTGGAAAAGTACAAGGACACAATTTCCTTCATGGTTGATATTGATCAATGCTTAATGGAAGTTGTAGAACCTAGGACAGTGTGGATAATGCCTATGGGTTATGAGGTTGATGAAAACATTTTGGAGCTATATGCTCAACACCTATTGAGTAAACCTCTTGATCCAACAAAAGAGAGGTTTGGTACCTTTGAAGAAAAGAATATGTAGGTGCATGCAGAATTGAAGAAGCCTATAATAGTATGAAGAGTGAGAAAAGAAGTGGAAACTTTTGCATAAAGCATTGGCATATCAATTGAAGCCTTGAGGGAAGCCAGGAAGAAAAGAGAACAAGCTGAAGCAGGCAAGTCATCTAAAACTGAATCTGCTAGTCTAATAACATCCTCTGCCAGATGTAGATCTACAAGGATCTCTACACTCTCATCTTCATCTTGCAAAGAATTCAAGCCCTGTGAAAGCTCAAGCCATGACATTCGGGAGAGATGGAAAGAGGAAGAAGGATAAAAGCAGAAGATGAAGAAATTGAATCTAATGAAGAGGTAAGAGAAATTAAGGAAAAGGGCACAAAAGCATCTAAAGTCACAAAGGACAAGCCCTCCAATGAAGAGAAAGCAAAGAAAAAGATTAAAACTGACAAATTAGGTATGTCGAAGAAGAAGTTGAAAAAGCATTGATTAAGGATGGCAATCTTAGGCCACTTTGAGGATGGTATGACACTTTTGATAGTGTCAGTCAAAGAATTCTTGAGGAAGCCACAATAAAGTATTTGAATAATTTCAATATGACTCTCATTGAAATAATGTCTAAGTTACCTAAAGGTCTATATGAAGTTTTGGAAATGAGAAGAGTGAATGCAAGAAATTAAGAAGAGAAAATGAGAGAATGGATACTTATTGATCTATGTATGGTGATGTCAATGGAAGAGATGAAGAAGATTCTAAGTGATGCAAAAAGTGATTTTAAGAGTAAGACAAGGGTGAATAAGTTGATGATTGGGAAAACTGAAGAGGTTGCAAAAGACATTGAGAAAATCCTTAAGGAAATTATGTTAAAGAACAGGTATAATGTTGTTTCTAAAGAAGTTCATGTTGAAAATGTTCCATCTGGTCTGGAAGCTGAAGAAGGAAAAAAGAATACAATTGAGGATACTCTGAATCCTCGGGATGTGCAAGACACTAAAAATCCTATGGAGACTAAAGCTCCTAAAGTTGTGTTGGTTGAAGAAGTGGAGATTCCTAAAGTAAATGAAGAATCAATGATTGAAGAGAAGAAGGTTGAAGAAAATGAGATTCATGTGGAAGCAAGAGACACTGCTAAGGCAGTAAAGGAGTTTTTGGAGGAGCAATAGGAGGAATTTGATCCTGAATTGATTAAAGGTCCTATCAACTTGGCCACTCTATCTCCCATTGAAAAATTGAAGGTAGCATCATTTGCTCAAGCCAAGGCAAGGGAGGAGATATTGAAATCTCATATTGAAGATAGTGAGTTGTTAAGCCTTGCATCTGGTATTCTGGAAAAGATAATTCCTACATATGTTAAGGATTCATTTGATCCTCCATCCGATCAGCTGAAAAAACTTGTCAATTTTTTAAGTACTCACTTTGAGTCACTTGAGAAGTCAACTATGGATAAGGTACAAAAATAATTTGATACTAATAGGTTCAATAGATTGAAGGGGATGATTGCTAATGATAAATATTTGTTAGCTACGTGTGTAAAGAATATTCAAGGTGCTTTATCTGAAGGTTGAAATATTTACAAGTCATGTTTATCATTGTCTAAGTTCACCGAGGACACTGAAAAGAAAATGAAGGAATATGAGAAACAATTAGCAGATATCTCTCAATAATTTGATCCTCTAACCATTTATGTTGGAAAGAAATAAGGTCAAGTCATATCCCTACTTGACAAAGTCAAGAATTTGAAGCATGAAGAAGGTAGAATTGTTGAAAGAGTATGTGAGCTTAGAGGATTGATTGGTCCTAAGATGGAGACAATGTTAGTGCATTGAAGGAAGCACAAGATGTTATGGTTGTCACTAATCCAATAAACCTTGAGTCAAAAGAGATGCAATCTTACTTATTCTGTGGTCACATGACTATTTTGGAGAATCTCAAAAGGAGTTGGGACACAAGCTTAAGCCTATTGAAGAACAATTTTGCAAATATATTCAAATTTTTGTAAGTTGTAGAAGCATGTTTGCACATAGCAATTTTGTTTGATTTTTGGTATGCGGATTCCTATCTTTTCCATTGATGTCAAAGGGGGCATGTGGGACAATGAAAAATGCCTTATTCATCTCACATGGAGTTATGTTTTGAAGTTTTGAAGGTTGGCAGTGTATTCATGTTGGTACTCATCCAACACTTAGTCATTTTTCACTAAGTGTTGCACAAGTCATCTAGTGTTTTCATTGATAGTAACCCTAGTTAGTCATTTGATCCACACACCAATATTTTTTCCTACCGAAAGTCAGATTGAAGCTAAATGATTAAATATCAAGTTAGAACAGAGCATCTAACACAATTGTGATCAGCGATTCATATGCAATTCTCTGTTATCATTTTGAGTTGTACATCTTAGGGAAGTTTTTTTGATGTATGATCTATGTTATCCTTGAATCTTAGAGCCTCATATCGATTGGTGTGCAAGTTAGAAGATCCGGTTGATTGATTTTATGTTTAATAGTGCAAGAAGGCCGACTAAGTGAATGTAGCGTGTTGTGGATATTCGAGGAGTAATTATTTAAGGTATTTCATATTTGGGGATGTTAGTTTGGGTCCTCACTATGTTATGGCTGACTTTGGTTGGTGCGCATTGAAAATAATTTATGGATTGAGCCGACCGTTGGTAAATATTTTATGTTTTATTGAAGCTGACATGTGGTTGATTAAATCTTTAGTCGCAGATATATATATAAGCGATCATTTTTGTGTGCAAATGTATGTATGAAGAGTGCAAAATGTATGTGCGAAGTGTGTTGATGTATGTTATGAAAGTCAGAAGGGTTATAGTGTGATTATGCATAGTTTCACTTGTACATACAAGGATTTGTGGTGTGAATTAAAGAAAACAGAGCAAAAGAGCATAATCAAATAGAAGGTCAAGAATGTGACTGATGAGCTTAACTAGAACTATAATCAGGAATTAGCAAGTGCTATTCTCTCAATTGAAATCTTTTGTAAGATTGTGAGTCTTATTTTTGTATCTGAGCAGTGAGCTCTAGGAGTGTGCCTAAATGCATGTGCATTCCCATTTTGTAAACTCTTATATTTGAGTACTCAAATTGTGGATTGACCTCCACTTTGGTTTTTCCCCTAACATGGTTTCCACGTAAAAATCCTTGTGTTATGGTGTTGTAGTTGATTTCTTTGTGTTGTTGCATCTTTCTTTTGGTTCAATGTTGTAAGTGGTTTAAAGATCAAATTAGTAAAGTTAAATTTTGCAGAACACTGATTCACCCCCCCTCTCAGTGTTCCTTGATTCAAACAATCATATAGTAATACAAAAAGAGTCTTGAGGAATTATTCTCAAGTTATATCAATGGATGGTAGAACATATATTTTGCTTCTATAATTATAACCAATCACAAATTAATCAACACCACTAGCTGTAAAAAAGTGTCTCAATTGAGCTTTATCCTTCACAAAATTTGTAGGTCACATCATGAAATCAATATATCATACTCATAATTCTTAAGAATTCATTTGATTTTCTTCTTTAACTAGTATTCTCTTACTCTCTTTTTTTGTACAACCAAAGAAACATATAACCAACACGTACCTAGGCACATAAATGACTCACAACACAAGGCTCACAAAAAGGGATGAGGATACCTAGTGCCAAAATACTCCTTTGAGAATCCATATCACATAAATAATCACCATCAGGTCCTCCCCAAGGAACCTCTGCATAGAAATGTTAGATAGATCAATGGGAAATGGATAATAACCATCCTATACCAGTCTCATTTACCCCCTCACAATAGATCCTTAGGTCATCTACTCCCCCCATACAAATTTTCAATGACTCTACATGAGTATGACAGTCTAACATATTTCACATTACTACACACATGCCAACAACATAAAATCGATGAAGCCTCAAAACAAGAGATTGAAATTTCAAATAAAACAACAATTCAAAATTTACAATGAAAGATAAAATTCTCAATGGTGGCCACCAATCAGCAAGTCAAAATTTGGAAGAAAAGCTCTCAAAAACTAGTCCTTGAGGAAAGAGGACACTTTTTCAATGTATTTAATAAAAAACCTAAAGAATTTAAAAAAAAATGGCTACTTCAATTAAATAAAATCATATTAACAATCACAACTAGGAGTCCAAAATCACATAAATTTTCACAATAAGATCACTTCGTGACTTTAATCAAGTCACCTAAGGGGGAGGAGGGGATAAAGTGGTCTCAAACCACATAAAGATCATCAATAAATCATAATATAATGGCAAGGTGTCTCAAACAACCAAATACAATCATATAATAATAAACTTGTCTCATGTCCCACACAACTCAAGAGAATCATATAACAACTAGGTTATCAATGGTAACAACTGTAACAACTAGGATTCATCATGTTCAAATTTCATCCATCCTCAAAACCTTTGGATTCATCATTTAAAAGTGTGTTTGCCTTAGGATTCTCATGCATGTAACTTCAATCTTCATCTCTCTCTAAATCTAATTCTATGGGATATTTTCATTGTATATAAGTTAAATTTTGTGTATACAATTATCAACACATGTTAAAAAGCCTGCATTTTATAGCTAAAGATGCCTACTTAGCAAGCAAGAATTTTTTTTTGGTTATTTTTTCTGCACTTGAAGAATTATACTTTATTTATTTTCCAACAATGTATTTTCAACTTTCTACAGTAAATTTGAATTCAAGCAAAGCTTTTCATTTCCAAAAATTGTGAAGTAGTTTAGTCTTTTCAGTTCATGTAATTGTTTCTTGGATTAGTTCCATTTCATTCAAATTTCCTTTCATGCAAATAGGATTTAAGATTAGTTCTCTTTCATGCAACTTTACTTTCATTCAAATAGGATTTATTTCATGCAAGTAGAATAGACTATAGAATTGACTGTCAAGCAAGTTTTCTACTTTCTCTCTTGCATACAACCATGGACACTGCCTTGGATTGATAAATTAAATGATGAGGATTACAATGACCCCATCAAAAGGACCCATCCGAAATTCAAATGCAACCCATTCAAATCCATCAAAATAAAACCATTAGGTGCATTTTCATATGTTTCATATGGCATTTTGCATATCAAAGATATTAGGGCATACATTCATGTGAATGTTGAAGAATTAGGAAGTTCTGAGTTACTAAATTTTTCTTCCAATCACATTATGGGAGAGGATTTATGTGTGAAACCTGAATTTAAAACTTTGGAGGAGAATAAGTTCACTCAGATTGTGAAATTTCTTGTGTTTGAAGAAAATGAATGGGTTTGATATATATTGAGTCAAGTGCATGCTAAGTTTATGTGGTTAAGTCAGCCTTTCAAGATTACAAAGGAAGTTGTAAGGATAGTTAATGGTTTGAATTCATCTGATGGGTTGCCCACATTGAAACTGTGAAGAATCAAATAGTTATAGATGCAACCAATTTAGTGTTCGACAAAAGAGCAATGACAATTGATGATATCATTGAAGTAGATGTGAGATTTCCTTTTATGGTCATTGGGTGTAAAATCTATCACTCCAACTGGGGTAATTTTTTATTGGCACAACAATCTATGTAGCATATCAAATGGTCAAAGAAAATGCAGAATATGACCTATGTGAGTTACTCCGGAGCTAGTTAATTGAGAATCTTGGAAAAATCAAGAAGGATAAGAAGAATTCCTTCAAATATGGTAATTTTTGTTGTGTTTGTTCTTCTATTTCATGAATGAAGTTCTAGGAGTTGGAAAAGTGTATTGGAAAAATGATAAACTGGTAGCCATTCAAATTAGAGACATCTTGTATGGAATTGGTGATAGCAAAGCTAGAAAATTGCTATTTGGGGTTACTCGGTTGAAGCCTTGAGGGAAGCAAGGAAGAAAAGAGAACAAGTTGAAGTAGGAGAGTCAGCTAAAAATGAATCTGCTAGTCCAACAACGTCCTCTACCAGATCTAGATCTACAAGGAGCTCTACACTCTCATCTGGTCTTGCGAAGAAGTCAAGCCCTGTGAAAGGCTCAAGCCATGACATCCGAGAGAGCTGGAAAGAGGAAGAAGGATAAAGAACAAGAGTATATGTTGTTGTTTGAGAAGATAAAGAAATCGAATCTAATGAGCAGTGCAAGATAAATTAAGGAAAATGGAACAAAAGCATCTAAAGTCACAAAGGAAAAAGCCCTCCAATGAAGAGAAAGCAAAGAAATAGATGAAAACTGACAAATCAGGTATGTCAGTAGAAGAAGTTGAAAAAGCTTGGATTAAGGATGAAAATCTTAGGCCACTTTGCGGATGGTATGACACTTTTGATAGTGCCAGGCAAAGAATTCTTAAGGAAGCCACAATAAAGTATTTGAATAATTTCAATATGACTCTCATTGAAATAATGTATGAGTTACCTAAAGGTCTATATGAAGTTTTGGAAATGAGAAGAGTGAATGCAAGAAATGAAGAAGAGCAAATGAGAGAATGGATACTTACTGATCTGTGTTCGGTGATGTCAATGGAAGAGATGAAGAAGATTCTAAGTGATGAAAAAAGGAATTTTAAGAGTAAAACAAGGGTGAATAAGCTGATGATTGGGAAAACTGAAGAGGTTGCAAAAGGCACTAAGAAAATCCTTAAGGAAATTCTATTAAAGAACAGGTATAATGTTGTTACTAAAGAAGTTCATGTTGAAAATGTTCCATCTGGTCTGGAAGCCGAAGAAGGAAAAAATAATACAATTGAGGATACTCTGAATCCTTCGGATGTACAAGAAACTAAAAATCCTATGGAGACTGAAGCTCCTAAAGTTGTGTTGGTTGAAGAAGTGGAGATTCCTAAAGCAAAGGAAGAATCAATGACTGAAGAGAAGAAGGTTGAAGAAAAGGAGATTCATGTGGAAGAAAGAGACACTGCTAAGGTAGTAAAGGAGTTTTTGGAGGAGCAACAAGAGGAATTTGATCCTAAATTGATTAAAGGTCCTATCAACTTGGCCACTCTATCTCCCATTGAAAAATTGAAGGTAGCATCATTTGCTCAAGCCAAGGCAAGGGAGGAGATATTGAAATCTCATATTGAAGATAGTGAGTTGTTAAGCCTTGCATCTAGTATTCTGGAAAAGATAATGCCTACATATGTTAAGGATTCATCTGATCCTCCATCCGGTCAGCTGAAAAAACTTGTCAATTTTGTAAGTACTCACTTTAAGTCACTTGAGAAGTCAACTATGGATAAGGTACAAAAATAATTTGATACTAATAGGTTTGATAGATTGAAGGGGATGATTGCTAATGATAAATATTTGTTAGCTATGTGTGTAAAGAATATTCAAGGTTCTTTATCTGAAGGTGGAAATATTTAAAATTCATGTTTATCATTGTCTAAGTTCATCAAGGACACTGAAAAGAAAATGAAGGAATATGAGAAATAGTTAGCAAATATCTCTCAAGAATTTGATCCTCTAACCATTTATGTTGGAAAGCAAGAAGGTCAAGTCATATCCCTGCTTGACAAAGTAAAAAAATTGAAGCATGAAGAAGGTAGATTTGTTGAAAGAGTATGTGGGCCTAGAGGATTGATTGGTCCTAAGATGGAGACAATGCTTAGTGCATTGAAGGAAGCACAAAATGTTATGGTTGTCAGTGATCCAGTAAACCTTGAGTCAAAAGAGATGCAATCTTACTTATTATGTGGTCACGTGACTATTTTGGAGAGTCTCACAAGGAATTGGGACACAAGCTTAAGCATGTTGAAGAACAATTTTGCAGATATATTTAACATTTTGTAAGTTGTAGAAGCATGTTTGCACATAGAAATTTTGTTTGATTTTTGGTATGTGGATTCCTTTCTTTGCCATTGATGTCAAAGCGAGCATGTGGGACAATGAAAAATGCCTTATTCATCTCACAGAGAGTTATGTTTTGAAGTTTTGAAGGTTGGTAGTGTATTCATGTTGGTACTCATCTGACACTTAGTCATTTTTCACTAAGTGTTGCCATCAATGCCAAAGAGGGAGATTGTTGGCAATAGGCATTGCACAAGTCATCTGGTGTTGTCATTGATGGAAACCCTAGTTAGTGATTTGATCCACACACTAGTATTTGTTCCTACCGAATGTCAGATTGAAGCTAAGTGATTAACTATCAAGATAGAATAGAGCATCTGACACAATTGTGATCATCGATTCATATGCAATTATCTGTTATCATTTTGAGTTTTGCATATTAGGGAATGTTTTTCAATGTATGATCTATGTTATCCTTGAATCTTAGAGCCTCGTATCGATTGGTGTGCAAGTTAGAAGATCTGGTTGATTGATTTTATGTTTAACAGTGCAAGAAGGTTGACTAAGTGAATGTAACATGTTCTAGATATTTGAGGAGTAATTATTTAAGGTATTTCATGTTTGGGGATGTTAGTTTGGGTCCTCACTATGTTATGGATAACTTTGGTTGGTGCGTATTGAAAATAATTTGTGGATTGAGCCGACCGTTGGTAAATATTTTATGTTTTATTAAAGCCGACATGTGGTTGATTAAATCTTTAGTCTTGGATATATATAACTGATCATTTTTGTGTGCAAATGTATGTATGAAGAGTGAAAATTGTATGTGCGAAGTGTGTTGATGTATGTTATGAAAGTCAAAAGGGTTATAGTGTGATTATGCATAGTTCCACTTGTGCATACAAGGATTTGTGATGTGAATTAAAGAAAATAGAGCATAATAGAAAAATCAAACAGAAGGTGAAGAATGCGACTGATGAGCTTAACCGAAACTATAATCAGGCATTAGCAGATGTTATTCTCTTAGTTCAAATCTTTTGTAAGACTGTGAGTCTTCTTTTTGTAGCTGAGCAGTGAGCTCTAGGCAGTGTGCCTGAATGCATGTGCATTCCCATTTTGTAAACACTTATATTTGAGTACTCAAATTGTGGATTGACCTCCACTTTGGTTTTTCCCCTAACATGGTTTCCACATAAAAATCCTTGTGCTATGGTGTTGTAGTTGATGGCTTTGTGTTGTTGCATCTTTCTTTTGGTTCAATGTTGTAAGTGGTTTAAAGATTAGATTAGTAAAGTTAAATTTTGTAGAACAATGATTCACCCCCCTCTCAGTGTTCCTTGATTCAAACAATCATATAGTAATACAAAAAGAGTCTTGAGCACTTATTCTCAAGTTATATCAATGGATGGTAGAACATATATTTTCCTTCTATAATCATAACCAATCACAAATTAATCAACACCACTAGCTCTAAAAAGTGTCTCAATTGAGCTTTATCCTTCACAAAAATTTGTAGGTGACATCATGAAATCAATATATTATACTCATAATTCTTAAGAATTCATTTGATTTTCTTCTTTACCTAGTATTCTCTTACTCTCTTTTTTGTACAACCAAAGAAACATATAACCAAAACATACCTACGAACAAAACTGACTCACAACACAAGGCTCACAAAAAGGGATGAGGATACCTAGTGCAAAAATACTCTATTTAGAATCCATATCACATAAATAATCACCATCAGGTCCTCCCTGAGGAACCTCTGCATAGAAATGTCAGATAGATAAATGGTAACTGGATAATAACTATCCCATACCGATCTCATTTACCCCCTCACAATAGATCCTTAGGCCATCTACTCCCCCCATAAAACTTTTCAATGACTCCACGAGTATGACAGTCTAGCATATTCCACATTACTACACACATGCCAACAACAACATAAAATCGGTGAAGCCTCAAAAACAAGAGATTCAAATTTCAAATAAAACAACAATTTAAAATTTACAACGAAAGATAAAATTCTCAACGGTGGCCACCAATCAACAAGTCAAGATTTGGAAGAAAAGCTCTCAAAAACTAGTACTTGAGGCAAGAGGACACTTTTTCAATGCATTTAATAAAAAAATTAAAGAATTTCAAAAATTTTGGCTACTTCAATTAAATAAAATCATATTAATAATCACAACTAGGAGTCCAAAATCACATAAATTTTCACAATAAGATCACTTCATGACTTTAATCAAGTCACCTAAGGGGGAGGAGGGGATAAAGTGGTCTCAAACCACATAAAGATCATCAATAAATCATAATATAATGGCAAGGTGTCTCAAACAACCAAAGACAATCATATAATAATAAACTCATCTCATGTCCCACACAACTCAAGACAATCATATAAAAACTAGGTTATCAATGGTAAATGTATTGTAGAACAAGGGCATAGTTAGGTCCATCCTCAACCCTTTTGGTTTATAATGATAGATGGTAGTAAGAGATACAAATGAATGTTAAATAGGTAATGGTATCACATATGAATCGCTAGTGGATCCATAAAGAGGGAGAGATGGGGGAAGACATTCTCCAAATGACAATGAGGGTCATATAATAACTCTCCTCACCCCCAGATAGATAAGGGCCCCATAAAAAGAAAAAGAGAGAAAAATATATCAATTCTTTGGACAATAGTGTCTCTCCCACTGTTGCTTGAGATGATGTTGAATGTAATCTAGTAGACATAATAAAATATTATATGGGTGCATAGTCTCATAGACATTTTTGAGATGTGAGTAATCGATATCAACTATTCTAACATATGCCCACTGCTTACCAACTTAGACTAAGAACAACAGTAGGTGGATTGTTTGGGAATGCATAGGTTGAAGACAGATCGAAGACCCCATCAAAAAAGCTTATTGGATTCCAATATTGAAGGGATCAAAATAGAGTTCAACCCTTGAAGTATACCCCTTATGTCATAAATTCTCGTCAGCAAGCTCATCATCCTATGGTGAGCCACTATAGCACATTCAATTCAGTCAAAATTAATAAAAAATTAAGCTATTTTGTTTGATTATTCCATGACTATTTTTTATTGTGCTTGCAACACATAGGTGATGGGACTCCAATAAGCACTCTAGAATCTTAGTGGACACCAATATAGTCTCCAATTATAGGTGGACCACAAGTGAGAGTCCATGTTTGACAACTTTTCTCCCAAGTTCTTAATGATTTTCTTTTATTTTGGTTTATGGGATAAACTAATGGTTATTTACATGACATGATTTTCTACCTAGATGTTAAGAAAGAGTAGTAGCTTTGTATTAGATGAGGGTATGACATTATGAGGCCCTATAAGGAGCACCTAAAAAAAGACCAATAATTTTAATCAATTTTGTTCAACCAATAAACAATTAAATTCTTTGTCGTTACATGCAAATAAATCTAGAAAAAATACGCTAGTTGCGGTTGTTAAGAAACTAGTGGAAATGGAGAAATAGAGTATTCCATTGGCATTTGAATTGCTTACGCTACAAAAATCTAGGGAAACAACTCATAAAATTTTAGAGCATTTGGAGAGGGATGAACCATTTCCTAAAGAGATGTCTCTGCAAGCACAACTGGCAATTGCAAGGGCTGAGTCTCCTTGCTCAAACATGAATGATGATGTTGTTGTAGTTGAGGCTGTGTCCACTTTTTCCCTTCAAATTTCATCTCCATCCTCAGAACCTTTGGCTTCATCATTTAAAAGTGTGTTTGCCTTAGGATTCTCATGCATGTAACTTCAATCTTCATCTCTCTCTAAATCTAATTCTATGGGATATTTTCATTGTATATAAGTTAAATTTTGTGTATACAATTATCAACACATGTTAAAAAGCTTGGATTTTATAGCTAGAGATGCTTACTTAGCAAGCAAGAACTTTTTTTTTGGTTATTTTTCTACATTTGAAGAATTATACTTTATTTATTTTCCAGTAATTGATTCCTCTTTGTTTAGTAGAAAAATTGACCTTTGGATTAAGTTCAAATGGCCTCCTCTCTACATCAATTGTTTCAACATATACCTTAGGTATCCCAATAGTTGGTGGGCCTATTTAAATCAAAAGGAGACTCAACCTTTGCAATTGTCAGTTGTGCTTTCAGAGACATCTCTTTAGGAAATGGTTCATCCCTTTCCAAATGCTCTAAAATTTTACGAGTTGTTTGCCTAGATTGTCAATGTGGCAAGCTAGATGTGGACAAGCTGGATTAAGAAATGGCCTCCTAATGTATAGGTGGTCAAGGCATATTGGAATTTGAAAATGTACTTAAAGCCAACAATTTATCTCTTCTTGGTCTAACTAATACTATTGAAAGTACCTCAATGACTACAATTAGGGTATTAACTTCAAAAGGATTTCAAATCAGTGTACCTAAGTATGTTGGGTTGATAATTGGCTATGTTAATGTTACAACTAATGCATTTGAACATTTTCTAACCATTTTTCGACTCACGTGTAACATGAATCTGATGGTGAGTTATATTGTTTCATTATAGTTTTTTATGAATGAATCTTTATTATTTTTCATAAATTAAAAGAATTATAGTATTTATATAATTATACAAAAGATGGATGATAGAAAGTATATTTATGAGAATCAAATTATTAGAAAAGGATAAAAAAACTCTAAAAGAAACAAAACCAAAATATAAGGAAACAATAAAACTAAAAAACAACAATCACAAACCATTAAAAAGAGATCAAAGTAATCTCATCTTTACAATCCTACCAACTCTTGTCTTTTATACTATACACCTCAATATGACATGAACATAATCATTATATATTTAGATTTGAATTTTTCCTCGTTTACCATGTGTAAGTTCTTGGAAAACAATGAAAATTTATTGAAAGCTTTTCAAGTTTTGTACCATCATGAATTTTTATAATTTAAAATTTGAGTGCATAAATAAGCCCAAATAGTACAGTATAGTATTTAAAACTACGAATTGGTGTACGAAACTTCCTTATAGAAACTAGGTAATTCTTATTATTTTACTTTTCAACATGAATCAATTTAACTTTGCATGAATGTCAATTTTGAGTATTTCTTTCTTTTATTGGTTGTTATGTATTTTTTGGATAGGTTGGTATATATTTTACTTTCACTTATCTATCGTAGTTCATATTCATTGTAAATTTCTTTGTTCAATATTAAAAAAAATGAGATGACCAAATGAACAAATCAAAGCGACATGAGCTTTGAAAAAAATGTTTAAAGTATCTTAAAACAATTACAAAGAAGGAAAAAAAAATAAATTCAAACATAAATCAAACTAAATATAGATAATTAACATAAAAATTTAAAAATTATGAAAAAAATGAAAAGAACAAATTCCTCATAATTACAAAAATCATTGTTAATGAGTTTCAAGTAGCTAAAATTACTCATATACAACTAACCTCAACTCACCACAAAATAAAGAATATTGAATAAATAACTGTAGAGAAGGGGTATTCGTAGCTCACAAGTTCTCTTCATTTAGAGAGTCTCATGGAGCGAACTGCCCTAAACTACCTCAAGGAACAACACGATAGTTTCAGAATCAGAAAGAGTAGGTCATAGAGATTTTTTGAACAAACTGATGAGCTCTTGACCAAAGGATAGTAGCACAGAATAAGGAAGACAGCGCGGTGTGCTGGAATCCTAGAGCCATACTGGTGTCTCATACGGACTAGAAAGTGAGAATTTCACATAAAATGGAAAAGTGGCTATGGGTGATCCCACAATATTGGTTTACAATTTTTGGCCAAACTAGACACTGAACTGATTTTTTCTAACTAAATCTTCACTTCTGGGCACCTATTGTGGCTAAAACATGAAGAATTTGAAGATGATGCAAACTAGTGATTTGTGACATTTTGTCTGTAGATTCTAAATATATTTTTTTCAAAATTTTTGGAATCAATTGCACTTCTTTTTCCATCTCCTTTGAAAACTAGTTTTTTTTAGTCAACACAATTTTTAAGGAGTGATGCTCACCGTATACAACATAATTTTTTTCCATGAAGGATAAAATTCTATTTTTTCTTAATTTAGATTTGTAACTATGATATCTAGTTCTTTCATTTGGTTTCATAGTGTTTTATTAAATTTTTTTCCTTAATCAAGTTTGAAGTCAAACCAATTACAATTCAAACATAGGTGGACTGTATACAACATAACTTGTTTTTGTGTATCGAAATTCAATTTTTTTGTTGGATCAAGGACTTCAATATGTATTGCATTGATATTTTTCAATTTTTTTTTTGATAATATACTATTTTCCAATGTGTAGAACACAGAGCTTGATTTTTAGGTGAAAAATACATTCACAAGAAATAAAAAATAAATATAATAATAAAATTAAATTTATTTAAAATTATACTTTTTGGGAATCTTATAATAAGGACTACATACTTACAAAAAATAAATTTTAAATGAATTCATTTGATCCCCCAAAAGGTAAATCAAAAGTGGTTTTTATCAACATTTTGATAGGTGTAAAGGAGATTCCATTATAGGTATGGTTTAAAACTAGTGGGGTTCTATCCAAGGGGGTTTGATCTAAGGTGGTTCAATTGAAACCTCTTCAATTGGAATCCTTTAAATGGAAATTTTCAAGGCTTAAATCATTATATTTTCTAAAAATATGTGATTTCAACAAAAATTAGGATATCCTGGAAATTGTAAAACAGTATTGTGGCATCACCCCTACTAGCAATCTGATTCCTAGAAACTCCAAAGGATAGGAAAATAATAGAATGTGATAGAACTGAAATGAAGTAAAGTACAAATGATAAAGAGAATAAGAGATAGAAAGGAAATGCTTACAACCACGTAAGTGATGAAGCCTCCAGCACGTGAATGTCTTCAATACCTGTTGCGTAAGATCTAGAGAAAGTGTTGGGGTTGTATAGGGGTTTGCCTCAACCAAACCCCTATTTTGGTGTTCCCACCTCCACAAACAACCAAATAGATAGAGAGAGTGAGAAGTAAGAAAATGCAATGTGATAAAAGCAATCTCCGCTCGAGTAGGAGAACCCGTGTCACAAAATAAGAGTGATAAAAGCAATCCCCACTCGAGGAGGAGAATCTGTATCACAAAGTAAGGATGCAATGGTTAGGGGATGTGATTAATCTTGAGATGCTCAAAGGTGCAAGGCACAAGGTTGATATCACATGAAAGGCTTAGAAATCCAAGGAGGAATACAAAGAGAGTTGCAAGAACTAGAAGTGTTGTAGAGGGTGTTGTAATGGCTTGAGAATGTTGTTGTAACAAGATGTATGAAGTTGTGAAAACAAAATAACAAGAGAAAATTCTAGAGCCAAGGATGGAAAGAAGCTAGAGTGAAGCCAAAAGTGAAAATGAATTGAAAATATGACATTTAAGGGGAAAAGAGAAGCAAAAAGAATCTTCCCAGGTAGTTACAATGCATCTTGAGTCATTGCCATCGACAAAAATAGATGACAAGTGGAAAACATGCGTGGAAATGTTCATTTGAATGCTGAAATGTCATAGGATGCTAGTGCAATGTACAATCATCGACATGGCATGCTAGTGCCCAAAAACATCATGCTACAAAATGAAATGAATGAGGAAAGCCCAAGGTTTAACACACAGCTGGCACACAAAGGTAGTTGCTGAAAAGGGCTCCCAAGCATCCTGAGAGGGGAAAAAGGATGATGCAGAGGCTAAAATAAGCCTACAAAAATGCTAAGGGAGTGGACACTAAAGCAGATACAAAAATACATGTGAAATTGCAAGGGGTGCAATTTTAAGCCATTACATTTTGCCCCCACTTTTGCGAGCATATGAATCTACACTTATATGTACGCTAAAGGAAAACTACTAAACATAAATAGCATCATAATGTCAAAAGGATACTGTAGAGGAAGTATACAACTCTTCAAACCATGAAAGCATGCCCCTAGGATGAAGACCTTTAAAACAAACATATTAGACAAAAAAGACCTGCACAAGACAAAATGTTGCAACATAAAAACACATACACACATGCACCTGACTAACTAGTAGGATTTGAGTCAACAAAGTGAAAGAGACCTTGATGTAAAAGGTTCTCTTAGTACTATGCATTGTCCCCACATTAAGAGATAACACACTTAGAATAATTCTAAAATGAAGAGAGGAAAGACATATACTCAGGATGAAGAAGATGCAAATCTTTGATCCGGTATATATAATTGAGAAGAAAGAGAATTTAAGAGAAAGATGGAGAAAATAAAAAGGAATGAAAATTCCAAGAGGAACGACTCCACAAGTACTCTCTCCTAAGGAGGTTTGAACAAAAGGACTTTGTAGCTCTGCAGAACTATGAAGTTGAAAAAAATACACCTAAGGCCCTTAGACCAATGGTGGAAAAATCCCACAGGATGAAAGTGTCTCATAGGCCTGCAGACCTACAAGGAGGTGTCCCCCAAGATATCTCACATGAAGGAGGCCCAGATATGCAAGTTCCTCATAGGCCCACAAACCTCCAAGAAGGTATCCCCCAAGATCTCTCACCCCCAAGATCTCTCACATGGAGGAAACCCAGATATGTAAGCACCTCACAGGCCCACAAACCTGCAAGGAGGCATCCCCCAAGATATTTCACATGAAGGTGGCCTAGATATGTAAGTTCTTAACAAGCCTGAAGACTTGCAAGGAGGTGTCCCCTAAGATCTCTCACATGAAGGAGTCCTAGATATGTAAGGGGACTCCGCAGAGTCCAAAAGTGGCTTCACTGGCACACCTACAAAGCAACATGTTGATCCACAGATAAAACATGTCAGAAAACAAAGTAGCCACATAGGAAAATAAGAAAATAGTCACGTAGACCATCAAAAAATTGGAAGGCTTTCAAAGGGGTCCCTTGAGAACCCTTCAAAATAAAAGGGGTCCACTCGAGGGATGCTTTGTTTGAAAGTGTATAAAGAAGAGAGGGGGTCCTTAAGAAGGACACACATCTCCAAAATGAGTTATCACTACCCCCAACATATAAGGGAGGAGAACCATGCAAGATACTTAGGACATACAGGACAAAGGTAGTCCTTGCTATCACTTGTCATTGGAAAAGGAGGTAGCTACATCAGAAAATAAATGAGTGATGGCACTTGAATCAAGAAGTTGTATTTTATCCTTCAAGGTCTTACATTCACTAGTGGAATGGCCAGGAACTTGATGGTATGCACATAAAGAATGTTTTTTCTTTATCATGTTCATGATATTTCTTACATGTAGGAGGAGGAAGAGTAATTAAGCATGCTTTTAGAAGCTGCAACAAAATACACTTTTGCTCAGATAAAGAATGAGGAGCAGGAATCAACCCTTTCTCTTATGGAGAAAAGTTTGACTACTCACAAGAAGAATATATGAAGATAGAAGACAAAGGAGGATGGACCAATCCATGAGAATAAGGTTGAGCAGACATCATGTCAACATTCAACCATGTTTTATGTTTAGATTGTTCATTCGAGCAACCAAGCCCCAAATTATGCTTATGGGTTGCAAATTCTATAGGGACTTGAATGCCTTGTTCGCTACACCCACAACCTTTATGCCCATAGCCATATTTAGAGGCAATCCTAAATCCAGGGCCATAACGTGTTTGCAAATATTGAGGAGGAGGATCTTCGTAGAGAGAATTGTTTTAACAATGTGGATTCTACTCCTTTATGGGATCACCACCATCCTTATTAATGAAACTACCAACATTATCCTCTTTAGTAGAAGTGTAATCATCTTCCTCAGAAGGAGGATCAACACTAAGAACATTACAATTTATGCTCACACAATCTTGTGATACAAAAGAATAATCATCTTTTATAGTGGGTGTGGATGATGTTATTAGAAGGTTTAAGTGGATTGGCTC